>JAKJMR010017399.1:391101-419834 GCA_024449315.1 Daboia siamensis | reverse complement strand
AAGGCTACTCCATTTCTTCTGAGGGATTCTTGCCCGCAGTAGTATACCTGATGGTCATCTGAATTAAATTCACCCATTCCTGTCCATTTTAGTTCGCTGATTCCTAAGATGTCAATGGTCAGTCTTGTCATCTCTTGTTTGACCAGGTCCAGCTTTCCTTGATTCATGGATCTTACATTCCAGGTTCCTATGGAGAAAAAATCTTTACAGCATCGGACTTTCCTTTCACCACCAGATGCATCCACAGCTGAGCGTCCTTTCAGCTTTGGTTCAGTCTCTTCATTCTTTCTGGCGCTACTAGTACTAGCCCTCTGCTCTTCCCCAGTAGCACATTGGACGCCTTCCGACCTGAGGGGCTCATCTTCCAGCATCATATCATTTTGCCTTTGGGTACTGTCCATAGGGTTTTCATGGCAAAGATACTGGAGTGGTTTGCCATTTCCTTCTCCAGTGGATTACGTTTTGTCAGAACTCTGTGCTATGACTGGTCCGTCTTGGGTAACTCTGCACGGTATAGCTCATAGCTTCATTGAATTACACAAGCCCCTTCGCCACGACAACGCAGGAATCCATGAAGGGGATTAAAACATTAAAATATAATTTAACTATCCTTTTTCTCTGTGGTGTCTAGGGAACAGTTTTCTATCCAAGGCCCTTTATTTTTCTATTGCTTATCAATCTGCCCTACCTTAAAAACAAAATCAAAGAACAATTTGAATGAGAATAATTTTAAAAGTATTACCTTAACTGTGAAAAATATTTCCAACTCTTAAATCTTTTATCAGGCAAAACATGTATTCCATGAAATGGCTGGAGAACTGTAGACTTTGCCGTCAGCGCTAAACTTGCTGTGAAAACAGCAGCAGATGGGACAACCAACAGAAAACTACACTGATGAAAATAGGGGAGATTTAGTAGGAGTAGAAACAATGTCTGAGTCCAAACTCTAAGGCCTTTCACTTAAAGAAAGGCCAACTTGCTGCAGCAAGGTTGAGCTTGGACATCACAGGGTTTTGTGCCAGGATAGACCCCTGTATTATCCAGCAAAGTAAGGAGTTCACCTAGGTATACTGTTCAGAAGTAGGGTGTTGGCTCACTACTCCATTTTATTTCAAAGGTATCCTTTACTTGAGCTTTCAATAAAGTGAAACCAAGTTCTTCATGGTCAGAAATAGCACTTGTAGCAAAGAGTGATGACATCAAAATGACAAGACCCATGCAGTGATTTCCTTATGTAAATGCCATAGTTAGGAATTTGCATTCTGGCATCTGACCTTAGTACATAACATGTGGCATTTGTACCATGTTGTCACCATGGACGCTTTGTCATTTGTCTTTCCTTGCCCCAACAACAGATGCTCCTGGCCATACTAAATATTTTGGAATGATTTTTTCTTTCTTTTACAATTTGGAGAATAAATAAAATAATAAAATATTAATAAAGGTTCAATTCTTACCCTGCTCATCTGTGAAAATAATTATGTATTGGAGCACAGGTGGACACACATATGGGATATGGATTGATCACTTGGATTCTATTAAATAGTTCCTATATCCTTCTTGGGAATTCTCTGTTCTCTTAAGGCAGGGGTGTCAATCTCAATTTCATTGAGGGCCGCATCAGCATTGCGGTTGCCGTCAGGGGGCCAGATGGGTATGGCCTGGGTGGGTGTGGCCTACTGGGTGGGTGTGGCTAGAGTGCATATGGCCTACTGGGTGGGCATGGCCAGCTCTACATCGTTCGCATGAAGGGTGCCTATGGGAGCCTGGGCAGGAGTGGGACAGATCTGAGGGTCTCTGGCAGAAAGAGCGTCTCTGGGCCAGGGCTAAGGCAGTGGGGGCCATTCCATCACTATTTCCAGGATGGCTTCGCGGGCCACAGGAAACCACTTTGCGGGCCAGATCTGGCCCCTGGGCCTTGTGTTTGACATGTCTGTCTTAAGGCATTCAGAATACTGTCATTTTCTACCAAGAACTCCTCTCCAATGCTGCACTAAGTTAAGTGGTGATCTCTTCCCTTTGTTTCCTTTCTTTCTGCAACTTAACCATGTAGGAGAGTGCTAAAGTTACATTCCTTTCACAATAAGAATGCTGATTCAGTAAGAATCAATAATAAGGAACTAAACAAAAGTTGAAAGTCAAAAAGAAAAAAAGGGGTGGATGGGGAATTATGTATTTTGCAAGATTTCTTAAGCAATGTTTGTCCTGACAGGACTCTATACACACACACACACAGAGAGAGAGAGAGAGAGAGAGAGAGAAAGAGAGAGAGAGAGAAGCAAATAAAGCCACTCAACTCAAATTATTTTCCATAAAACATCCTAAAACACTGATTTGCATCTAGCTTCACTGTTTCTGGATTTTTCTATTTTCAGAATCCTGTCTATTTTTGCCTCATCATCTTTTTAAAAACCTGCAAAAGATTGTTTATGCTCCTGATTGATTCTTTAAAGCTTGATTTTCTCAGGCTTTGATCCTCTTTCCCCTTTCCCTGGATTGATAGTTTCAGTTTAATTATAAGATCAGAGCTCTTTGGAGATGAGAGCTCTCCTGACTCACTTCAATATTTTGGTGATGCTGTCTGGTACCAGTAATTTATCTTAGACACAGACAGAATAATAGGACTTTATATATACTTAACATTTTGGAGTCTGGAACTGAATATATTTTTTCCAGATCTTTACAACATTATTATGTACTTTTAAATGAAGACAGATAAAAAAATGTAGAAATATAACTCAATCCCCATTTAAACATTTATAAATACATCAATGAAATATAGCTATTAGTCATAAAAATATAATTAATTGCAAGTCCGTAATAAATTCATATTTAGTTACAGTAATAATCCCACTTATGATATGAAGTGAGAAATAAAATAAATTATTTTACTATGTATTTGTTTTTCAAATGTTATGCATTGAAATACAATATTTATATGCTCTCTTCCTCAATCATAAAACTGGAATTTAGCAACCATCCAACAGGTTAGCCTTTTTGAAAGAACCCTTTTTAATGCCACACTATCAGTGAAAAATATGGATTTTGCTATTATATTATTTTATGTAAACAAGGCTAGAAAAATATAATGTAATGGCTTGGATTTAAAACAATACCAAAACAAGTGCAAATAATTGTTTATCCAAGAATTGTTTTTCATGTCACATGGCAAGAATCTCATGTCATATCTAATAATATATATGTCACTTTATAAAACACATTTTCTTAAGCAAAACTTAATGTTACTAAAAGTACCAGGCTAGAGATGAGGGGAAGTGGAAGAGTACTGCACATATCCAAACTGTAGAATCTACTATAACTTTTGTTTTTCTCATAGACTATTTATATTTCAGTTTAAGAACAGTTATAATTTAATGAGCTTTCAATAGATTCTAGCATTACAATAGGAATTCTAACCTCAATTTCACACATGCTGCCCAACTGCTTTCTGACTGCCTGAAAAATCTGGCCTTGTATCAAGAGGTCAAATTAAACATTCTTTAACTAATGTTTTATCAAGCCTGTGCTACAAAATCAAATTTTCTACTGCCGTTTTACTCATAATTGTATAAACCAGTGCCAGAAAACCTTTGCTCAAATATGTCCATTGAGATTCTGTTTTCCAGTTTATTATATAAATAAGAAATTAATGTAATCTGTTCATTCACATTTAATTAAGTATATTTTTAATGAAATTTCATGTTACGTATTACTGTAATTCAAATTCTAAAAGATGTCATATTTAGAAAATGTATTTTTAAAGACCCTGAAGAAGACAAGCAATAAGTACATTACAGCCTTCTGTGTGAGAAAATAATTTATGCTAACCAGTAATGGTGTTTGCATCAGCAAAGATATCAGGGCCACAATCAGTATTCTTGGGTTATTAATTGTTTTCATTTGACCAGGCAAGAATGAAGAAACAGGAAGACAATTTTGGCTGCCTGTGACAATAAAAATTGTGATACAGGTGGTTCTTGGTTTATGATAATTTTTTTTCAGTGATTGTTTGAACGTATGATGGTGTTGAATAAGCTGATATCACAACCAGTTGTCAGCCCTCCTCCAGATAGGTGGACTAAATCTACTTCATTGTAAGGCTACATTAACAGAATTGTTCAAATCATATTTCACAACCACATTGCTTAGCGATGAAAATTCCAGTCCCAATTAGCATTGTTAGCACAAGCTATAATCCATTTTAAGAGAAAGGATCTAATGCATTAATTTCATCTCTATACTGCAGTTGAATTTCTGTATCAAGAATTACTGACAGTACTACAGAGATTGAAACCCATTGGCCCACAAAATACCAAATGTTATGATGTAAAACTCTCAGCATCTTTTAATTTAGGATATTAGTACAAAGGATTATTAATTGAGGCCTATTGAAGCACTCAAGCAAAACAAAAATGACTTCTTTGGATTGTTTACCCGGTTGTGTGAATTTACTGAACATGATCCTGGTGGTGATATTGTCTTTATTCATATGAAGAGAAGTATCATAAATCTATTCCTAAAGAGATTAAAAAATTAATTCACCATTTTATATAACCAGGTTGCACTGATTATATAGTTGTAGTAGGTTAACTCTTTATTGCAGAGCCAATTTGGTATAGATGTTAAGGCACCAGATTAGAAACCAAGACCCTGGAAGACAAAGCTGTCTCAATGACCTTAGTCCAGTCATTCTTTCTCAGCCCTAAGAAGGAGGCAATGACATACTATTTCTGAAAAAACCTTGCCAAGAAAACTACAGAATCTATTCCTTGCAGTCATCAATATCTTAAAGGCACAAACAATCAGCACCAAAAAAAACCCTTCTCTATTATTCAGCAAATAGACTGAATATAGACTTCTCTCACTTTATGCTAGGGATACATTTCCCAAAAAGTTTTCATAAAACAAATTCAATAAAACAAGACACTGGACAAGTGGAAAATGGTGGTTACAGTTATACTGTAGTGTCAAATTTTGTAACTCCAATACATTGACAAATTTGCTCATAAATGTTTAGAATTTTATTACTATGCACTAGTTACTTAGACATGTTTTCTTCCTTGTCTGTGGTCTATGTACAATGAATGCATTTTCTCCATCTTTTTTAAAAAACTGGAATTCTAATTTGCATGTTTTCCATGGCCTACAAAGAGGTTAAATGTATAACAGCACTACAGATTATTAACATTCTTTGTTACACTGCAGATGATTTAAACCTATCCTAAGCTTGGGCTACTTTATTTTCTGCAACCCAAGATAGTATGTCCATCTTGATTTCCAGGATTAGATGCTTTTCCTTGTCAATTATGATAAGGGTTTTGGTCAAATTGTTATGTCTTGGTTGACCACTTTTAACAGTAGTATTATTATGTGTACAGAAGTAAGAGAGGGATAGGACACATGGCTTGAACCACACTGTAGCACATGTAAATGCAGGAATGAGGGCAGAAAGTTTTCCATATTTCTAGATCTATGGAGCAAATTGATACATTAACACAAATATAACAGCCATTTTTTTCATAAAAAGTAAATTCTTATATAAAAAGTCAATCACATTATAGCAAATTTGTATAAAGCAGGACAAATCTGTATTACTTAAATGAGCTGAACCTCTGTGAACTCAGTTTGGATTATTTGCAAGTTATCTGGTCAATCAAGAATTCCATTAATGCTTTCAGAAATTCTGTTGATCTTGGAAATTGCCTAGTCCTAAACTCTGCCCAGTATAGGATATTACTCCTATAAGCAAATATTCAATATTCAGCAAATACTCAAAAGCCAAATTGTTGTGTCTGGGGCCTAAAGAGACAACAGATCAAAACAGGGCCAGGGTTACTTTTGCAACTTTAATGCTCATACTGACTTTGTTAAACTGGAAGATAATGATTTCCGCAATAGTCCCTCCCATACTATATAGTTCTGATTCCAAGCATTAATAGAATACATAGTATAACAGAAACTTTTATGTAATGGGTTAAGTCAATAGGCAAGCAGCAACACAGCATCAAAGCATCTCTTTATTGTCTCAAGAAAACAACTGCTCAGCTACAGGTAATGGCCGCTACTTATACACATAAGCCCTCATGTGTTCCTCCAATTACCTGCCTGAATTCTCCCACCCCAAGTAAGAATGTTCCTGCCGAAAATGTTGGGACTGACCATTAAGCTAGCCCCTGAGGGCTAGCCTTGGCTTGGCAGGAAATGCCTACTTAGCTTCTCCACAATATGTGAGGGTCAATTGCTTGCATCATTACATCCCAGTACATAACACCACTCCCCCCTTAGATGGTCATCATCCTCAGTCTATTCAGTACTCATAGTCCTTGAGGTAGCCTGGGGGATTGCGCATCCTATTGGACTGGCGCAATGCCTGGGAATCACCCATCTTGGGAGATGTATGATTCTGCCCCGGTCCACTGGACTTCCACTGCCCATTCATGTCGTCCACAGCTGCTGATGCCTCTCCCGGCTCTCGCATCTGTTTCACCGGAGGTGGCTGCCATAGACCAGAGCAGTATTCCTGACCTGCATGTTTCTGTCTCTCCGGAGGCAGCCATGGTAGATCAGGGCAGACTTGGGGGAACATCGACCTTGGCATCCGCCCCCTGTAAGGTCTCCATTTGCCAATGCCATAACTGATCAATGTGGCATCTAACCACGAGCTCATCCCCCAACATGACCTCATACGACAAGGGCCCCTTTATTTTGGTCACCCTGGCCACCACCCAAAGTGCCCCGCTCCCTTAGTTCCTGTGGAACCAAGTCACCCAGCTGCAAGTTCCTGGGTGGCTTTGGTTGAGCTGTCTCAGCTGCTGCTCTATCTGGGTGAAGTCGGTCAAGCTTTGTCATGAGCCATCGACCCCAACTCAGCTCTGCTGAACTGTGCCCTGTTGCGGTGCAGGGGGTTGTGTGTTGACACAGAAAGAAGTTTGCCAGGCACTGATTCCAGTCCCCTGTGGTTATCCGCTTGAGTGACTCCTTAGTGGTCCTGACCATCCGTTCAGCCTGGACATTGGAAGATGGGGTGGAATGGAGCAGATGTTGCATGCTGGATCATGTTGGCACTTAGGAAAACCTGAAACTCTCCTGCTGTGAATTGTGCCCCATTGTCAGATAAAATCACATCTGGCAGACCGTGCGTGGCGAACAGTTGGCACAGTTCATGGATGACTCTGGTCATTGTTATCAATGAAACAACGATGAGGAATACTTGCTCTTGGAATGGCCCCGCAAAGTCAATGTGCATGCAAGACCATAGGGGTGTGTGGTCTCCCAGCAATGCACTGGGGCATCCAGCTGGGTTTCTTGGCACACTTGCAACTCTTAACTCAGTCCTCAATGTTCTTGTCCAGGCTAACAGCTTCATCCTCACGATTCCGGGGTGTCCTTCATGTAAGGAATCCAGCACCTTGGAGCGCAGGCTGGATGGGACAACAACCCTGCTCCCCCACAGCAGGCAACACTTGTGGGCTGATAGTTCATCTTTCCTGCACACATAGTGCTTGAACTCGGGGCCTGGCCTGGTTTCTGGGCACTCCCTCAAAACCCAGTTGAGAACGCAACTGAGTGTTCTGTCCGTGGTGGTTTCAGCTGCTACATCTCCTGCATGCAAAGGGGTCTCTGGTAAGTCCTGGATTGCCAGGATACACAATGCCAGAGCTGGGTCCAGATCCTTCTGCAGTAGGGGCAGTCTGCTGAGTGTATCGGCATGGCTCATTTCCCTCCCTGGCTTGTGGACTAACCTTTATGAGTAGTCAGCCATGAAGATTGACCAGCACAGCATCTGCAGGGACAGAATCTATGGAATCTGCTTGTCAGCTGTAAAAAGACCAAGCAGTGGTTTGTGCTCCATGTAAACGGTGAAGGGTCAGCTGTATAAGAAGTCGTGGAACTTCTTGATGTCTGTGACAATAGTGAGAGCTTCTTTATTGATTTGAATGTAGTTCCTCTCAGCCAATGATAAGGTTCTGGAATACTATGCAATGGTGGCCTCATGACCATTTGGTGTCTGATGGCTTAGCACTGCCCCGATGCCATATGGCGAAGCGTCATAGGCTAATGTTACTGGCAGCTTCTCATTGAAGTGGGTCAGCACTGAGCTTGAGGATAGTAACAACTTGACCACCTTAAATGCCCTATTGAGGGTGCTTGACCAGAGCCAGGGCGCCTTTTTGTCCAATAGGCACTGAAGTGGTTTTGCTAGCGCAGCCTTGTGTGGCAAGAACGAATGGTGGAAGTTCAGCAAGTCCAGGAATGCTTGCAGCTTCCCCTTGGATTTGGGTCTGGGGGCTTGTTGAATTGCCTTCAGTTTTGCCTCTGATGGGTGGATTCCGGCAGCATCAATCTGGAATCCCAGAATTCAGTGGATTCCACGCTGATTTGGCACTTGTCCTTTTTTAACTTTAACCCTGCCTCCTGGAGATGTTGAAGAATAGCCCTAAGCCATTCTGCCAGGACCACCACTGATTCTCCTGCAATCAGGATGTCATCAAAGTACAGGCAGAAGCCAGGTATGTTTTTTAGTGTTCGTTCCATGATACTTTGGAACCCGGGGGCTACACTTACCCCAAACTGCAGGTGGCGCACCCTAAATGCCCCCCCTTTGAGTAACTATGGTTTGTGCCTCAGTGGTAGCATCGTCAACTGACAACTGTTGGTATGCCTGAGCAAGATCTAGCTTCGCAAAGACTTGCAGCAAGGCGAGTATGTGGCTTACCACTGTTGCAGTGCCTTGTTTATGGTACATTTATAATCTGCACATATGCACACATCACCATTGGGCTTGACTGGAGTCATAATTGAAGTCTCTCACCAGCTGCTGTCCACAGGCTGGAGTACTCCTTGCTGCTTGTCCAGTTCCACGTCTATCTTCGGTTTCAATGCAAAGGGAACTCTGCGGGGTTTTAGTCGGATGGGTATTACCGTTTGGTCATTGTTGAGGGAAATGGGTGCCCCCTTGTACTGCCCCAGCTCTGAACTGAACACGTTGGCATATTGCTGGCATACTCCGGCTAACTCATCTATTTGGGTTTGATGGATGCCGGCCACGCTGATGCCCAGGGCTTCAAACCAGTCCAGCCCTAGGAGGCTGGTGCATTGTCCTTCCACTACTACTACACTGAGGATCCTTGAATTCCTTGAAATTTACATTGACAATGGCCTCCCCCCTTATGGGGACTCTACAGTGCTGAAAGTCCGTTAACACCAAGCTGAATGGTTTAAGCGGAACTCGCCATCTGCTTTGCTTGCAGACATGGTCAAAGGTTTTGGAGAAGATAATGGACAGTGCTGATCCAGTATCTAGCTTCATGGGGCATGGGATGCCTTGCAGCCTTAGCTGTTCCCTAATCTTTTGCTTAAGAATGTGTTTAGCTCCTGTGCTTTGGATCCATGGTCTTCCCAAATACTGTTTGATTCGGGTTTGCCCTGGAGACCATTTTCCTCTTGGCTGTTGTGTTGAGGTTTTAGTGTTCTGTCGCTGGCCTTGGCAGACCTTGGTGATGTGGCCCTGCTTTCTGCAGGCACAGCATACAGCTATGCGGAATCTGCACTCAGCTCGTTCATGCTGACCCCCGCAGCTCATGCAGTTCCATGCTGGAGCTGCTTGTTCCGAAGATCGTGGCCCTTGGGGTGACTCTCATCGCAGCCGGTCGACCTCTTCATCCTCACTGGATTCCACAGAGCCTTTGGCAGTCTCATGGTTGACTGCTATGGGGCTGTGTGTTTTACAGGGCTGGAGAGTCTTCATTGCTCCTCCGGCAGCCTCATCCGCCATGACTTCCTTCAGTGCATTAATTTTTCGATGGTGAAGAGGCATTGTTGCAGTTCTCTGTTCCGCAACCCACAAACGAGCCTGTCTTGGAGATGGTATTCCAGGTCAGAGAACTCACAGTTGTGGGAAGCTTGTTGAAGGGCTGCCACAAACTCTGCTGCCAACTCCCCTGCCCTCTGGTCCCATTGCTCGAATGCATGATGCCAGGCGATGACTGATAACTTGGGCTTGAAGTGTTCCTTGAGTCTTTTTTTTAGGTTGGCATAGGTGATTGTTTCTATGCTGGCTGGACCTTTTCTGCAATATCAAATGTGTCTTGCCCACAGACACATAGCAACGTTGCCACCTTCAACCCATCGTCCGTGATCTGGTTTGCACGGAGATAATTGTCCCTGCAGGAGACATATGTGCTCGACTGTTCAGGGTGGGTTGTATTGAACTCTTGGATTCTTCCCAATTTGGCCATTCTTGGGAGGTCACATGTGCGAGTCTTGCCTGTGCCACTGTGGTTGGAGCTTTGCTGATCCTAGGAGTCCTGAGGATGGATCCTCAGGTCTGTGGTGCCTCCAGTGTGTTTTACTGGCAGGAAGGTGGGGAGCGGGTCCCACCAGGGCTCATAGCCTGGTTTCTCACCAGTCCATTGATCAGCAGCAGTTTCCTTTCCTGCAGCATCCCATCCTTGTCGCCACTTTTATGTAGTGGGTTAAGTCAATAGGCAAGGAGCGACACAGTGTCAAAGCTTCTCTTTATTGTCTCAAGAAAACAACTGCTCAGCTACAGGTAATGGCTTATACACATAAGCCCTCAGGTGTTCCTTCAATTACCTGCCTGAATTCTCCCACCCCAAGTAAGAATGTTTCTGCCGAAAATGTTGGGAGTGACTGTTAAGCTCAGCTTGGCAGGAAATGCCTACATACTGTAGCTTCTCCACAATAGGTGAGGGTCAATGACTTGCATCATTCCTTTCCAGTACATAACAGAAACAACCTATGCCTACCTTGTCAAAAATTTTTGTCAAGGATTTGTATTCAGATAGAGAATCAATGGAATGAGAATATGGGAACCTGATTTAATTGTCCACTGACTGTACTTGGGTACAGCTTTGATTATAGACACATTTGACACATTGATTATTGTCACATTTTCAGTTTTGCTTTCCCAAGGATTCTATTTGATGTGGAAAAATTCTCTACTCCTGGGAAATTTTAGACAAAATGTGCATGCCTCGTTCATGTGCTAGAAAGAAAAGGGTTAAAGTATCAGGTTTGCTGAGGTTGGATTCTCACTTTCAGGAACATTCATATCCACATGCTGAATTGGAATTACAGTGTTATTTAAGTGGCTGAATATAATGTAAGCATATCCATATTTATAGTTAAAGAGACTTAGTCCTTCTTAAGTGTGTGAGGTCTGTATTCTATGATGACAAGAAAAAATGATTCAGTCCACACTGCAAAATAATAAGTGGTTAAGGCACCAGGCCAGAAACCAGGACTGTGAGTTCTAGTCCCATCATAAATATGAAAAACAAGCTGGATGACTTTGAGCCAGCCACTCTCTCTTAGCTTAACTTACCTCACTGGGTTGCTGTTGTCTGGAAAAATTAGAAGAAAGGAGTATTGGTTATGATTGCTACCTTGAATTATTTATCAAAATAGTAAAAGCAGGCTTAAAAAAAATCAATAAAGTTTGAAAGTAGTTCAAGTGTCAAGTTACCAGATGGCAAAAGTATTTCTAGGACCAAGGGAATGGATGTTTTGATATAATGTTTTGATATAGATTACAATGCTGGGAAGAATGATAGTAATCTCCTTCTGTTGTGAACATCCCCATTTGCTTTATAATGCATAAAATATTTCTCCTAAGGGAATATAATAACAAAAATTCCACATACCTGTCTCTTCTATATGATCTGAGAGTCACCATTATCAAAATAACCAAAGAAATAGCATTAGTTGGCAAAACATAAAGCTTTGCTATGATTGTTAAATGGAAGAATCCAGAACTTGCTCAGAGGACATCAAAAGTCTCTGTGTTTCACTGATGCCACCTCATGGTTGTCTGGATTTCTTCAGTCCAGATCTGTTAGATCTTGAATTTTTGTAAGAATATTTAGATTATAGCAAGAATAATTTTCTTAAGATTCTATTTTACCCCTTTCTTTCCAATTTATTAACATTATAGTATGGACTGTATTAAAATATCATACATTAAGGATATTTTGGATCTGACATCAAACACAACTCAGCAGACATTATAATATTAGATGTAGTTGGTGGCATAGTGGTATAGAAAACTCTCAATCTTTCCTGCCAAGTAGTGGTTGTCTAGATTTTTACACTTCAAAACTGTTACCACTTTCGCTATTTATTCCAAGACTGATGAATCTTAATACAAGTATCGCATTGGCCAAAGGAGAACAGCAATCCTAAAATGCAGTTTTAAAATTTTATTGGACAATTGTTCCTACTACAGCCTTGACATCTATGGGAAAGTGTTTGTGTGATTGCAGCCATGAATAACTGAAAGAGCTGGAAGTTGTGCTAGGACAGAGATGGGACTTAAGACCTAATAGGAAACAAAAGGCAGGAATTTCATACCTCTGCTTTCTATTTCTGTTTTTCATTGGCATGAACATAATACCAAACTGAATGAGTACATCCAATTAGAATAAAATTTACTATTTAAACTTGCTTTGTCATGGAATACATTTATGGAATTAATGTTTACTTCTAGAGAGAAGGCAGAGGCAGAATGAATGACATTTCAGGAGGCATTTTTTGTTTCCAATAATTATAAATTTCCCTTATTCTGAGCCCCTCACCATATTAGCATTAGAGGAAGCTTCTTCTCTCTTCTCATTTTTCTTCATTTACCGCAACTCCAATACATTGTGTCTCCAAGGCTGAGGATAAGAATTATTTTGAGATCTATTTTTCTTCGCCAAACAACTATAATGTATCTCCTCTAAATCATGGGCATGTATACATGGGTGTATGAAAATGTTCATTCAGATGGAGGGAGATGAAGAATAATGTAAAGCTTGAAACCTGAAATGAACCAGTTGTGCTAAACCATGGTTTATATTGCCATGGCTTATGGAATTGAACAATATGTGGATGAATTCACATATTGTGTTAACCATATCTTTGGTTTGTAAACTCTTATTTAGGCTGGGTTGAATGCAACTTGCTAAATGGAAATTTGAATAAGCCACATAGTGTGTGAACCTACAGGAACATTCATTCCAAGCTAGTTGGCATACATAGGGCTGTACTTCATTTGCTTATATTACCGACTTGCCCAAATGTCTTGAGCAAGGCCATTAAATCAGCCACTAAATTACAGAAGAGATGAACATTCTACAATCAGTTACTGTACAGAAGAGTCCAAATCATCTTATTGTTAAGCTAAATATATGTACAACATTCTTTCTGATGAGTTTCAAAAGTATTGTATCATCAGTCAGGGATGGGGAAGGTAGAGAAAGCCACATACATAATATTGAAAAATATTATGTACAGAATTATGTAGTTTTTGGGTGGGAAATAATAAAACACAAATTGTAAGTGACATGTTACCTTGATCCTGGCTTAATAGGAGAGCACAGGCATTATGCTTCCTAAATCACTGCTGAGTGTTGTAGATTAGATAGATTCGTAACTGGCTGACCAACCACACTCAACGTGTAGTATCAAATGGAACTGCATCTACTGCATCTACTAGGAAGTACCCCAAGGCTCTGTTTTAGGCCCAGTACTCTTCAACATCTTCATCAATGATATTGATGAGGGGATAGATGGGGAACTCATCAAATTTGCAGACACTATTGAGCAAGGTACCACCTATACCAGGGGTATCAAACTGCCGACCCACAGGCCGGTTGCATCATACGGAGGCCGTGCTCAGCCCAGCTCCGGCAATGCAAAAAAAAAAGTTGTGATACGTCGCAACACATCACATGATGCGGTGAGTTTGACACCTGTGACCTATACTATACCTGTGCATTTTGTTAGACAACGGCCAATGTTCAAGTCTGTCAAGATCCTTCTTAACACTTATGTTTTGCAGTGTTGATTATTCCTGCCAACTTGGTGTCATCTGCAAATTTGATGAGTTCCCCATCTATCCTCTCATCCAATTCGCTGATGAAGATATTGAAGAGCACTGGGCCAGAGCAGAGCCACTACACACTTCGCTCCATGTAGATGCAGTTCTATTGAGGACCACACACTGAGTGCTGCTGGTTAGCCAGCTATGAATCCATCTGATGGTGATACTATCTAACCCACATTTTTCTATCTTATCAAGTAGTAGGTTATAGTCTATTTTATCAAATGCCCTATTGAAGTCCAAGTAAATTATATCCACAGCATTCCTCTGGTTCACTAATTTTGTCACATGGTCAAAGAATGCAATAAAATTTGTCTGGTATGATCTATTTTTCACAAACCCATGTTGGCTTTTGATAATGACTTTGTTTGCCTGTAGGTGTTTGCTGATTCATTGCTTATATTTTTCAGAATCTTCCCAGGTATTGAGGTTAGGCTGATAGATCTATAGTTTTCTGGATCCATTTTTTCTCCTTATTTGAAGATGGGAACTACATCAGCTCTTTTCCAGTGCTCCAGGATCTTTGAAAGACATAGTTCACATGTCATAGATCATATCTGCCTTCAGAACCTTGGGATGTAATCCATCTGGTCTTGGTGATTCAAACTTGTCTAGGGTGGACAGGTGCTCACTTAACATTTTCTTGCCTATCTTAACTTGTTCTGTTTTTTATGGCGCTGGTTTTGATAGATTGGACTGTTTTTTCCCTTTGTGTAAAGACAGATGCAAAAAAACCAAGTTAAGTAGTTCTGCTTTCTCCCTGTTGCTTGTCACTTTCTTGCCACTTTCTCCCACTAATGGATCAATCATTTCTTTAACTTTTTTCTTGTTTTTTACATGTAAATATGAGCCAGCAGCGTGCTTCAAATGCCTCAAAAAGACAACACAATTCAAGGCTGCATTTACAGAAGGAAGAATCAAGATCATGTGAAGTATTAATACCACTTTATAATGCCTTGATAAAACCACACTTGGAATACGGCATCCAATTTTCATCATCACAATGTAAAAAAGATGTTGGGACTCTAGAAAGAGTGCAGAGAATAGCAAAAAAGATGATTAGGGGACTGCAGGCTAAAACATTTAAGAATGGTTGCTGGAATTGGGCATGTCTGGTTTAATGAAGAGAAAGACTAGGAATGACATGATAGCAGTGTTCTAAAATATCCCAGGGGTTGTCACAAAGAAGAGGGAGTCAACCTATTCTCCAAGGTACTTGAAGGTGGGACAAGAAGCAATGGATGGAAACTAATGAGGGAAAGAAGCAATCTAGAACTGAGGAGAACTTTTCTGGCAGAACAATTTTAATCAGTGGAACAACTTGCCTCCAGAAGTTGGGAATGCTCCAACACTAGAAATTTTTAAGGAGATTGGACCACCATTTGTCTGAAATAGTAGAGTGTTTCCTGTCCGAATAGAGGATTGGACTAGAAGACATTCAAGGTCCCTTCCAACTCTGTTATTCTGCTCTGTTCTATAACCATATTGCACATTGAACACACATTAGTCACATACATTTTAGTCTAGTACATGGAGCAGCTGGTTTATGTAGTTAATTAATGGCTCACTGCATTGAGTAAGCCCTCTTCCCAAACTGGATAATTATGGGTGAGCATTCACTCTATGGTGAAACCATTCTTTATTCAATAAACCATTGTTAAGCAAGCATGACTCAATGTGTTGTGTAACTTCAGTCTCAATGTCATGCAACAGATATAAGCTTAAGGGGAGAATAAATTTTATTGAACTGAGTGATGTTGGCATTCTAGCTAACATGGAGGAAAGCGGACTGCTAGTTCTGCAAAATTCTAGAGTTATGGGCTTTCAGACCATAACTTGAATTTTTTTTAAAAAAAAAAAATACAGCAGGATGAATCAACACTAGCTACACTCATAAAAAGTTGGGATGGCATCAAAATGATGACAGTTGTGTCATGCCATCAAAGACTATAGTTAAGTACTCTTGTGCCTCATCATTACACAAAAAGAAGTTGCATCATTTGTGTGTGACATCATTCCCTTTTGTCCATGCATACAGAGCTACCCAAATTATTTTATTCATACAATGGAAGTAATCATACGAGGGAAAAACGTAGTGCACAATATTCTGATTTGTTTAAGATAACCACGGACTTCGTGTTTGTTTAGTATTGAGAAACCCAGTTCCATTGATTAGTTTTCGATATTAGATCAACATGCAACATTTAGTGAATAGTTTAAGCACGTTTGATGAACACCACCTTAGAGCCGTGTATATTTCCCTGCTTTGCCCACCTTTAATTTAGCCACCATACTTTCCTAATCTCATAATCCAAATCTAGACCATCTCCTTTGAAAAGGAACCAAGGTAGATTATACGTAGCGCTGTTTTCTGCTCCGTTACATCGCGGAGGTCGCTTCAAGCCTATTGTATGCGAGCAATAGCATCCCCCGCCCCGCCCCCTACCCATTTCAGGATGGACCGAGCCATTCAGAGCGCAGAATAGGGGACAAGGCGTAGGAAAAGGAAGAGAAAGCAGGCGAAACAAGGAAGGTCTGTGAAAAATACAAAGGCGAGCCGCGAGCTCTACTTCTTGCTGCCTTCCAGGCCATCCTGGAAGGAGCCCGCACAGAGAGAACACCCTGCCCGCCGTTCTTCAACTCCCCCCTGCGTTAGCAAGAAGTGGGAAGGACGGAGCTCGGCGCCGCTTCTGGCTGCGGTGGCAGCAATTCGGCCGTGGGAGAGTTTTCATTCAATGTGCGGAGGAAGCCCGGGGGCGCGTGCACCGCGTCGCCTTCGTAAGCCGTGCAATTCCTCCGTGGTCTCTTCGCCAGCGAAGCCTCGGCTCCCATGGCTTTCTCGGCAAGACCGCGTCTCCTCGCCTAGGGCTTCCTATCTCGCAGGAGGCGACCGAAGCAGGGCACCAGGTAAGTCTCGTTGTGCTGGAGCGAGGGAATGTGGCCGCCCAGCGCTTCTGGACGAGTGGTCGTGGCGGAAGGACACACAGACAGCAGAGCCTGGAGATCGGGAAGGGGGAAAGCTCCCTTTGCCCGGAGCCTCGTCTCGCAGCTCCGAGGCGGCGGCGGCGGCTCTGCCTTTTTCGCTCCTCTTCTCATCTCGGGTTATCTGAGCCTGGAATGCTGGTGCCCGCTTCGTAGCGCTAGTTACTGCGCCTGAGCAAACGCTGCCTCTCCGCCGCCGCCGTAACTAGCAGCTGAAGCCCGTTTTGGAGGCGGCGGCCAGGGACGGCTTGCGCTGTCTACGCGCCGGTCACTACACCTGGATTGTTGCTTCTCCTTCCTGCAAATAGCAAGGGGGCGGGTTGTTTTGTTGAATTTTTGTAGTAGCCTTGGGAGGGAGTCGCTTGAATAGAGCGCAGAAGCAGGAGGGGGAAGTTTAACGTGCGCCTGCTCAGGAAACCGAGAACCGGGTTAGTACAGTATTGCAGAGAGAGAGAGAGAGAGAGGGCGGGTTATTCGGTCTTTCATTATTCGCGCGCATGTGTGTGTTTGTGTATATGTGTGTGCGTGTATCTGGGTGCAACGTTTCGTTTTAGACTTGTAGAAATGGAAGCAATTCCGGGAGAATAGGAAGTTCGCCTTCGTTAAGGTCGCTGCTCTACCTGCGAAGTACTGCAGAACCTCGGCGCTGCCTTTCCAGAATCTCCGCTTTTGAAGAAAAGACGCGGTTTTGTAGACTCTTGGGAATGATTGGATTCGAAGGAAGACAGTTGTATAGGCTCCGGAACTGAGATGGAAGGACTTGAAACACGCATCCTTCGCCCTAGCGCAAACGTCTAGCGCCCGTGTGAGAAAAGTATTTGTGTCACTTTTAGGATGGATGTCAGTACAGCTTTAATTAAGCTTTGGCTTTGGCTATTTCATCGCTGTATGGATACTGGAGCAATGTGTCTTTGTGGTGTTTGTGTTTGACAGTGTGAAAAGTAAGTGTAGTGTGGATGTTTACTGTGAAGAAAAAAATATTCTGCGTTTGACATTTTGTCATTGTGCTTATAACTGAAGTTTGGTAGCCTCTTTTTAAGATGGATAAATACCCTTTAAAATTTTACACTGCCTATATATATCAGAAGATAACTGTTGCTGGATACATTGATATTTTCTGTCAGGCAGACAGATACAGCTGTCTTCACTTTTGGTGCGCTCCAGTTAAGGAACTGGAATACTAGTGACAACTGTATGAAATTATATAAACATTTTGTTTCAGGACTCTATTGTTAGCATGAATCTAAAACACTAATTCCAGCAAGAAATTGCCTGTGGTTTGCATATCTATCTGGTTAAGTTATTGAGGTTTTTGCAGCACGACCATTACAATATTTCCTCTCTCATGTTCTAAATGAAATGGTTAAAAGGAAGTTCTTAATCTCAGTCTTAAACTTCCCCCTTACCTTCATGTCATTTCTACAATGCAGGGATAACAATAATAGTTTATTCCACAGGATTGGTATTATTTTGACCCTATAAAATTTTATTATTAAATTGATGCTAAGTAACACTTCTGTCAGAGAAAATTGAAATTTGGGTTTGTCAATAGTTGCTCATTAGTTAGAGGGAGGTTCAGAATTAGAGTTAGGTCTTTATCCTGGATTAAATCCTTGTCTGCCCTTTTATTTGTTACTGTATTGTCTAACTACAGAATGGGGAGATAGTTGGATAGCAGCAATAGAGGTGAAATGTATTTTGATCACAAGCTAAAAGTGAGTCAGCAGTATGATTCTGCTACAAAAGCTGCTGCAACTGTAGGTTGTGTTAACAGAACCATAATTTTAAAAATAAAAAATAGTGTTATTTTATGCTGTTTTATACTCAGATATTATCCATATGTAAGCTTAGAACCAAGCTATAAGGATGATATATCCAAATTGGAACAGACCTAGAAGCTCTGTGAAGATGGCAAAATAATGATTTTGAAAATTTAGTTTAGAAAACAAAAGAATATAGTGTGGCATAGCATTCAAGTTTTTTGCCACATAGGTAAAGGTAAAGGTTCCCCCGCACATGCGTGCTAGTCGCTTCCGACTGTAGGGGCCAGTGCTCATCTCTGTTTCAAAGCCAAAGAGCCAGCTCTTGTCTGAGGATGTTTCCGTGGTCATGTGGCCGGCATGACTAGACGCCAAAGGCGCACAGAATGCTGTTACCTTCCCACCGTAGTGGTCCCTATTTTTCTACTTGCATTTTTACGTGCTTTCGAACTGCTAGGTTGGCAGAAGCTGGGACGAGTAACAGGCGCTCACTCTGTTACGTGGCACTTGGGATTCGACCCGCCAAACTGTCGACCTTCTGATTGACAAGCTCAGTCTCCTAACCCACTGAGCAAAAACATGGTTAAATTATGGTTGCGAGTTCTACAAAGCTTTTGAATGATTAAAGCATTTAACATCTAACTAAATGAGCACCTGAACATGATTGGCTGTTCTAATGGAAGGCATTCAAGCAAAGGCTGGACAGCCACCTGCATAACTGATAGCTGATAAAAGACATGTCCATGAATGTGATAGTAAGGGCATTTTGTTTCTGCTGCAGTTCTCATTCTCCAAATCCTTAGTTTCACTTTCCTCCTTGTGTGTCTTGAACTTGTTGATGACTAAATTCTTTGAATAGAGAGTTTTATGGTGATGGAGATCACCATAATTTACTCAGTGTAGATGCCACTCAGTTCCAACCAATTTTGGGTGTTGTACAAAAATGGTGACAGCATAAAAATAATATGACATTTATAAAACATTAAACAGTAAGAGTTGATGTAGGATCTTGTCAATCATAGTCAAACAGAATCCAACAGGGGCCCCAACCACCTTTACCCAAGGCCTGGGAGAACATGCCAGACTGAGCCATAGGGATATTGGGAAATCTCATTCAAGAGGGCAGGCACCATGACAATGAAGACATGCTTCTAGGATACTGATAAATTACAGGTAGACCTGGAGTGTACCAACTCTGTCAGATTGAATCAGCCAGGCTGATGCCAAGGAAGACAGATAGTCCCTCAAATAACAAAACCCTTTGCCATGCAATGCAAGGCTGTATAGATTATGGTAAGCACCTTGAATAACACCTGGAAGCATTTTGTAACCAGTGCAGTTTGTGAAGCAGAGATGTCACATGAACATACTGAGGCATGCCAATCAAGGCTCATGCTTCTGTATTCTGGACCAGTTGAAGTCCAAGTGGTGTTCAAGAGCATAGCCATGTAGAACACATTGCAGTAGTTAATACATATGGTGACTAGGACATGAGTAATTGCATGAACTTTTTGTTGCATTCCTTTATGTAGCATTTAAAAAAAAAACAACCTTAACCATTGGGTGGGAATTGGCAAAGCAAAAGCCTGTTGCCTGGGAAGAATAGAACAAGGTGTAAAATGGGGATTGAAGTTCTTCGAGATCCTTTCCTAGTCTTATATCATTTTATCTTCTTAACAGTTACTTTTAAACATCTTATTGTTTTCCAGCTTTCTCATTGGTGTCTAGGGAAATTGCTTGCTATGAGGCAAGTACTAGCTGATCATCCTTTGATTTCTGAAAATGTTATGAATAACCAGCAAAATTTGTGAAATAGTTGAGTTATCTGAAAATATTAACCCACATTGGCTGCTGTTTATCATCTTGGTTCTGTTCTGAGCCTCATGCATATCAGAAATAAGTTACATCACAGATTTTATACATAATGATTCAGCTATATGGAAGAATGGACAGTACTGAAGATTTCCTAATTCTTGTTTTAAAGAAATGCATTTGACTGGTATGTTCGTTTTATACAGGTAGAGGGCAATAATAATTCGGTAAGGAGCTTTGTCTCTTTTGATCCACTCCCTGATGGTAAAATAGTTGCAAACACTATTTTACCATCTCAAAAGGTTCTGAACATTTCTGATGAGATAACTGAGGAAATAAAATTACTCAAAAAAATTATTTCCACAGCTGTAGAAAGTACCAAATTAGATATTAGAGGAGTAGTTTAAAATAAACAAAATCATTCCAGAAATCTGTTATAGTTTTTAATTAATGGAATGTGTAACATATCCTGTTTTCTCAGGAATAAACAGCTTTTTCTTCGATCTTTGGTAGTTTTGCCAAATCTGATAAATCTGTCATAACTTTACATAGATTTATGATTCCACTGACATAAAATTACTATCGTGGCAAAGATATCAATTATTTTAGAAAAGTGCCTTGTTTCCCTGAAAGTAAGATCCGGTCTTACATTCTTTGGGACTCTGAAGTAAGCACTAAGATTTACTTTGGGGGAGAGATTACTTTTTGTTGGTATCAGTAGGCTGTGAGGCCCCCCCCCCCCCGGGCTGTGCATGGGGTGAAAAAACATGCAGTGGCAAGAGCATGGTGACTGACCAGGTATGGTACTGGTGTGGGCAGAGCAGATGCCCTTCCCATGCCAGGCTAGCTCCTGCAGCCCCGGGGTGGCCGTGCTGGGTGGTGACCAGGCAGACCAAAGCGGCAGGTGCAGTGCCGGAGGCTCGGGGAGGGAGGATGGTGCAGTGAGTGGGCATCCTGCCATCAGCACCCACGCTGGCTGCCCCTTCCTTATGGAGCTGGAGAACTTGCCACACTACTGACCAGATGCCCTCACGTCCCCCAGGAATTGCATTTCTTTCCTTACCTAACTTCCAGCCCCATGCCATTTCTCCTTCACAATCCGCCACCGCCGTGTGCAGATAAACAAAAGAAATTTGCGGGGGGGGGGGGGAGATCAGTCAATCAATTCCAACTTAGTGAGATCTTTTTATTCTTATGAAATAAGGTGAGCAGGTGCAGGGCGCGTGGGCAGCTTCCACCCCCGTATCCCTGCCCTCGCCCAAAACTAGGGCTTACTTATAGAGGGGCTTACATTAGGCCCATCCCAAAAATCAACCTGGGGCTTACTTTTTTGGGAGGGGGTATTTTCAGGAGAACACAATAGCTGATAAAGAGTTGTCTCTGTTTATAGCTGGAGAATAATGGGAGATATTGATTTTTTTAAAAAAAAATCATCTGAATAAGCTAATAAGCATCTGAATAAGCTAATATAAACCAAAATGTTTGTATTGCTTCACATCAGTGGTTCCTAACTTTATTATAATATGTTTCATGTGCAATGCTTTTAATTTAATCTTTTTCTTCTTTTTGTAATTCTTTTTGAGAAGAGATTCCACTGAGCCTTTAAATTAAAATATACAGGTAGACCTTGACTTACAACTTTTTGTTTAGCAACTGTTCAAAGTTACAACAGCCTTGAAAAGAGTGACTTACTATCAATCCTCACACTTACAACAATTGCAGCATCACCATGGTCATGTGATCAAAATTTGGGCAATTGGCAAATGGCATGTATTTACAACTGTTGCGCGTTACCATTTGTGAACTTCCCAGCCAGCTTCCAATGAGTCAATGGGGAAAGCTGGATTCGCCTGATGATTACACGATTCACTTAACAACTGCAGTGATTCTCTTAACAACCATGACAAAAGAGGTCATAAGATCAAGTGCAATTCACAACCACCTTGTTTAGCAACACAAATTCAATTATGATTATAAGTCAAGGTGTATGTGGAAGTTCTTTTCGACATCGTATGTCTAGGTATATGGAAACCTGTGGTAGCATTAGTATACCGGTAAATATTTTGAGTGAGTCCTCGCCCTAAAACGTGTACAAAATTTAATTGGTATAAACTAATTTCAGAACTCAGTTGGAGATTGCCAACTGATTATGGACTGTAAGCTGCGTGTATAACTGACATGTGAACTTCGTATTACATTGGGTTTTTTTTCACATCCTGGCAAACTATATACTTAATATTTTCTAAATCAAACTCAAGTTTTAGATGCAGACAAAAAGTGTTTATGTGCTTTTGTCAAATGTGATTACATCTAATGAATTTAACTTTAGATACATTATTTTGTTTTGATGTTAGTTTTGAGCTTTAAATAAAAATCAGTTTATAGCTTTGTTGATCACTATGGGATGAGAATCTGAAATCTGTCACAGGGGTATTTTTAATAGGTATGTAAGCTGTAGGCTCATCAAAAGCTTTCTGGTACAATGTTAATGTTATGGGGTCTGTATGTTCATGCCAGGTTCAAGATGGCAGGTGCCAAATGAATGCAGAGACAATGTAGATATTTTAAGCATAAGATTTCACCCAATCTTCAGGTTGCATAGAAAACAAATGAATAGTTGCTTGTCCCACCTCTCTAAATAAAGTAAGACCATTAGTCTCTAGTCTGTCTTTTGCCATGGGTAGGGCATACAGGTATCTTGATTTGGCAGAGTGCAATATAAATGTTGCAGTCTTACCTAAAAAAAACCCCTAAAAAATAATTTTGCATTAAGAAAAAAATTAGTTAAGTCAAATTGTATAATAATGTATATTTATGTGCATCTGTATTCAAATTGTTTAGGGATTCCAAGACATCTCATGCTGATGGTGTTTATTATATAACTAGATTACAAATGGTTTTAATATACATTTTAATATATTTTTTTCAGCAAAGCATGTTAGTTGAACATTGTATGCACATGAGTAAAAGAGAGTTTCTTCATTTTATTCTTTGTCATTCATATGTGGAATATGTTGCTTTTCAAAAATGTTGACTTTTCCTGTAAATCAGAAATGTCTAGGTCAGGAAATTTGATCTTACTAATAATGTATAGGCAACTCTCCTAATTACTTGGTTTCACAAATTTTATTCAGAGAAAATGCCCGCTACTCCTGTTAATATTTTTCCTACCGGCCTCTTTGTGACTACATATGTCTGATTTGGGGGGATTCTTATCTTAGTGCAGTTAGCACCTTCCAGGACTGCATACATTCTTAAGGTTTTGTCACATTTACAGTGTACCAGCTTGGAAAAAATGTACATTTAAATGTTTGTTGTGCAAGAGAAATATTTCCCAATAGAGTTCCATGGGAGAATTAATTATATTTATTCAAAATTCTAATTTTATTTGGTAACTTAATGTAACTCATATGCTTTGAAATGTGGCAGTGTTTTGTGCTGTCACGTCATACTCCTAGAAAGGCTCATATAGATTTTTTTAATGAAATTGGTCCCTTTCCTCCAAATCATCTGCTTTCTATTGGAAGTACATTTTTTAATTTTTATTTTTAGCACATTGTTTCAGGTGAAATATATTCAGTGGCAGGATTAGCATAAAGAAGGTACACATACGATTTTTTGTTCGTTTGTGTTTTGGATACAAAATTTCGTGGAAAAAAGATGCTGGGTAAGGGAGATCTTTCTCAACTTAAGGTCAAAATGAGAAGAGAAAGCCATTTCTAGAGAAGACTGGAATGAACAGAGCTGTGGCATCCAGTGCATGGATGACAATAAGCTAGATCTGGAGGGTTAACACCCATGTGTAGCTACAGCTATCTACCATAGATAGGAATTTGTTTTTCTAGTCGAGAGAAAGAAAATGAGCATTCAGGAAAAACTCCAGATTTAGGAAGCAAATACAGGAAATGTTTTGTACCCCAAAGCTTGAGTTGTATTAAAAATACATTGATTAAGAATACATTGATCACATATTGAATGTAGAATGTTTTAACAATATTTAATTGACTGGATTTGAATATTTGTATGGATTTATATGTTACATCACGTTAAACCATAATGGATAATGTCACACAAATAGTTAAACCAAAACTAAATGAACCACAATATGGCTTAGTATAATGTGTGGACCAGGTATAATTACTTTTTTCTAGCCCAACAATTCCTAATTGTGCACTTTTCTAAATAAAGAACCATGTAAATTTTGTAATCTAAGAAATATTGATATTGTCTGCAGAATTACAAATGAGAAAGACAAAATGCTACTATACAAGAGAACTACATTTACAGTTGTCTTTTCCTGAATACTTCTATGTCATAGCTAGCCCACTTTGATTCTAATTGTGTCAGCTTCATTCTTAAAAATATTCTTTAACAATCTAATTAGCTACTAGTGGCAAGCACTTGAAAAATGTAATCAGAAACATTTTTCCTTGCTAATTTTTATTTATTAGTTGTGCTTGCTCATTTATATCTTGTACATACCCCTATACTTCTGTAAGTGTGATCATGGTTTTTTTTATAGGATGCGGCTTAATGATGGGGCAGCGGCTTAATGATGCTGGAACTGCACTCTAGCAGTTTAAACCCAGCTCCAGGAGACAGGATGAACTCTTGCTTCCTGCTCCCCAGCTCCTGCCCACCCAGCAGTTCAAAAGCATGCAATATTGCAAGTAGATAAATGGGTACCACTTCAGTGGAAAAAACCAGCTGTGTTCGTGTGTGTGAACAGTGGAAGCTGACATTGGACTTGGCTGGATGCAAGGCAATTCAACACAAAGCGAAGCACGAGACTGATGGAGGAGCCCAGAAGAGCCAACAACCTGAGTGCTCCCAGGTTACGCACTCAACAATTCATTTAGTGACCAATCAGAATTACAACAGCACTGGAAAAAGTGACTTAGGAGCGTTTTTCATACATCCAACCGGTGCAGCATCCTTATGATCACGTCATCAAAATTCAGATGCTTGGCAACTGACTCATATTTATGATGGTTGCAGTGTCCCCAGGGTCATATGAACCCCTTTTGCGACCTTCTGATAAGCAAAGTCAATAGGGAAGCCAGATTCACTTAACAACCGTGTTACTTAACCAGTGCAATGATTCACTTAACAACTATGGCAAAAAGTTGTAAAATGGGACAAACTCACTTAACAAATGTTTCAGTTAGCAACATAAATTTTGGGCTCAATTGTGGTCATAACTCGAGGACTACCTGTAGTTATTGGTTCCAATTAGGTCTAAACACTTAGTCTCAGCATTATGAATGGTCTCTCTCTCAACCCTTTAGATTGCATGTTGTTTCTGTGTGACAGAAATATAATTTGATCTAGTTTTCCTACATGCACGTAGTCATCAACTTACAACATCAATTGAGCTCAGTGTTGCTCAGTGAATTTTGACCCGTTTTAGGACCTTTTTTGCCATAATAGTTCAGCAGATCACTGCTGCTGTTAAGTGAATCATGTGGTCATTAAACGAATCTGGCTTCTCCCCATTGAATCTGTTTGTTGGAAGCTGACTGGAAGATTGTAAATGGTGATCCCAGGGCTCTTGGACAGGGCAACTATCATAAATGCATGCCTGCCATCAAGGGCCTGAATTCTGATCCCTGGCACTGTAACTTCAAACAGTCGCTAAATGAAAG
Source organism: Daboia siamensis (assembly GCA_024449315.1). NCBI lineage: Eukaryota > Metazoa > Chordata > Lepidosauria > Squamata > Viperidae > Daboia > Daboia siamensis. The sequence goes on along the minus strand of JAKJMR010017399.1, from coordinate 393,750 downwards.
TTGCAAGTCAAGGACTATCTGTTGAGGAATTTTTATTAAATATGTTTTTCCACGACACAGAAATGGGTAAAAGAAATACAAATTTTACAGATAAGAGGAATAGATAAAAGTAATACAAAAGAGTATAAACAGAGAAAAGAAGGAAAAAGTAAAAAAAAGAGAAAAGAATAAGAAATGGTTTCCAGTCTTCTGAACAGCAATTGTAAGTACTTTTTTAGTTAACCCTCTCTCTGTGTGTGTAAGCTTATATTAAAATTTCCTTCTTTATCTGTTGTTTCTATACATCAAATCTATTAAAATGAACCAATGTTTTCTGGATTTTTTGTGGGGGAAAAAAAGAACTTACAGTTTTCCAGCATTTCAATTGACATTTTATTCCGTTTCATTGCCTGTACCTGTAAACTCTTGCTCAGCATTACAAGACAAGATAGAAAGACCTGCACATGGATTAGAGAACAGAGTAAAAGAATGGAAATGGAAATGGAATGGTCACATAGCAAGAAGAACTGATGGCAGGTGGACCGAGGCAGTCATAGAATGAATCCCACTTGATAGAAAGCGTCCAAGAAAGAGACCTGAAACGAGATGGATTGACAACATCACCAAATGTTGCAGGCCCAATTGGCAAAAGAAAGCTCAAGAGTGTATAGCTTGGAAACATGCAGAAGAGACTTTCATCCTGCAGTAGATAGACAATGGCTAAAGTGATGATGATGAGTAATGATGATGAGCATAAAGAGTTTAGTCTAGATCTTGTTTGTGTTCATATTTCAGATTTTTATAAATACCAATTTGTCATTTAAACTGAACATAAATTATTAAAAGGCATAAACCTTAGCAAGTTATAGTTTACTTCATCAGATGCATCTGATGAAGTGAGCTGTAGCTCATGAAAGGTTATGCATTTTAACAAAATATATTAATCTGCAATAGCAATAGCACTTAGACTTATATACTGCTTCACAGTGCTTTACAGCCCTCTAAGCAGTTTACAGAGTCAGCTTATTGTCCCTAACAATCTGGGTCCTCATTTTACCAATCTTGGAAGGATGGAAGGCTGAGTCAACCTTGAGCCAGTGACAGTCGTATTTCCAGCAGTCAGCAGAATTAGCCTGCAATACTGCATTCTAACCACTATGCCACCATGGCATCAGGTGCTTCAGTACTTTTAGAGTACCATATATTAGCATGATTCTCTTATCATTTGACATTTGTGTGTATGCATGGACATGAATTTGAAAGCAATGGTAGAAAGTTATATTAGTGGTCATCCTAACTTTCCTTGACCTACTTTGGATATTATATTTTGATTCTGGGTTTTTTTAATCCTTGCCCCACTTCTTTTGAGTAGAGAATGATGGAAACTAATAGTCCCGTTAGAGAGCTACCACAAATATATCAATGTATCACAATATAACTGGTCTAAGCAATTTGTACCAGATGGTCCCTTTTCATTATACATGTGCCTCTTAAAAAGTACATTTTTGGTTGGAGACTATAATTCATGTTATATACCCTTCCATTATTTTAGCTTGCATGACTACCATTTAGATTATTTATGTCCTTGTGCACAAGGAATTGACTGAAATTTAAGAGATGACATCATAAACAAATAATTTTTATAATAAATTATAGATAGAAGAGTGAGCTGCATCCACTGTACTGATTATACAAATGGTAGACAATGGTAGGTCAAAATAGAAAATTAGGGCACCAAGAAATCAACTTATTTGCATCCTACAAGCTAAACAAAATAATTGGTATTTATGTCTTTTATCCAGTTACATATTTGTGTAGTCAGATGTGGTTATGGAGGCTTTGTATGAATGAATCTTCTGTTTATTTTTTTTAACTTTATTAAAAACTATAGCAAGCTGGAAAAACTACAAAAATTATAGCTCTGTTTAGGATCATGTTCTGGTTAATCTTGATCTGTATAAAAGTTCCATGGGATTTGTAATAAGACTAGTTAATTAAATTTTCATGTTTTCTAAATTCTCTTCCAAATTTCTAAATTATGAAAACCATATTTGTGCATTTGTATGTGGTTATATGTCCTACTTAATTCTATTTAGGAATTGTGAAACCTTTTCCTTATTTTTAATAAGTTTCCACAAAGGGAGGTCTACAAGTGATTGATTTCTATATCCTTAGTTTTTCAAATGATTCCTGTATATGAAGAGTCTTGAATCTTCCTTCTCTCCCCCTGTACCCATTATAAAAATATATATTTTCATTTATTGTGGCAGGCGTTTAAATGCACATTCTTTTTAAAATAACACACTATATTAAAGACGGGCATGTTCCTCTACACATTATTTTGCCTAGTAGTTTCCATAGCTTGCTGGCTGTTTTTTCTCATTTTCATCCCATCCTCCTATTTAGCAGAAGATGAACTGAATAATTTATTTCACCTACCAGCAGAATATAAATACCTGCCTTGGACACTGACAAAATGTCAGCTTCAAATACAGATATGTTGTTCAGTATTAGAAAAGTAGGGCAATTCAAGGTTCTGAATTCAGAAGGCTCCCAAAGATTTGTATAATTCTTTGGTGTCAACAATGTTAATAAAATGACTGTGAAATGGAATTTTGAAGCCTATTATATTATATTATATTATATTATATTATATTATATTATATTATA
>JAKJMR010017399.1:363172-391091 GCA_024449315.1 Daboia siamensis | reverse complement strand
ATTATATTATATTATATTATATTATATTATATTATATTATATTATATAATTTAACCTTTATTATTTTTATAAATAACTCTAGGGAGCAAACATATCTAATGCTCCCACTTCCTCCTATTTTCCACAGTCACTTCAACTAGGCCCAAAGTCACTCAACTAGGTAAGGCTGAACTTGAACCCCCAGACTTCCGGTTTCTAATCTGGTGCCTTTGACCACTAGACCAAATTTGGTAATGATAAAACTTCCAGTTATATATCAGTGTCCTTCGAGTTCTGGTTATTCACACGGTTTGTCAGTATTTTCTTTCTTTTGCCAAAAGTTGTAAAATAGTGCTAGACATGTTTTTAGAGTCTCTGCAATGCATGAGAAAATGTTGGAAAAACTTTCTTTGCTTGCCGTTGTAGAACTTCTTTACAAAAAATCTGTTTCACATTAAGTGAAATTGTAGAAGACCCAAGCATGTTCCAAGAAGGCTAGATGTCAAATACACACTCCTAAGTAAGAACTAGAAAAATACTAAACATAGCATAATAGCTACAATATGACTAAACATATACACTTCTAGTGTAGAAATGGTACAGCTACATATGATAATATTTTAAGAGTAACGGGAGTGATGGCTTGCAATATGAAGGCTATAAGGCTTGAAGGCTATTAGGTTGATGATCTGTCGTATATACATTAAGTTATAACTGATTAGCAGCAGTGTCATACTGTATGCATGGCAAAATACTTTCTTAGACATAATAGTGCATGACTAGATGTGCTTATTTTAAATAACAGAATAACTTGGTTGGAAGGGACCTTGAGGTCTTCTAGTCCAACCCTGTGCTCAAGCAAGAAACTAGCATTTCAGAGAAATGATTGTCTGATCTTTTCTTAAAAACCTGCAGGTGGAGTTGGAGTATTCACAGCTTCTGGAAGCAACTAGTTCCACTGATTAATTGTTCTGACAGAAAATTTCTTCTTAGTTCTAGGTTGGTTCTCTCCTTTATTAGTTTCCAACCATTGCTTCTTGTCCTGCTTTCTGGTGCTTTGGAGAATAGGTTAACCGTCTCTCCTTTGTGGCAGCTTCTTAGATATCATGTCACCCCTAGTCCTTTCCTCATTAATCTAAACATATCCAATTCCAGCAACCAATCTTTATATGTTTTAGCCTCCAGTCCCCTAATTATCTTTTTTGCTATTGTCTGCACTCTTTCTAGAGTATCAATATCTTTTTTATATTGTGGTGACCAAAATGGGATGCAGTATTACAAGTGGCAAGGCATTATAAAGTGGTACTAACACTTCATGTGATCTTGATTCTATTCCCTATGTTAGTGAAGCCTAGGACTGTGTTTGGTTATTACTTTGTTTACCTCTAGGTGTTTGTAGATTTGTTGCTTATCTTTACCAAATGTTTCTGAATTTTGATGTGTGATTATTTCATTCATAGCTTTGAATGGACTACATCAGACATGTCAAACTTGCGATGTCACGTGACGTCACACAACATATCAGTACTGTTGCCATTGCTGGCAGTGGGGTGGGTGCAGCTTCCATGTGACACGTCCGGCCTGTAGGCCTGCAGTTTAACACCCCTGGACTACATCATGCAAAATATGAAAAAATAAAGATTTGGCTCAATAGAGCACAGTTCCATATCCATGTGGTTTTCTTGGCAACAGGATGGAAATTGTTTGCAGTTGACTTGAGATGTTCTGAATTTTCTTTCTAGCCTTGAGATTTTCTGGTGATCTCCCATTTATGTGCATATCAGATCAGATGTATCAAATGTTTTTGAAAGCAGCTAAGGTTGTCTAGTATTTGCTTTAGGGAAATACATACTGTATTGTTATTCCAATCCAGTTAATGAAATAAGAGCTCAAACAGAGAAAAAAATGATGAAAATACACTATCAAGTAATAAAAATAGTACTAGGGGACTATCTATCTTGATTTCCAGAAATGTGGGCATATTTTCCCTTCATTACTCTTCCCACTGAAATTGGAGAAGCAGGGTCCCTAAAAATGGAGATAGAAGAATCTGTGTATACTGTATGAATCATACTAGAATCCAGGAGAATGTGAGATCTAGTTCAGCATAGAACATTTCTTATTGCAAACATATTTATATAAGCTTGTGTGTCTTCCTATATTGTAAGTGTATTCTTAGTAGGATTTTTATTATGCCAAATTGCAAGAATTTTTTTTTGTTTCCAACTAGTTGCAGAGCTATAACCTCCCACCTTTGTTTTGTTTTGTGAAATTATTCCCCCCCTTCCCCCAATAATCATACTGTCTACTGTAGGTCAGTTGCAATGTAGAAGGTGTTTGCATCTTTTTGGAACAGACAGCCATGCTTCAATAAGAATGCTACAGAGCCTTTTAGCTCTCTGATCACAGTTACTATTATCATGGTGTTCTATTTTTAATCGGTATGTTGATTCTGTTTAGTTTTAAAAATAGCTTTATTGGAGGCTTTCATTAACTCTCTGTTCAAGTGTTATTAAGGCTGAGGAATAAGTTATAAAGTTTTCTGTAGATCTGAATAAATGTAGAGATTCTTTCTGATAAGAAATCAGTTCAGCCTCATAAATTTATCTCCCATTAGCCTTGGCTTGTTTTGAGAACTTTATACTGTATATTTTCATGAGTATTGGAATGCATGCAGTAGAGAAAAAAGGTCACTAAATGTCAACGAAACAAATGATAGCTAAAGCAAACAGCAATGACTACCCCAATAGAAATTAAAGGTGATGGGCTTATCCAAAATCAAGCATTCTTGAGTTTCCAGAGTTTAAAATGGAATGTATGCAGACCAGTAATGCTAAAAAGACTAACATGCTATGTTTGATGGACAAGTGATTTTAAAAATCTACATTTTTTAAAATAAATTTATTGAATAAAATTTTAACAAAGTAAAAGCCATAAAAGAAAAGAAAGAAAAATGTAGAGAAAAGGAAACTTGTAAAAAAGTGGCTTCTGATCTTCTTAAGCAAGTATATACTCAAGGACTCTACATTAATTTTACAATTTAGCCTCTTCCTCCCTTGCTCCCCCATTTATATACACTTTCACATGTGTGCGCGTGTGCGTATGTGTATGTACGTGTGTATACACACACACACACACACACACACACACACACACACCCGTACAGAGTGGATGATCTTATATTTGTTTATATAGATACTACCATCAATACCCTGAATCTAGTGCCTGAAGATATTTACCTGGTTTCTAAACAGCAAATCATCTGTGAGCCAAGTCCACTATGGCCTATTTTTTTGTGCTTGTGGATGACGATGATGTTTGCATGAATAGAATGTATTGGGATTCTTTAGGTTACTATTTGCAGAAGTTTTTCTTCTATTTACCTGCATTCATGTACAGATAATCCTCACTTATCAGTGGTAACTGGGACCAGAAACTCCATCACTAAGCAATGAAGTCATTAGGCATGTCACCAAAAGTCCCAGTTGATGTTGTTAGGAGAGGCCTGCACATTTGAACTGTCCTGGGGTCATATGATCACCATTTGTGACTTCTGGCCAGCTTCCTCATTGTTTTTGCTTGTCAGAAGTTGGCAGTGAAGTTCTCAAAATGTGATTGTGTTACTTGAGAATGCTGTAGCATTATAATTGCAAGTGCCCAAATCATGAACATGTGACCTTGGGTATGCTCCTGTATATAAGGGCTATTAAGATTCTTAAGTCTCCCTTATTCAGCATTGTTGTGACTTTGCTTGCTGAATAGGTGGACATTAAGTGAGGACTACCTATATTTTTTTGGTTGTAATAGTATCTCACCCAAAAATATACAGTTCTGTATATCTCCCACTCCCCACCCCCCAAAAACCATTTAGCATTATACAATGTTAATGTACAATGTTATAAAGATAAAGATACTAGGCTTTCAAGTGAAACTTTTAGCTAAATCTATGTGTAACAACAGTGGCTGGGTTCACATTTCTGGCAGGAAGTATTTGCTCAGCCCATTGTAGTTTGCTTGGTTTTTTCTGTCTTAATGCAAAATATAAGCCATTTTCAAGGGACATTTAGCTAATCTCTGCATTGTTTTCTTTCCAAAAGGAATTGAAGATCTGCTTTTCACACCCTAACCCTTTTCTGATTTTTAAAATAAGTTTTAAAATTTTTCATTGTTTTTATTTTGATTATTTTGTTATTCTACCTCCTCCTTTATAGACTGTTCAGCTTTCCTCTAAAGAGAAAAATGTTTTGGAAAATAGATAGCCTAGCCATTGAAGTTTATGAGTGAATCAGTTCACTGTAATTTTTTCTGTACACCATGGTCAAAATAAAGTTCAGCTTAACTCCATATGTGACCCCCCACACACACAGGACTTAGAATCTATAAATGTATAGGACCTGAAAAACAGAACCTGCATATACATCTGGACACACCTAAACTCTTTAACTATGGATAGCCCTAAAAAGATAAGAGTTCACTTTATAGAGTGCATTTTTTTCTTAAGCACAAAATAGACTCTTATTTGAGATGTCTGAATATTGGAAATAACTAGAGAATTAATAAATATGTAAATTAAGAGATTGCTAGGTTTGAATAATATAAGTTATAAGAGGTATATTCACATATTAAACCTAAGCAAGATTTGTCTTATTAAATTTATTAGAGCTATTTTTAGCCACTTCAATCGAGCAAATAGATAAGATAAGCTTTGCTGTTATTTTTTACTGTGGGCACAACGACACATCAAAAATGAAATTTAGTTGCCTGCTCTCAAAGTAAACACATACATGACACACACCTAAACATACTATATACAACATATACATATTATATACAACATATGTATAGACCTACACCCCTACACATGAATATTAAACACTGTCCATCTTGAATATATAATGGAAGGAGGAAGCTTAAAGAGTTCACAAGGCTTATACTGTATAGAACGAAACTGTGGCTGAATCTGGATGTTCTGCTTCGGATACCACACAGTCTTCTCCGAGAAGGTAACAAATAAAAGTGCCTACAAGTATTATGTTAAACAATTAGCCATAACTTGATGAAATATAATATTGACAAGTTCTACAAATAGCTTCTAGCACATCAAAAATACATATTTATCACAATCTTAATTCTTAATGACTGCTTGAAATGTAACATTTTTAACTTTAAACAGTATAATATAGTTTGGCTAAATCTCCGTAGCTATACCCATTCAGTCACCAACTTTGGTATTTTATTTATTATTAAATACAAGAGCAATTCAGAAATAAACCTCCATTTGGTTATCAATGACAGCATTCACAAATACAGAACTTTCATTATACACATTAGAAAAGTACAGCATTACATTACTTTTTGACATAATAGCCATTCAAATTGCGGCACTTGTCATAACGTCTTATAAGATTTAAAATTCCTTAGTAGTAGTCGCTTTTTGCTAAATCTGGGCTATGGGGGGAGGGTTAATCAAAAACATCCCAACGGAACTGCTTCAAAAGTTCTTGGGTGCATCTAGGGTTGTGTGGGTGAGCATTATTGTGAACCAACATCACACCAGAAGTCAGTATGTCCCGATGCTTGTTATGGATGGCTTGTCTGACTTTTTCTAACATTTCACAGTAGTTTTCTAAACTGATGGTCAAACCATGCTCTATGAACTTCACTAGCAGTACTCCTTTGGCATCTTCACATTTGGGATTTTCTATGACACCACTTCTGGTGTAATGTTGGTTCACAATAATGCTCGTTAGGTTTAATTGGGGTTACGATTGGTGTTTCCCACTCACCCCCCTCGACCGGTTTTAAAACTCAGTCCAATTCGTTCTCAATTTTGCTTTTGAGCGCGAACAGGACTCTTCTAGCTTTTATTCTAACCGGTAAAATTTCAGGGTTTAATTTTAGGGATACTGGGGGCCCTGTATATCTTCCCAGCGAGCCATCGAAGACGTCTGCAAACTGATGGCAGACGGCTTCGAGGCTTGCGGCCTGGGTTGTGTTAATTCCCGTTAAGCAATTCCTAAGGCCTCGAAACAGTCGAGACCTAATAGACTGGTTCGGTTTCCCTGCATTACAAAAATTGTTAGGAATCCCTGGAATTGCCTAAATTCCACCTGAATCTTGGCTTTTCCCCTGAGTTTGGAAATCGGCAAGGTGTATCCTGGTGGGTTGTAAAGGAATTTACTGTTTGCTGCGGTGGCAAATATCCTTATAGGTCTTCCATGAAATGAGGGAGACAGAGGATTCCGAGTCAACTTCCATTTCACGGGGAACCCCATGAAGCTGGACATTGATTTTGACTTTTGGTCTTAACACTAGATGGAATGCTCCCGCCCCCTTATTCCACCCTACGGCTAGAACTAGTGACCTAGGGGGCTTTTTCCCATTGGCCGTAGTCAGACTCGTACCTGCGGATGTCACTTACAGCTTGTGCAGGTTCTCCCGGTTCTGGCTTCAGCATACGGCTCTGAGGTGTCCAGTTTTGCCACAGCCATGGCATTTGGCACTTCGAAAATGGCAGGAAGCTCTGGGATGGTTTCCTCCACAGCTGGCACATTTGACACGATTTTCTTGAGGGTTCCCACTTTGGTGATTGGTGTTTTTTGCTGCTTGGTGGGCCTCCGCGGCCGTCGCGGCGGGTCTGGAGCTTTTCAAACCTACGTTGGACGGCATCTACATCAGTTGAAACGTCATTTTCCCCAAAGTCGGTGGGGCCGATGTCATCCTGGTGTATGGACCCGTATGGTCCATTCCCTAGTGGTCCGGTTTTCTCGCGGTGGCTATCCTCGTAAGCCATGACTTCCATGGTGACCTCGGTCAAACTCAAGGTGGGCTTCGCGACCAGCTTCTTCTGCAGACGCTCGTCCTTCAGCCCGATGACTATCTGGTTGCAGATGCAGTCCTCCAGATCCGGGAACCGGCATCTTTGTACGGCATGCCGGACCCCCGCTATGAAGTCAGTGGCTGATTCGTCCGGGAGTTGGCATCACCGTGCGAAGTTTACGCATCAGAATAGTTCTGATTTGGTCGGCATGAAATGCTTACTGAGTCCTTCCATGAGTTCCGCATATTTATTTTATTTATTTATTTATATGGTACTGAGGTGGTGGTTTCTGGGCTAAAAAGTCCTACGGCTATGTCGTACACAGCTGGCACACTGAGGCAAAGGAGTGCCGCTGCCTTGGACCGATTGTCCATGATCTTGTTGACCAGCAGGAACCCTTCGACCTGGCCCCAGTGCGACTCCCAGCACTCTGGGTGGCGTATGTCGAACTCGCGTATGTGGCCGAGGTTGGCCATACTGACCCGGTCCTGGGTACTGCTTCGCAGGCGTTGAGGAAGTTGTGCTTTCTGCCCGGTGACTTCAGCTGTGACTAGCTCGGAGCCACGGGAGAGATTCTCTTCCCTCGGCTAGTGACTTCAGCTTTGCGAAGCAGTGTATTCCACCTTCGTCGCCAGTGCTGTATTTGTCGTAAGGATTACGCGAGACAGCTGGCTCAAGGTAACACTTTATTTGCGAGGAACCGGGCGAGCGACAGAATCACAGCATCTATATTTATACCCCAGCTGGCAGGCTGGCGACCAATCCAAGCCACGCCGGTTTCCCGCTGTCGGCATGGACCAATCGGCAGTGGTGAGCTCTGACAGCCCGGAGCTGTCAAGCTGTGTCGCGGCTGCGCAGTTACCAGCGTCTTTGACAGCTGAGAGCTGTCAAGTGGTTGCGCCTACGCAATGGCTACCGGCAGCTTTTGACAACTGTCAAAAGCTGCCGTTTGTGCTCGGTTGGTTTTACTTCATAGCTATTTACATGTAATACATAACCATTAACTATAACGTTAATACACACATTAATACATAACATTGCCCTTGTATATTGGCTACCCAATTCACAGTCAGGTGACTCTGGGCAGCTTACAACATTAAAACCACAATATAAAACCATCCCCCTCCCTTGCTGAAGGGCTAGTTATAAAGAATTAGATAAGCATTAAATGTGAATAAAACTTCATATCCATAGAGATTTCTGCTGCATTATGATCTTTGTGCACGAGCCTTGTGTGCACGGACACACTCCCATATGGAATGTCTAGAATCCAAGAATTGCTTACAGTCCTGCTCAGTCTGTTCACCTTCTTTATTCTTCTGAAAGTTTAAAATCTTCTCTTAACTTTTCTTTATATCTTTAGAAGGATTAATTGGGACACTTTGTTCTCTTGTTCCAAGTACCAAGCATTCTCACTTAAGGCCCTGGGGGTACCCATTTCTCAGATGCCTCTTAATGTATGCTGATTTTTTTTTTTTTTTTTTTGAGTGAAGGTCACAAAATAAATTCTTGTGAATACCGTCACACATTCACTAAACAGATAAATCACCACATTCATCATCTTATTCCTTGCCATTTGTATGCTTTAACAACTTTTAAAGGTGGCAGACCCTGAAGGTTTTGTAGCCATCTCTCCTTCTTCCTATCATATTTCCAAATTATCTGCTAGATATACAAACTAAGTTGCAAGCGTTAAGGCTATAACTTTTTGTAAAGAACTGTGGGTTTAATTGTAAATGCTATTTAGCCCAAAATAAATCTCTATTCTAGCTTGAAATGGATAAACTTTATGTATTTTTAAGTTTCTTCACTCAACATTTCCACATACATATATTCAACAGCTCTTTAGGTTAAAAAAATTGATAATGCTTTGTAGCACCTGCTCTCTTCTGTACAAAAAGACAAAGACTTCTATTGAGGCAAACAACTTGATCACATTTCTTAACCAAATACTTGCTTGCCTGCTATCATGGCAAGATCTTATTTTATTCTTCAATTTAATTTTGACAATTATTTTTTCTCAGAGGACTGGCATTCAGCCATAAAACTGTACTTAAACTCACTACGTAGGAAAGGGTGAAAATAATCCCATTTTATGTTCTAAAATGAAAAGGGATACATATATGATAATATATAAATACATGATAGCCTGCAAAATATTTAGAAGGAAGTAGAGGGACATTTTTGTTTAGTTAGGAACAGCTAAATTGAATTATACATACTCTTTTTCCCCCCAGGATTTTTGGAGCTCAAATTGAGCTTGGTTTGTACACGTCACAGAAGGAGTTCAACTCCCTCCATTGATGGAAGAGAACTACTTTGCTGGGGTGTCAGCACAGAGCTCATTTTTGCACTTCCCCAAAGAAGTTCAGGTCTCCTCAGCAGGCAGCTCTTTCAGCCAACCCCAAGATAAGATGGACTCCTTTTAGCAGGCAGTGACAGCTTGCAACCTTCCCTGACAGCTTCCCCATTGCCTTTCTGGAGAAGCTGACAGAGAAAATTGCAAATGGTTATGACATATTTGTTACATCTGCAAGAATTTTCTAAGGATGAGTGCCAGGCCGGAATTCTTTTCTTTGATACAGCTTTCTGCAAACATTTTTTCCCTTATAATCTGAAGATGCAGATTTAATTCCTCAGTGATAAATAAATTTATATTCTGGCAGTTTGCTTATTTATTTTATTACATTTATATACCGCCCTTTCCCGAAGGACTCAGCGCGGTTTACAGGGTAATTAAAAAACACAGATACAAAAGTTAAAAACAGATTAAAAAAATTATATTAATCCCTTCATTGGTAAAAACCCCAGTTAAAATTAAGATTAAAACTAAATTAAAATTAAAATTCTCAGCCTGGGCCAGAGAGCTCGAAGAGCCAGGTCTTCAGGTCCCGGTGAAATGAACGGAGGTCGGGGGCAGTCCTCAGCTCCACTGGCATAAATACTACAACAGAGATAAAAATGTGACAGGACTACACATATTCTACAATTATAATACTCCCAATTATATATTGTTGAACTGTTTTTTTTGCTCCTATGCAAATCATATTCATATATGTGTCAGGGTTTTAGTTTTTAAGGGATGGAAATGCCAACTGAAGAAGTTGTTTCATGCTGCAGACTTTGTCCACCATTTAAGCCAGCATAGTCTACTACCAGGTGCAGTTCTTTTTCCATTTATAGGTAGTTCTTGATTACAATTTGAGCCAAATCACCACATGTGAGACTTGATTTTATGACTGTTTTACTACATCATTAAGCAAGTCACTAGACTTGTTAAAAAAACCACATGTCATGTTCAAATGTAGCTTATCCAATGGGCATTTCTGACGGAAAACAGCAAAAAAGTGATCATGTGACCACAGGATGCTGCAACTGGTTGTAATTTCATTTCTTGTAACTTCAGACAGTCATTAAGCAAGTAGTCATAAGTTGAAAACTAGCTGTAATGAAGAGCCGTTCTGAAAATTTCCCCCTATCTATTTTAGGGAGACTTGTACCTATTTACTACAGATACCAACAGATGCTTTGTTACAAGTTGCTGCTTTTATAGCTGCAATGTTTTAGACCAGGATTGTCAAACTGCTGGCCCATCATACCGAAGTCGCACCCAGCCCATTTCCGGCAATGCAAAAAGAGTCGCAATACATTGTGACATGTCATGTGACATGGTGAGTTTGACACCCGTGTTTTAGACTGTTTTAAGTACTCCACATATTCTTTCTTAGAATTCTTATAGAAACCCAGTGTGATAGGAAAGTATTCTCCAACACTGGAGGTTTTTAAGAAGAGACAGGACAGCCATTTGTCTGAAATGGTATAGGGTTTCCTACCTGAGCAGGGGGTTGGACTAGATGACCTCCTAGGTCCTTTCCAACTTTATTATTATTATTACTTATTCCTGATTATCAGTCATTTAGTCTGCTAAAATCCTAGAGTGAGATTAATCTCTTGCCAGTCATGACAAAAAAACTTTTTATTAGCTGCAAAGAGGTGGAAGAAACATCAAAGTATTTTACTGAATTCAGCTGATTGCACCAAATTAGAATGAGGGAAGGAGTAGGTGGAATAGTGTGATTTTTCTCTTCTCATTGTATGGTACTTATTCAAAAACATTGTTCCTTTGAAATAGTGATTTTCAAATGCTTTCAGAATCATTTTGAGAAAAGAAGAAAATAAGTCAGATTTTTTTAGCTTGGGGTTTCCAACCCAGTTTTTAATTCTGCTGCCAATTTCTTAGGGCCAACAATTGATATGCAATTATCTCTACTTTTAATTACTTATCCTAGAGGGGTGGGACTTTGAGTTCAATTTTAAAAAAATGGTTTACATTTTCATACCTCCTTCTTCTTTTGAATTATTGAAGTCATTGACAGCAACAGTTTGCAAAAAGCTGCAGTGGCTGAAGCATATTCAGAGGAGAGTAGTAGACCCCATGTAAAGGGCTTAGTGTGCTTAATTACAAATCATTAAAAAGTAGCAATAGGTGAATCTTCCATCTGGAACATCTTGCTTGGCTAATAGGACATCACTGTTGGAATGTATCTGACATGTTGGGAGACAAACACACCCTCATCACCTGTTCAACTAACTCAGCTATGTGTAGGCCTTACCTGGATCACTCCTGAGTGTTAAAGGGAAGGCACGTGTACCAAAACCAGGTTTCTAAACATTGGGGTTGTAGTTTGACATAATTATCTGACTGACATCAGGAGCAATTAATGTGATTCACAATAACTGCTTCGTAAAGTTAGGTTACTTTTAAGAGCTGTTGCCAACACAGCACTTAAAAAATAAATAATTCAATGAAGAGAGCTTTCAAATGGGACATCCTCATTTGAATATTTTTCTAATAATAGAAGCAACTTTTTACCTCAAATGTCTCCTTGAAGTGGTGTTCCATTTCTTGTAAGGTCTTGGACCCACCTATGCAGATATATTGTCAGTTTGATTTGGCCTTCTTATAGGACATTTTTCAACTTCCCCTTCTAGCTGATTGTGTGGACTTTTCTTTCTCCCAGGTGCTTCCCTAGCCTGATCGTGCTTAGTTTCCAAGCCCAATATCTTCTGAATAATGGAGGAAGCTGTTTTGTCTCTTTATCCTTAAAATGACAGTGTGTTTGTCTTTTAAGGCAGTTGGTATTCAGAATTATATTTCTATTGCTGAGAAATGTAAGTGAAACTGGAGATCCATTTTCACTGAATGAGCAAGCAGCAGCTTTGGCCTCCATCAACACCTTTCTGTACTATAAACATTAACTTTTTCTTCTGCCAGCATCTTTTTTATACAGTGTTTTGAAATTTCTTTTTCTACTGCTGAACAGTCCCACACAGGAGTATGTATACCTCTGAAATATGTGGATCTGCTTATTGAATAGCCTCACTGTTTACAAAATTCTTTTCCTATATTGTATCATTTGTGAAACTGTATAAGTGTAACAGTACTCAAGAAGAAGAAATTAAGTTTCCTGTTGGGAAATTCACATGTGGCACCATATGCATGTTGGCTCAACAATAAATGCTATTCATTTCAATACAAATGCCTTAGAACTGCTTTTTCTAGATGTACTATCATAAATTGTGACTGATGTATCTGAAGTGTTGCCCTAGAATGTGATCTTAATGCTGTTACCCAAATCAAAGTGCTAAGTATTTAATGTGATAAATATCATGTAGCAGTTTGCTTGCTTCCAGTTATTTGAGCCTCTGTTCCTATCAACCCCAACCTGCCTAGCCTATGGCAAAGGATCATGGGAGTTGTCTTTAAATATCCAGAGGACTCCATGTTGTCTGCCTCTATTGTAGAGAATGGTGAGCTTCTCTCAAACATTTTTGCTTTGTAGGAAACCTACTTCTTGCTTCCCTTCCCTCCAAATATGAATGGGACCGGGATACTAATGAGAAACATCTGGAATAAAGCAATTGCCAGATGTTGAAAGAAAATGGAGGATTTTTTTCAAGTTGTGAAGATGATGTTTGTCCTTCTTTATTCTTCTTCCCTATTGCAATAGATCACATGAATAATTTATCAAAGATTCTTCATGTGTTACCTGAAATGATAATTCTGCTGGTTTCCTGCTCACAGTGATATTTTATCCTTTGTCATCTCATAGCCTCTGCTTGTATATTTGTGAGGTCTCATTCCCTAGAGGAGAAGCTGACTTTTGCTTTAATTTCCTCCATGGTTTAAAGGAAAACTTCAAAAATGAACACTGCTATTATGCAAACAGTAGTTCTCCCCTGCTTTCTCCTCCCCAAAAGAAAAGCATAGTTCTGGAAAGTTGGGAGCATAAAGAAGTGTGTTCTTGTTAAGTTTGAATATTTTGGCTCTGTGCATTTTAAATAGCAGAATTGCCACATATAGTAGTATTCTGTAACTAGAGTTTCAAGCGAATTGAAAGACAGCTACATCTGCTACTCAGTTTGAAACAGAAGACATTTAATTTGCCTTTTAAAACTAGCCTCAACAGTGATGCAATTCAGCTGAAGGAGATTTACAGTGCTTTTTCCCCTCTACAAATCAATGCAGCTTGGAGAGGCTGTCATGGGAACTGGGTGACTCAGAGCCAGCTGTGTTCAAATATAAACTTCTGTACCACAAACTCAAGGTAATGACTTTTTCCTCTTGTTTTTTAGTCAGCACTTTAGTTGTGAGACATTGCAGAGTAAGTTTTAATTGACTACTTAGTTTCCATTAGAAACTGGCTGAAACTTTGTTCTGGCAATATCAGCAAGTTAAAACTATTCTTCTAAGCTGTTATGGCTTTGAAATAACCAGGAGTCATGGGGTGGAAAGGGGTAGTATTGGAAGAGGATGAATACTGCTATACTTGGATAAATGTAGGTAAATTTTCATTGTAGGTGATATGAATACTGGAACTATTGCTTAAAAGAATTTTCTTTCACTAATATATAGGAAACTATCTGCAAATACAACACACCTCATGGGCAATGTTCAGTAGTATCATAAACAACTTTGTAATGCCGGTACTTTACTACTAGTGGCAAGTAGGTTTGTAATTTTGTGATAATTCTAGGATTGATTTTTTTTGTGAAAAGATGACTGTCACTGTGTATAATCCTACCACACTTTTTCAAATCAGTATTTCTAATTTCATTGAAAATGAATTTACCTAACCACCATTTTTGGTCCTTTATAGTCATAGACTGTATGTATTATTGTCTGAAAGAAGTGAGAAGCAGGTTATCCAAGGTGGACAAACTCTTAGCATATGAAATAAGTTATTTCACATCTTTATACATTGAATAGTGCAAAATACCTTGAAGTTACAGTTCTTCACTTGCAGTCGACCCATTATTCCTTTTACTGCTTGTATCTTTTTTCTTTCTCCATTAAGTCTGTTAAGGAGAAACAAATTGCACACAATTTTTGACTGCTATATCTATTTGTTCACCTGAAAGCACATTTTATTTGGTATTTTCGAACTCTTGCTTTCCTAAGTTGGACTTTGTCTGGAAATGTATATGTTGGCCATATGTTGATATTACATTATGAAATGTATAACATTGATTTTATATTTTATTATATTGGTTTATATTTTTCATTTGCCTGTATTTGTGCTTATTATAAGTGCATTCTAATAAAACTGCTAAAATTACACAAAGCTGTTCATTTATACCATAGTTCTTCACATGATTATAACTGCATGAGAATTGTATGTCACATATGGTTTAAATCTCATTCAAGGAACCAAGGAACTCCTTTCTGTATTAACAGAAGATTCCACTGGAGGAATGGAAAGGCTAGATGCAACCTAATACTTTATTCATTTATATAAAAAAAGTAATTATTTTGCTATGGGACATTTTTTCCATCATATATTGTGTAATTCAAGGAGGAATTGATTCCAGAGTCTGAGCTGAAGGGGGGGGGAGCTGTAAAAGGTAAGGTGACCATTTTTACACAAAGAACAACTAATTGGCGTTGACTGTATAATTGAGCTAAGTGGATAGGAAAGTGAATTGTGATCAAATAACTGGCTGTTCCTGTACACATAAACCTATGAAGGTCAACATCAGCAATCCAAATGATAAGACTCAGCCCAATCAATATAGCAATTAATGAGAAGAGTTGGGCTATATTAAAACATATGAAGAACAATTGCAGGAATTGGGTATGTTTAGTGAAAAGAAGGACTAGCAGTGCTTCAATATTTGGGCAGCTGCCACAAAAAAGAGGGGGTCAACCTATTTTCCAAAGCACCTGAAGGCAAGCTAAAAAACAACTGATGGCAACTAAGCAAGGAGAGAACCAACCTAGAAATAAAGAAAATTTCCTGATAGAACCATTAGTGGAACTGCTTGCCTTCAGAAGTTGAAGGTGTTCCATCACTGGAGGCTTTTAAGAAGGAACTGGACAGCCTCTTGTCTGAAATGGTATAGGGTCTCCTGCTTGAATGAGGGGGGAAGGAGTTGGATTAGAAGACCTCCAGGGTCCCTTCCAACTCTGTCATTATGTTATAATTATCTAGGTGCATAAGGTAAGGTAAAGGTAAATGTTCCCCTGCACATACACTACACTATTCTGGATGCAGAGTGGTGGTCAGAAAAATCAAGCAGGTCTATCACCAAACTGTTATAATAATCTAGACAGAACACCACCAAGGCCATGAACTTACTACATAGTTGCTTTTGAAATAAAATGTCCATGCATTCTTTGGATATTTTTAAGGTAAAATTACAAATTCTTATACAGTTAGCAATGAATTACTTCAATTTAAGTGTCACTGAGAACAATTGCCAAATTAGGTATTACATTTGTAATTGACATTTGTAATTGGCAGTCTTGAAGGGCAAAAGAAGTCAAGAGAAAGGGACAGTTGTGTTGAAAAACAATGAACTGAATCATTTTTAGATTTAATTTAAGACAATGAGATTTCATTAAACTGGAAATCCAAGATATTTAGAGAAAAAATATATTGCATCATCCAAGATTTAATCACTTTTCCCATTATATCCTCAAACTAGAGGACCAATCTCTACAATGTTGTAATTCTATTTGTGCAAGTTCTGTATGTAGTTGATGTTGCATACAGGTTTTTATTCATAAACTGCATACCCTTTTCATATTGAAAACATAGTTTTATATAACAATAACCTTGACCTTAATGCTGAATATCAAAAGTTGCCAGGAATGCCTTTATTCTACCAAAATTAGCTGTCCTAACTGAATCTATTTTCAGAGAATACAACTCTGACCAGAGAAATGTTTTTCCTTATTTATATTACATCCAAATATTCAGAAGTTACTGTTGCTTCAAAATTCAGCATGTTTGTTAAGAGGATAAGTATAACATTTTTTTATAATTTTGAAGTCTGCTAACAAGGTTTGATTAGAAAGAGGTGCTTTGGAAAACAGGACTAGAGTTTCATGAATACAATAGGTGGTGTCTTTATTCACCTTTATGCAGTACACACTCTTGTACTGCAGTGAGTCTTGGACCCTTTATGCATGGCAGGAGAGAAAGTTAAACACCTTTCATATGAACTGTCTCCGACATATTCTTGGCATCACCTGGCATGACAAAGTTCCAAATAGCGCAGTCCTGGAATGTGCTGGAATTTCTAGCATGTATACACTATTGAAACAGCGATGTCTATGCTGGCTTGGGCATGTCATGAGAATGGCTGATGGTTGGATTCTGAAAGATCTCCTGTATGGAGAACTAGTGCAGGGAAAGCGCCCCAGAGGGAGACCAGAGTTGCGATATAAGAGTATCTGCAAGAGGGATCTAAATGCCTTGGGAATGGACATTAACAGCTTGGAAACCTTGACCTCTGATTGCTCAGCTTGGAGGCTAAAGACGCAGCATGGCCTTCTCCAATTCAAAGAGACACTTGTACGGCAGGCTGAGGCAAAGAGGCAGTCCCGGAACCAGTGAAATCTGGGGGCTGGACAGGGGACAGATTGTATCTGCCCTAGTGTGGAAGGGACTGCCAGTCTCGAATTGGCCTTTTTAACCACACCAGATGCTGCTTTAGGACCTCTTTCCAGAGCACGATACTATAGTCTCTCGAGACTGAAGGATGCCAATGAATATTCACTTAAGCATTCTGGAATTCCTCGTCTAGATTGAATCCAAAACACTAAATAAATTACAAGTTTGTTTCTAGGTACAATTCAAAGCCATAGGAACTTTAAAACACTATATCAGTGTGGCGAACCTATGGCACGCGTGCCAGAGGCGGCACTCAGAGCCCTCTCTGTGTGCACGCGTGCTGCCACTGCCAGCAGCTTCTGCAGGTCCATTAGGCTGCTGCTACCACCTGGCGTGGCAGTCCCACCCAGCACAAAGGAGGCGAAGTGGCCAGCTAGCAAGCTCAGGTAGAGGTGGTAGAGCATGCCCACACCCAGCAAGCCAAAGGCCACCCTGAGTTGGGAAAGCCGGATCCCCATTGGTGCCATGGCCCCCCATTCCCAGCTAGGATTGCGTTTCTCCCCCCATCTATGCTGGACCTCCTGCCCACTGCCCCACCCACCAGAGACCCCCCTGGATCTCCCTCAACCCTGCCCGGCCCCCACAGCCATTCCCCCCCCATGAACAACATCGAGGTGGCCATGAAAACCACAGCCATGCCCACCCGGTGGGCCACACCCCCATCCCCCCCCCTGAGGACACCACTGCTGATGCGGCCCTGGCACTTTGCAATAAATAAGTGGGTTTTGGGTTGCGGTTTGGGCACTCAGTTTCTAAAAGGTTCACCATTACTGCTCTATATGGTTTAGGAACAAATTTAAAATGGTATCTTAAACTGTAACCAGCTGCCATCTGTAGAGAGGATAAGACGATGCCTAAACTCTTTCCAGAGAAGGCCATCCTACATGCTTACTGACACTCTGCAAATTGGTGAAGACTTTTTAAAGAAGATTTTGAAGTAATTAGTTTCCTTCTTGCTTTAATTCATTGCTCTTGATAAAATAGGGTAGTGCTATTCTTTTTTTTTTTTTTTTTTTTAAAGGGACGTGGTGGCTCAGTGGGTTAGGACGCTGAGCTTGTCGATCAGAAGGTCGGCAGTTTGGCGGGTCGAATCCCGAGTGCCGCGTAGCAGAGTGAGCACCTGTTACTCGTCCCAGCTTCTGCCAACCTAGCAGTTCGAAAGCACGTAAAAATGCAAGTAGAAAAATAGGGACCACTCCGGTGGGAAGGTAACAGCGTTCCGTGCGCCTTTGGCGTCTAGTCATGCCGGCCACATGACCATGGAGACGTCCTCGGACAAGCGCTGGCTCTTCGGCTTTGAAACGGAGATGAGCACCGGCCCCTAGAGTCGGAAACAACTGGCACGCATGTGCGGGGGAACCTTTACCTTTACCTATTCTTTTTTTAAAAAAAATTGAATATATAAAAAAACCCTGAATGATTAAACATTTATTTGTTGTGACCCAAATATTCTGTGGCCTATTAAGGTATGTAACTTTTAAATAAAGTAAATACTAAATGTTCATTCTTTAAGCAGGATGATTTTAAGAGAGAAAAACTACTCTTCATGCAGCTGCAATCATATGAAAAATCAAATCAGCTGCAAAAATGGACAAGAAATATACTTTTAAAAAACAATTAACCTTTATTAATAATCAAATGCTTACATAGCTCTATCTATCAAGAAGCAAATTCTAATGATGTATACTGTAGTATAATAAAACTAAACCATACTGGAAACCTCAGGACCAAAAGCATTTCATAACTATATTAACTCTTTGGTATCTTCAAAAGGATAACTGGCAAGTTGAATATGATATATGTATTTTTTTCCATTTTTTAAATAGCTACCATTCAGAAACAGCAATAAGAGTTCTGGTTAAAAATAAATCAAGTGGATAAACTCTGAAAATTTGATTTAAATCTAACATTTATTCCTTTACTTATTTGTTTCTGGTACAGAAACCACAAAGTTATGTTTATATTTTGAACTAAATATTTTACAGATATTAAAAACTTACAGATTTTAAGAATTATGGGGGTAATTTCATACAAGGTTGAAAAGATTGGAAAAAAATGAACATGGAAATATCACAACATTTCTTTGGCCAGTTTTATTGGAAGGTTGATCTGGTTGTTTTAAAGAAAAAGCAAAGTATTTTGTACTGACATGCAAAAACCTTCTGATTTTGAGTTTGAAGAATTGCTACTGTGGCCAATTTGAAAGTGTTTTGAGCTAGAAGTTTTGCATTTGGAAAATATATAAAATGATAAAAAGAACTGTCTCAAACTTCATATAAGAGCGTCCCCAATTTAAAATAGTTTGAACTCAAGTTTTGGTCACCCCTGTGTTTTGATCTCTGGTTGCCTTGAAGATCAAAATTGGAATTGGAAATTCCATCACAAAGTAGTATCGTCATTAATTGATTTGATGACCATTTTTCTGTGGTTAAGCAAATCACTCTGGTTGTTAAGCAAATCTGGCTTCTCCCATTGACTTTGCTTGGCAAAAGCCCCTAGAAAGTTTGCAAATGGTGATCATGATGCTGCAACCATCATAAATACATGCCGGTTGCCAAATGTCTGAATTTTGATCACATGGCTGCAGAAATGCTTTAACAGTCATAAATGCGAGGACTGGTTGTAAGTCACATTTTCAGTACTGTCATAACAGTGGTCAGTAAATGAAGGGTTGAGAGCTATTATAGCTGCTTTATTGTGCTCCCCTCCTATCCCACAGATAACAGAAAGCCATGCCACCCTAAACCTTGCTGTCCCCCTTAGTGTGCCCTTTCCAAAACCCAGATGTGATATATCATGCGGTTGTGAATTTTGAATGGACATTATGTGGGCCATATGTGATAATGGTCCTTTCTGCTAAAATTCTAGACCTACCAACCATGGAAAAACCTCCTCCATCTGCCACATATAATGTTCTATTTACTTCATGCGCTACATTTTTTTTTCATACTCTGTTTTTTCCATTCGTTGAAAATCTGGGCCATCCATTTAGTTGTTTGATCTACTAGGTGGCTGCCAAGAGTTCAGATGTTCGAGTTTCTTGGCTCCAGTTTGACGGTCATCCAAGTTTGTGCAGCCAAGACACAGTCACTGAATAAGTACTGCTAAAGAGAGGTTAAAAAAGGAGGTCAGATATGGGAATGGTTTGGACTTAGAATAGCAGCTATGGGAAAAGAAATGTCTGTCATACAGCCTAGAGAAGACTTGAATCTTTTCAGTTATCCTTTCATATGAATGTATTAAGCCAAACTAGCCTAATTAAGGATGTTAGGCTTATGTTTCTGATCCTGCTTAGCTTCAAATAATTTCTGACTAAATTTTTACGAGTTCCAATATTTACTTTATAGTACATCCTTAGGTTAGATACATATTCTAAAGTTGGCCTTATTTTTCTAAGTTGCTTTTGTAAAAATATATTTCAATAGCTGATATGTTTAATCACAAGGATCTTTTCCTGCAAATATATCACTGCATTAAGTATTTATGAAGCCTTAACATTATTTCAGTTACCTGGATTTTTTCTTTTCAGAGTATTATACCTTGACATGGTAGGACTTTTCCTTCCTAGGATCAAAAGGGGAGGGGTGAAGCCAACACTAATCCCCAACAGAAGTCAAAGCAGTTGGCATTCTTCAGAAGTATGGAGATACTGAAGAAGGTACACAATAGCCAGTAGTAAAAATCCACTTATGTCTGACGGAAGGAAGAAATGTAATAGAAACCATTGATTTGCTTTCTCATTGGTATAAGATGGAAAGAGAATCTTTGACAGGTTTTAAAGGTTTTGATTTTTATAAAAGAGTAATGTTACAGCTGTTCTTGTTTGTTTCCTGAGCTGCCCTACCTCAAAGGACTGACAGATGCTAATTCATTTAGGAGAAGTAATTCTAAAATTAGAAGCACAAGTTAGTAAGAACAAACCACTCTCAATTGTCATCAAGAAAATTCCATGCATGTTAGAAGGTCACACTATACCCCATATTGGAAGCTGCTCCTCTGGTTACTGGAAAAGAACATTGAATCACAAGTAGATTTTGTGGTGATGGGGTGGGCTCCCAAAGCTGCAATGAAATCTGGTCACTTATGGTACCAGTATTGAAAGCATTCCTCATTGTACAAGGAAACACAGAAACTGGAACATGGAATGTATTATTTTTGCTCCTAATAAGGAGACTTTGGTATTTCTTTCAGGATCTGGGTTTGCAGGAGACAGTGAAATCCCAGCCATCTGTAGGGAAGAGCTGGAAGCTATTACTTCTCCTAAAGAGGGGACAGCTGGAAGTGCTGAATTGCTTGAATCTGCTCCTCTGGATCCAAGAGAGCAATTGTGACTGCTATGGTGAAGATGCAGAGTCCCTGAAGTTAAGAGTTGGCAGGATCAAAGTCTTTCTAGCAGAGTAATTAAACAACACCCAGGGAGATATTCCACTTTGCCAATTTATGGCTACCCTTTGATTTCCCTTGCTATTACTACCAACTGAAATTCTTCTCTGAACGTTTCATGAATCTTACTCGTGTGCCTTGAAACATGAATCGGGCCCCTTGAATCGCCATGTGGCAATCTCATTTTTAACTACTCTTTTGGGCTTGACTGCTGTAACAGAATGCTGACAATGATTCTGCTATGAAATACTCTGTAAATACCTTAGTCTATACTACTTTCTTTATTTTTGTTAGGAATTAAAACTGCTACCTAACTATTATAGTGAATCAAAACAGCAACAGTGATAAAACAACAATGATAAAATTTAATGTAGAATTTGAGAAATATCAAGGAAGATTTGAAATTTGTGAAACAAACAGTTTCAGGATGTGGGTGTTTAGGAATAAGTTCAAATCATATGATTACATGATATCCTGTTAACTGAAATGACAAGGCTGTATTTATTAGAATTATTGCTTCATTTATTTATTTATTTTGTTTTTGGGATTTATATGCCACCCTATCTCCCAAAGGACTCAGGGCAGCTAACAACAATAAAACACAATAATACAAATGTTAAAAAAGATTAAACTAACAAGCCCCAATGATAAAATGATAAAATATTAAAAATATTCTATTTAAAAATCCCTATCATCAGTCCAGGTCAGTCTAATGGAAGAGAAATGTTTTAAGGCCACGACGAAAGGACCAGAGACCGGGGCCATCTGAAGCTCAAGGGGAAGTTGATTCCACAGGGCTGGCGCTCCCACAGAGAAGGCCCTTCCCCTGGGGGTCACCAGTTGACATTGTTTAGCTGATGGCACCCTGAGGAGGCCCTCCCTGTGTGAGCGCACCGGGCAATGGGAGGTTGTTCCTGGCAGCAAACGGTCCTGCAAATATCTCGGGCCTAAGCCATGTAGGGCTTTATAGGTAAGAACCATCACCTTAAATCCCACCCAGAGGACAACTGGTAACCAATGTAGCTCACGCAGGAGGGGTGTAATATGGGAGTATCGGGATGCTCCAATCACAACCCACGCGGCCGCATTCTGCACCAGCTGGAGCCTCCGGGTGGTCTTCAAGAGCAGCCCCATGTAGAGAGCATTGCAGTAATCTATACGGGAGGTAACGAGTGCATGAGTGACCGTACGTAGAACATCTCGGTACAGATGAGGGTGCAACTGGTGCACCAGGCGAACCTGGGCAAATGGTCCCCTGGCCACAACTTCTATATAATCTTCAAAACTGAGTCATGTATCCAGGAGGATGCCTAAGTTGCGCGCCCTATCAACGGGAGAGAACACCTCTCCTTCCATAACCAAAGACAGAACCTCTTGGACTAAACGAGATGCCGGTACATAGAGCCACTCAGTCTTGGCCGGGTTGAACTGGAGCCTGTTCTTCCCCATCCAGATTCGTACCACTTCCAGGCAGCGGGACATATGTCGAGGGCATCACTGGGTCAGTTCGGGGTGGAGATGAAAAGCTGGGTATCATCAGTATATTGATGATACCTCACCCCAAAACCACAGATGATCTCACCCAGTGGCTTCATATAGATGTTGAACAGGAGGGGAGAGAGGACTGACCCCTGGGACACCCCACAACTAAGGGGCCTTGGGGTTGACCTCTGCCCTCCTGCCAACACTGTCTGCAAATGGCCCAAGAGGTAGGAGGAGAACCACTGTAAAACGGTGCTTCCTACTCCCAACCCCCCAAGACGTCACAGCAAGATACCATGGTCTGAGAGATCTAATAAGACCAGGACAGAGGAATAACCCCTATCCTGGGCCTGCCAGAGATCATCCACCAGCGCGACCAATGCCGTCTCCGTGCTGTACCCGGGCCTGAAACCTGATTGGTACAGATCCAGATACTCAGTTTCCTCCAGGACCAAAGGGAGCTGCCGTGCCACCACGCTGTCAACAACCTTCACAAGAAAGTGAAGGTTGGAGACAGGATGAAAGTTGTTTAAAATAGCTGGATCCAAGGCAGGTTTCTTGAGGAGGGGCCTCACCACCGCCTCCTTCAAAGTGGCAGGGAAGCATCCCTCACTCAAGGAAGCATTAATAACTGCCAGGAGCCAGCCTCGTGTCACCTCCCAAGCTGCATAAACCAGCCAGGAGGGGCACGAGTCCAACAAACACGTGGCGGCACTTAATCTCCCCATGATCCTGTCTACTTCATCCGGAGTCACAGGATCAAACTCCTCCCAAATATTATCGGCCAAACCCATCGCTTCCCCCTCATTAGATACTGCCCAGTCAGAGTCCAGACCAGCCCAAATCTGAGCGATTTTATCCAGCATATGCTGACTAAACTCCTCGGCCCATCCCTGCAAGGGGTCCTCCCCCGTCCCCTGATTTAAAAAGGAACGGGTCACGGGTGGTTATCTGTGGATGCAATGAGGGCGGCAAATGTCCAACAATATATGCATATTCTACAGCTGCAGTAGTAGAAAACACTGCGAGAATTTTGTTGCACATTGCAAGAGAAGCTAAATGCAACACCAAGGAAGAAAATAATAATGATGATAATGATAACTTTATTGTCACTTTGAATGTACACTAATCGGCATACATCAAAATGAAATTTCGTTGCATACAGCTCTCAAAGGGTCACCACCTCCGATATATACTCCTTGTTCGGGGCCCGCTCAAATTTCACATTGTCCATTTTAGTCTCTAGGGAGTGAACGATGGCAAACAGGACAGATGGAAATGAGGCTCCATGTGGATTAGCCCTCAAGTTAGCTTGTATTCTGACAATCTCGTCTTCTTTCCTTTTTCTGATCCTGACTCTTCCACCTTTTCCTTAAAGAGGCCTTGCTTCTTTTCACCCCTGGAGCACGCTGCCGCCACCACCAACTCCTCCAAAAGCCCCTCTCTCTTCCTCTGGGCCTGCCGACAGCCTCATCCAGTTCCTTCGCTCCATAAGCTCCAGGTCCTTGCCTCCTCTGCCTCCTCTGGAAACCGCCCTGATTTGCAATACAATCCATCACTAGGCCAGCAGTCAGATCTTGCTGCTGGTAGAACAAATTCAAACAGCGCCAACAACTTTTAACGGTCTCACCAACAGTTCCAAAACAACTAGAAACTCGCCATTCCAGCAAAGATTGTCGGTCGTATGTTAGTTCCACCATGTTGCTCAAACACATTAAAATCTTCCTGATCATGTGGCCTATAGCCCTTACTATCCCTCCCAAAACTATTCGCCTTCAAGAACCAATGCAGCCACAGCCATTCCAGGCGCCACCATCTTAGATTTGGTGAGTGATTTGAATGCAGTAATGGGAGCTTTTCAAATCAGTAGGTGATTTGAATGCAAGAATAGATGAAATAAAGAAATCTAGACTTACAGGATGATTTTGATTGGTTAAACATAAAAATTTAAGAAATCAGCTAGTAGAGTTTTCTAGAGAGAATTCTTTGTTTATTGCCAATGTAAATGCATATTCTACTCAAGGACATTATTAGTTGCACAACATCAGAATCAAACTGCCTACATAATAGTTATAGAAAATGGGGAAATTTTAAGTCGAACAAGAAACTTGAAAATTCAGTTGACCCAAGAAACTTTCATTTGTACATCATGGTATAGGCCATCAATTTTGGCCAGCAACTATATGGGTTAAATTTAGAAAAAAAGAAAATAAATATAAAGGACATATGTCAGAATATAAAATCAGTGCAATGCATAAACAACTTATGCAAAAGAGAACTTGAGGCCCTGAGAAAGGGACAAGAAACATTGTGAAGATTGGATCAGGAAAAAAAATGTTCCCAAAATATGAAAAAGAACAATATCCTGTACTTTCTGCTGTTCTTGAAGGTTACAGCTGATCCAGAATGTGATTGTATAAGTAGTTTTTGATGCTCCTCAGTTTGTCCATGTGACATCTCTCTGCCTGTATTATTAGTTCAGTTGCAATTCAAAGTGCTGGTTTTCATTAGTAAAGCTCTTTATGGCTTAAGGTAGCTGGATAACAACAATTGTTTCAGCCCACTGTATAAGATCAGGCAGGATTGGCATACTCCTGGCATCCTCAATATCATAATGTGTTTTATGTAACTTTGGAGATGTAATTCTTGTTGTATTCTGTGTCCCCTGGAACAGGAGCATGTTTGTTTTTTTTTTAAATTTTCTAATGCAGTATTAAGGGACACGGTGGCTCAGTGGGTTAGGATGCTGAGCTTGTCGATCAAATGGTCAGCAGTTTGGCAGGTCAAATCCCGAGTGCCGCGTAACAGAGTGAGCACCTGTTACTTGTCCCAGCTTCTGCCAAACTAGCAGTTCGAAAGCACGTAAAAAATACAAGTAGAAAAATAGGGACCGCTACGGTGGGAAGGTAACAGCGTTCCGTGCGGCTTTGGCGTCTAGTCATGCCAGCCACATAACCACGGAGACGTCCTCGGACAAACACTGGCTCTTTGGCTTTGAAACAGAGATGAGCACCAGCGGGGGAACCTTTACCTTTTTAATGCAGTATTATTATTATTTTGCTTTTATTCTCTCTCCTCTCCTCTCCTCTCCTCTCTCTCCCTTCTAGTAAGCATTTTTAAACCCTTGTATGTCTTTTTGAGTTATTTCATGATTAGATGGCTTATAAATCAAATAAAAAAACAAATTCATAAGACATTGTGATAGCTAAAGATGGAAGGTGAAAGTCTTAGACAGCAAGAGGATGTACCATGACTGAATTCAAATTTCTAAACATCAAGCACACAAGGACAAAAAGTTTTCTTAATCAAGAGTATGAACAAATAGAAAATTTAAAAAAAAGAAAAAGATGTTTTTAAGATGATTGCAGAAATCAAAGGAAATTTTATAAGGTTACTCAAGAATAATCACAGAAGAAAAGTGACAAAGATTAAATGATTGTGAAACAGCAACATCGAAAAACTATAAATGTAATACTAGAATGATAGAAGTATATTTAGAGACAATATATATTCATAAATTTATTACTGGAACATGAGAAATGGTAGGTTTTAAGTTGTCATATAAAATCACAGGTGCAAATGAAAGGCTTATTAAAGTGAAGTTGAAGGAAAAGGTAATTAAAGTGCTAGAAATTCTGTGTCAACATGCAGAGGCAAACGGTGGCATGGAGATTGAAAAAGTTCAGTCATATATATAATTAAAGAAGGAAGATGCAAAAGAATATGCAAATTATTGATGGAGTTGAAGTTAAGTTGCATACATAAGCACAAATTCTGTGATAAGAATAGCAGGAGAGTGAGGAGAATGCATCAAAATAGGATGCCAAAGCATTAAGAATATTAGCTGACAACACTTTATCAGGAAAAAGAAAAGCTTTGGTGAACTAATATGCAAGTAAAACTGGAAGGTGAAAAATGTGGGTGAATGTTAAATATGAAGAAGTCAAAAATAGCATTAGCCTGCAGGTCACATTATGGGTGGCTCTCATTATTTGCATGGGGTCTATTTCCTCCAATGACCCCCAGAAAATTGCAGATAATAAAGTTTCACAAAATGCAAAACTCAGTATACCATTTTCTACGTGCATATAGTAAGAAAAAGTCCAGAAATGTAGTTATATGACAATCTTCACCATCGAAGACAGACTGGACTCTGAAAACTAGATAACCAAAAAATGAGAAAAAGAACCAAGGATGGCGAGGTTGCTTTGTGTTCTTTTAAATAAATCAATCAAAACAGTTTACATATGCTGGATGTGCTAACTCCAGTCTGTGTTTACTCTTTGGTAGCTGTTTACCAAATACAAATATTTGTCCCAAAGGTGCTTTTTCAGGAGGCAACTGGACTTTTCTGTTTTTCTTTGAAGACATTTTGCTTCTCATCCAAGAAGCTTCTTTAGCTGATGGGAATGAGAAGCAAAACGTCTTCAAAGAAAAACAAGAAAGTCCATTTGCCTACTGAAAAAGCACCTTTGGAACACTATGACCTGGATGACTGAGAATATTTATGTTTTTTAAAAAATCCTCTTTAAAACTTATTTTTCAACAGCAGAAATTGGTCACAAGATTTAATTTTCTCCATGTATAATCTTGCTGTCTTGCTGTACATACACAGTTGTATACAAGAATGCAAGTATCCCTTGTCAAGGGATGTCTTAATGGATCTCTAAGTGAACAGAAACTATTAAACATGACAACTTTCTGCAAATTTGCATATTTTTTATGTGCAGTTGTTTGTAAATTCAAAAGAAGAAGACTGAATATAGCATGCACAAATGATTGGATGCCCTTTTAGTCACCACTTTGTAACACCTCCTTTGGCAAAAATAACAGTTTGCAAAGGTTTCCTAAAGCTAACTGATTATTTTTATTTTTATTTTTGGAAAGTTTTCCTAC
Organism: Daboia siamensis; assembly: GCA_024449315.1. Taxonomy (NCBI): domain Eukaryota; kingdom Metazoa; phylum Chordata; class Lepidosauria; order Squamata; family Viperidae; genus Daboia; species Daboia siamensis. The sequence continues at coordinate 363,572 of JAKJMR010017399.1, read as the reverse complement.
TGTTCCTTGCAGAATTCTTCTAGGTGATAAATAATATTAGGTGTCTGTTCATGCACTGCTTATTTGAGATTGCTTCACATATTTTTCATAAGGTTTCTGTTCAAATTTGAGGACTACAAAGGCCATTTCAGAAGCTTTATCTTTCTTTCCTATAAATATTTCATGATTTATTTGGAACTTTGAGACAATTATCTTTCTGAAATATCCAAACTCTTTTCAGCTTTCTATGTCTGCAACATGTCATGGACCAGCTAGGTGTTTTTGAGAAACTGTAAAGAGTTCAAAATAGGTGCACTTTTCCACCATTGTCAATGACGAATAACAATAACAATAACAATAACAATAACAATAACAATAATAATAATAATAATAATAATAATAATAATAATAATAATAATAA
>JAKJMR010017399.1:298844-363162 GCA_024449315.1 Daboia siamensis | reverse complement strand
AATAATAATAATAATAATAATAATAATAATAATAATAATAATAATAAAAAGTTGGAAGGGACCTTGGAAGTCATCTAGTCCAACCCCCTGTTCAGGCAGGAAACCTTATACCATTTCAGATAAATGGCTGTCCAGTCTCTTCTTAAAAACTTCCAGTTGGAGCATTCACAGCTTCTGGAGGCAGGTTGTTCCACTAGTTAATTGTTCTAACTGTCAGGAAATTTCTCCTTAATTCCAGGTTGCTTCTGTCCTTACTTCTCTTCTTCCATCCATTGCTTCTTGTCCTGCCTTCAGGCGCTTTGGAGAATAGCTTGACTCCCTCTTCTTTGTGGCAGCCTTTGTTTCTAGATCACTGAAAACTTTTGCTATTGTGCCTGCAATTGTATTATGTTCTTTGGGAGGTTCTTCACTTCTATTTTATTTTTCTTACTTTGAATAATTTGCAACATTATTTATTAGAAAGCAGAGTGTCGTAAATTAGAAATTTAACATATAGCTTTTACTGCTACCGCTTGGGCACATGTAACACTGTATACATTTCTTGATGTACCAGTTATTTCAGCTGGAAAGATCTCTTCTATTGATTGACAAACACATACAATGAAATTGGCCTATATATAAAGATTTGGTGTAATAGTTGATAGATTGATCATTGATAGATTATTTGCATGTTTCTCAGTTTCTTACACTTTGTCCAATAATTACAATATGAGCTTTGTTGAATGGACAATTTCTGGGTCAAAGTGGCAGAGCCATATTGACAAAGAGCTATTTTCACTGCTGAATTCAAGTGCTTTCAAGCCGTTCTCGAATCATCGAAAACTATACAGGGAGTCCTTAATGATAATTGGGATTGGAAACTCTATCATTAAGTGGCATAATATTAAGTTGAAACATTGTATGATCATGTAGTTTAGTGACCCTAGTCCCAGTTTCTGTTAAGTGATGTTCTCACATGACCATAACTTGCAGTTTCCTCTGGCTTCCTTATTGACTTAGCTTGCTGGAAGCAGCAGAGAAGATTGCAGATCACAATCATCTGTAGAATGCTGAACCAGTTGTCAGTACAAGGGCAATGTATTTACCACTTGTTCAGTACCATTGTAAGTTCAAAAAGTCACTGAACAAATAACCATTAAAGAAGGACCACCTGTTCCAGCATGAAAGTTTTCTCCATTGCTGATTTGTGTGTTCTGTAAGTGGAATCCTAGATTTGCTTGTATGCTAAGTGATCAGGAAATTGGTTGGTTGATTCCTCCAACTTTACTGTCTTCCCTCTTCAGCATGTCTGGAATGATGCAGGCCTCACTGCAAACTCCATCATGTTTAGGTTTTTTTGTGCTTTTCCTTGTTATAGCCTATTATTTGATATAAACTATGACGAATAAAGTTTTAAAAACAAAGCAAGGGAGTTGACCCAAAACATCATTTTTACCTCTCTATTTGTACCCTTCTATAGGCAATAAATTCTTACTTTTAGATTATTCAATGTCTTTTTCTTTTTGAAGGCATGGAGTATTGAGATTTTGTTGGTCATATCATTCTGCTGTTTCACTATTTCAGCTTTGCAGTCCTTGTTAAAGGCAGTGGTGTTGGAGCACTTACAGTACTGCCTGTTCAGCAGTTTAACACAACTGCATAATTCTGATAAACCAGCACAGCGTAGATTATTAAGAGAAAACAGAATGGCAACAGATGAGCTCAGACCAGAGTTGCAAACTAATCATGTAGTTTGATCATGTAGAAAATAATGTGTTGCCTTAGCAGTCAAACCATTTTAATCAGTTGTTTATTTCTGTAATTTACTAGTTTTTACTACAAAGTTATCTATGTTTATACCTATAAGATTAGCTTGACTAGGCATAGTATAGTTGGTCTTGATGACGTGCATACTGCAGCTGTAGTGCTATCAGGTAACTAAAACAGTAATTATGATAATGGCATTGAAGATTGTGGAGATGGCTGGTCATCTGATTATTGTATTTTAAAGATGCATCTTCCTAACCACCACAGGCCTATCCCCATCCAAATCAGTGCAGATTGTCGTTACATTACTTACTGTGATTGGGTATCAGTGATGATGAAAATGAAACAGTAAAAACCCTTCCAAAAAGCTATGACTAGAAAAGTCAAAGGGAAGACAAAAAAAGGGAATGAAGTAATACAAATGTCTACTAACATGAAGATCCTTCATATTTTGAGATGCTGTTTCAAAAACATGTGCAAGACTCAGATTTCTTTTCCACATCATTTTCATTTTGTGCCCTTATCTATAGTATCTTACTCAAAACTATGACTTTTATTAGAATATTCTCCCAAAAGTTATTTCTTATAGCCTGCTGCCCTGGTTGGACTTAGACCAGGGGTTCTCAACCTTGGCAACTTTAAGACTTGTGGATTTCAACTCCTAGAATTCCTCAGGCTGACTTAGACAAAAGAAGGTAGAGTTAAGCACTGGATAGTTTTGCTCACTTTCTCAGAACTGAAAGACAAAGGTTTTTTTTCATTTTCTGTTCCATTCCAGATCTAATTTGGATCCAGAAATTTAGTTTTTGCTAGATGTATTCTATCATCTCAAATTCTTTGTTCATTTCTCTTTCTGTTTGCATTCTTAAGGATAAGCCAATCACTAATTAAGAAACCTCTTATTTAATTATGCTTACAATTATCTATTTGACACAGGTCTCTGTGTGTATTTTTATATATTTCATATTTTTTTAACCAACTCCCTCAGTATGACATTTAAAGCTTAAAATCTGATTTAAAGATTTTTTTAAAAATTAATTACGTATTTTAATCAGTTCTGTTCGGAAGCGAAGAAAATCTGGTCTTTATGATTTGGAAAGGGAAGATAATGGCCAGCCATCTGATCTTTTTGAAATAATGAAGAGTGAATATATATGATTGTTAAGGACCGAGATTCATTGATCTCGGAAGAATAGGAAGAGACTAGAAACATTGGACTAGGAGCCTTGTTCTCATTATTGGCATGAAAGGAATCTCTGTACCAGTGACTGCAATGGAATTGCTTTCTTAGAGTTAGCTAATTAAAAAAAATGGGGGGGGGGGAGAGTAAATAGGTCATACTGTACCAGGAAAGCAAAACATGCCATCTAACCTGATGCTAACAGCCATGGGCTTGGGTGTGTGTGAATGCATGCAAGAGAAACAGATGCTGTCTCCTCAAGGGTGTCCTGTTCTCAAAGAATGGAATGCTGTCTCTGTGTGTTTGTCAAGGACCCACACACTTTTTTATAGATACAAAACATTCCATTGAATAAATTTCATGGGATTCTTGCATGTGAAGGTTTGTAAGAATATAAAATAAAAGGAAGCATGTATGCTTTTGACATCAGATTAGTATTTTCTTTCATGTGCACTGGGAACAGCCTCCTTTTGCTGCTTGGCAGCTCACTCTTATTATCTAAGTGTAGGTACATTAGGTACTTAGCTTGACTTCCTAAGAGGAAGTTGTCAACAGAATATATTGTAAGAAATTGTGTTTCTCTGAGACACAACTAGAATGAGATTGTAAAATTTCATGGCGTAATAAACTAAGGAATCCTTCTTAGAATACTACTTTAATCTAAGGCAAGGGTCCCCAACTCCCGGTCTGTAGACTGGTACTGGTCTGCAGCATGCCAGCAACTGGTCCGTACAAACAAGCAAAGCCCCATCTGTGGGATGTAGGCAGCACACAAAACCATGCACCCACCGGTCCACGGAAAAACCTTTCTCCATGGAACCGGTCCCTTGTGCCCAAAAGGTTGGGGACCTCTGATCGAAGGGACTAGAAGGCTTATTGCTTGATAGAATGTGGCTTGTTCTGTTTCCCAAAACTGGATATTTTCTGTAATGATAGATGTCACTAGTTTTGAGGTAAACTTCTGCTCCCATTTTGCCCTACTTTCATATGAAAAGGGTTTTGGGATATGGGAACTAATTTGTAGTGTTTAAGGCTGCAAAATATTTTGGACCAAGTCTGTTAAATAAGAATATTCATTATAGAACTCTTCTTATTTCCCTGTATTAAAATAGCATCTTTAATGGGATACCTCCTGTTTCTCCACAGATATTTATAGACAAGATTAGTTGGCAGACACAGTCCAATTTTTTATGTTTTCTTTTGGTTTTTAAAAAGATGTTATTTTCAGAATCTGCAGTACTATGTATGATTAAATTAGTTTTAATAAATGTGAGCTAGATATGTTGGCAGTATTTTAATGAATGGAAATCAGATTCTGGCATATCCTTGTGCCATTCAAGATGCATCACTTTTGTTATTAACTTGTTAATGCTTGCAAAATGTAGACTTGGGCAAAGAGGTCATTCTCCCTGCATGTGAATAGTAATTATGTTGAGTTGGAAATTATTTTGCTGAATTTGAACGTTTGAATGCATAATAGACATGAAATTCTTTTTCGTCACCAAGTTAATCACTTTATTGGCTAATTTAGCTTTAATGTTACAAAAGCTTTCATTTGTGTTAGATGCTGAAAATAAGTTGCAAGTCTTATCTTCTGCTGGCACACAAATGATATGGAGTAGGAAGATAAAAGCATGTGTCAGTAGCCACAAACTAAATATTTATATTAGTCTTGTAAATACTGAAATCTATCCCAATATGTGAAAACAACTTTTATTACCAGTCTTATATTCATGGTAAAATAAAGTATAAGATTTAGAAGAAGCTGCTGAAAGGAAAAACATGGGTAAGAGATACAACTTCTTGCAACTACCTTTTCATGCACTGAAGATGGACTTTGGGCAGAGCTATTTATTTTAACTTTTTTTTGTAATAATGAAGAAACCTGCTTTATTTTTCTGAGATAAAATTATTGGCATATGAGAGAGCAATTAATTTTATGAATGGACAAATTTAATTTGCAGGCAGAATGTCTAAATCTGTAATTACTAATTTGATTAATATATACTCTGGGCCTCTTTGAAGTGAAGTTTTTGGCAGATATGTAGTTACTCATACTCTACACATGTGTAGACACAAACATCATATGCATGTAGCCATTGGGAACAGTTCTCTCTAATTCAGGTTTGTCCTTTTTCACACTGGTTTGGTAGGTTCTTTCCCGATGCTTGGCAAAGTTGAGGTGGGAAGATGTGAGAAAAAGATGTTTCCTGTCTTTCAGTATCCTAGTTGGTTTCTGGATGTAAAGAAAGTACAGAATACCTCCATCACTCCCTTCCTTATTACTCATGTCTATTAGACATGTGTAAACATAAAGCTAATTATATTTGCATCATTATTCTGTTGGCCACTTATCTAGAATCAGAATAGCTCAACTTTGCCCACTTAAATGTTTCACTGAAATCTTTCCCTATAACTACACCTTATATAAAAGTATAGAGTTTGAATTGCAAAGAATTAAGGCTAATAACATAACATTTGCAAGTTATTAAAGAAATTGATGTAAAATTGGTGCATGCTATTCAGGGCTTCAAATATCATGGAAAGGGGCTGAAATCAGCTGGTTATCTAATTGGGACTTCTTGCATTGAAAGAAACTAGAATGCTAGAATATGCTTACATCCATTCTTGTACATTCTCAGGATATACCTGAGGGATATTTGATTTTCTTGGTCATGTGCCGTCCTTTCGTCGTTCTGTGCTAGCAAATGGCTATAATTAGATTAGCAGCCTGCTAAACAGCAGTGACAGTATCCAAGCCTCAGAGAGCATGTGCTCGATTCTGCATGTGCCTTTCTGCCATTGGCTGGCAACATTTGCTGCTTTCCAATTTGATAGGTTTCCACAGTAATCTTTATGCTGCATTAGAGACATAGATACAGTGGTATAGTGTTCATGCAACGGTGGAGGAACTCTTCTGTAGCATAAAAGAAAAGCATACAGAAGAGAGAGTCATTGCTCTTTATTATAAACCTATCAGTACTTTAACAACTGCTGGCTGCAGGCAGAGGTCAGTGAAGGAGTTTCAGTTCATGGTAATTACTTTTAGGTCTTTATCTCCTCCCATAAAACACATCCATGCATGAAATGAATACAGTTAATCATGTCATCTATCTAATTTTCTACTGTTCGTTAACATGTGCAACCTACTGGAATGGTCATCACATAATAAAACACATGATTATATTTAGCAGGAATACATCTTGTTATTGCATGAGGAAAAGGGTCTCCTGAAATCTTTGACCCTGGTAGCTATCTATTTTTGTTGTGGTAAGAAGAGTGTTAGTATTTACTTGGATTTTTTTTAAAAAAAACAAAAGGTAACAAACTGAATTAGAACATATATAACTTTTTTCATTCATGAAGAATGAAATATTTCTACATAAAGATCATTCATCAGTGATAATTCTGGAGGTAGCCTTCAGTTCAGTCCAGGCAGTAACAATATGCCTATTTATGCAAAGATAGGAACTTGGATTAATATGCTCTATTGTCTGTCCGCAGCATGTTTATGTGGATTCTTTGTTTGATCCTCCAAATTCCTTATTAAGTAGGAACTCACTTACATTGCAGTGGATCTATCATTGCATAGCTATTGCTACAAGATGCCAAATACTACTTTTAAGCTTGTGTATGTGTGGTATGTGTCAAAAGATCTTTCCTGGTATGTAGCAAAATGGAATTTGGTATAACTGGATGGTGCAGTGAAATGTTTTAACAAGCTTGGCTGGTTTATTTTTTTGAGGAAGGGAAGAGTATGTTATGATTCTCTTCCTCCGCTCTTTCCATTAGATTCTTGTTTATAGGTGACTTGATACTTGAGATTCCCTCAGTAACTGATCCAAACTTACTCAGAAATGTGCTGATTGAAGGTATGCACCTTGCTTGATTATTAAAGGAAAAGCTGAAGCAGGAAGTGTTACAGTAGATCTTTAGTTGTGTAGTTGCATTCCTCACAAAAGAAAACACTCATAACAAACCTCTGACAACTACGTCTGTGTAAATTATATTCTTATGTGTGGGCATTAGCACATGAGTATGGTTTGTTTCTGTGAAGCTTTTTGTAAATTAGATTCTTTGAAGTTGCTTCTGTGAATGTTTTGACTGCTGACAGCCACGTACATGTGCATTAAATCATGAATTGTCCAGCTGGCATTTAGCCACTATGCGTCTTGATAATAGGAGAATGAACAATAGATTTGCTTTTCTTTAAATCTTATCTCTACTCCTAATTTCAGGCCTTTCTCTAATTAAATTTTACCAATCACAGCTCCAGTTGTAGGTTTCACTTTCTAATACATATGTATATGTGTGTATGTGTGTATATGTGTATTATATACAGTGTGTGCTTGTTTGTGTGTGCATAGTTTTCCTTTCCTTGTATCACCATAGGATAATTCAGAATGGCATAGCAAATTTAATTCTCATCCAAGCTGTGCATTTACAGTTTTAATTTTCAAATTATAATTTTGAGACATTAAGCATAAATTCATAATATATTACATGGGGGCATTGGATAATTGCTGAGAATGAAGAATCATTTTACCATTGGGGGGGAAAGCTAAAGTTGAGGGGTTTAAGATAAGACAAAAATAAAAAATAAAAACTTTATTATTACTCTTAAAGGTGGTGTGGACTATAGAGCTCCATTTTTTGGAATTTCCTGTCATTCATAACTTTTCTGTTGGTTCCAGAATAAAATACAAAAGTTCAGCTGAATAATTTCAAGTCTCCTATCTGACTACCCAGAATCTTATAGGTATTCCATAACTTAGACATTAGGGTAAAACATATCTCCTGCTGTGTTCAAAAGTATTCTACATCCAGTATGAAAATATAGAGCAAGTGTTCTTTTTAATCTTACCTTTCATGAAATGTTAAAATTGCTCCAATCTTTTTTATCTATTTATTTCATGTTTAATTGTGTGATTTATGAAGAAGGGCTTTCTTTTTAATCTGTCTGAATCATTAGATGAATTGGAGAAACTGGAATTCTGGATCGTGGAAGGAGAAGAAAAACATGTATCCTACTTTGGAATGACCATTAATGATGAAAAATAATAGAAATTTAATAATTTTTATCTGAAAACTCCTGCAGCTTGAGTTCTTTCATAGTGGAGCTATTTTATCACAATGGCACTTTGAGTTGCAGTTGTCTGCCAGTGCTAGGGTTCTACTTCATTCTTTTGAAGAGTTTTACAAGAAACATCTCAATAAAGGTTTTATCATGAATTAGGATAATGGCAGTTTATTCAAAACCCATTTTAAAATAGGTATCATTTGTTCCAAATCATTGTTTTTAGTTTGCCATAAAGTATGTCATCTCTTGTCACTGTTTTCCCTAGTTTCCCAGTCTTTCCCAAAATATCCTTTCATGTATGTATATCAGCTACCTATTTGCAGTCAAGGCAGATGCAAATGATTTTTTAGGTTTCTGTGCAGGAAGTTTTAAAGCTCCTCTTTCTTCCATATCAGTGTTTCTCAATCTTGGCAGCACTGATACTGGACTTCAACTCCCAGAATTGCCCACCATAGTTCTGCAAGTTGAAGTCCACACATCTTAAAGTTATCTTTGTCTTATTATCTGCACTTGGTTGCCCATCATGCTTTAAAGAAATTCTAACATAATATTAACAGATGGAATATTTCCATAAATTATTTCCTGTAATGTTGTTGTTCTTCCAATTTAGTAGACATCATTGGCTTCTTAAATGTACTTGAGATTAAAGTAATGGTCTTGGCCACTGATGGAAAGTGAAGTGAATTTGCAGGTTTTTTCTTTACTATCTGTTAAGCCTACTATGTGTAGGGAAGCCATCTTTCATGTTATTTCCAGACAACATATTGTAAGGTTTTACACTTAGCTTTACAATTGCCCGAGCATTACTCAGGAATTTAAAAGAGCCAAAAAAAGCCTACTGAGCCGAGGTTTCAACAAGCAAACAACTTTTATTTTGATGAAAATAGAGTTGGGTGACCCCATCTCTCTTCGTGCCTGGTAGAGAGATGAAGGCAAACAACCAGGAAAGATGTCTTCCACCTTTTATACCTTTTCAAAACAAAGAGATCCATTCAAAAGGTACAGAAAAATAATTCCTAGATGATGACTCATACACAACAACCCAGCTTCCACCATAACTCCTTTTCCCCCTCCCCTTACCATGCTCTTTTCATGTAAGCAATCACCTGTACCTAAAGCATGAAACATTTGCTTTTATATAACTAATTTCCCAATATAAAGCACCTACAAAGCTGCTTTCATACACACACATAATTACAAAGTATCACTACTAATATCAATATTGCTAATATCAACCTTAAGCATAATAAAATCCCTTCAATATAAATACTCCAAATAAAGTTGTAGATAATATTTGGATAACATTGATGTATCTGTACAATTTTGTTGGTAACAGTGGTGAGACATTTGTCTACTTCCAATTTTACCTACAATCTAAAGTTTCCTAGTTGTTTCCTCTACAAATACTAGCTAGGCCTGACTCTAATTAGCTTCCCCGTTCAGATAAGGCCAGCCAGCTTCTGCCACCTATAAAGATATCTGATAGGTTTTCCTTGATTTCAATAAAAAAGTGAACACAGGAAGCATCAGAAAAATATGTTGCTATCAACCCAATAAAAGTAGACTTGAAAGTTCTTTTTTTGGCTTCCTTTATAGATTATCTGATAAACATAAGCGTGTCTATGACCTTATAATAAATTTTAAACAACCAGATTGTCAGGCGTGAAAACATGAAGTCCCAATTAAATTGATTTGTTACCCAACATATGCACAAGAATCTACTTAACTAAGAGCACTATCTTGATGTTAGATAAAGGTCAATGGAATTCAAGTTGGGTTGGACTTAGTTAATTTGTGGCTATGTAGAGACTCTAGGCTGATTCCTCTTTTGATTCCACCCCCAAATTCTGCCACTTCTTTTCCTGTATAGATGTAGATACTGAGTGCTTCATTTTTAATTACTTTCAATGTCATTCCAAAGTGCTATGTACTTCATAATGCAGATTATCCTTTTATTATGTTATAGTACATCGCTTGATTAGGGGAAGGGATTGTGAGGGAGGATTATATTTTTACCCAGAGAACCATGATTTGTAAGAGGAAGTTTAAAAAACCATAATATTAAATCTATTTATATTTATGTATTCAGTCATAACTTTGTTCCTGGAGGAAACTGATTATCTTGACCCGTACCAATCGGGCTTCAGGCCCTGGTACAGCACGGAGATGGCATTGGTTGCGCTGATGAATGATCTCTGGCAGGCTTGGGACAGGGGTTGCTCCTCTGTCCTAGTCATATTAGATCTCTCAGCGGCTTTTGATACCATCGACCATGGTATCTTAGTGCGACGTCTCAGGGGGTTGGGAGTGGGGGGCACTGTTTTACAGTGGTTCTCCTCCTACCTCCTGGGCCGTTCGCAGTCGGTGTTGACGGGAGGGCAGAGGTCCGCCCCGAGGCCTCTCGTTTGTGGAGTTCCTCAGGTGTCGGTCCTCTCTCCCCTCCTGTTCAACATCTATATGAAGCCGCTGGGTGAGATCATTCATGATTTCGGGGTGGGGTATCATCAGTACGCTGATGATACCCAACTTTTTCTTTCCACCCCGAACCAACTCAGTGATGCCCTGGACGTGATGTCCCGTTGCCTGGAGGCGGTTCGGGTTTGGATAGGGAGAAACAGGCTCCGACTCAATCCTGCCAAGGCTGAGTGGCTGTGCGTACTGGCATCCCGAGTGAACCATTCTTCTCCATCTTTAATGATGGGGGGTGAGGTGTTATCCGCCGTCAATAGGGCTCATAACTTGGGCGTCCTCCTGGATTCACAGCTCAGTTTGGAAGATCATATAAGAGCTGTGACCAGGGGGGCTTTTGCCCAGGTTCGCCTGGTGCGCCAGTTGCGGCCCTATCTGGACTGGGATGCCCTGCGTACAGTCACTCATGTGCTTGTGACCTCCCGGTTAGACTACTGCAATGCTCTCTACATGGGGCTGCCCTTGAGGACCACTCGGAGGCTTCAGCTGGTGCAGAATGCAGCTGCACAAGTAGTAATGGGAGTTTCTTGATACTCTCATGTAACACCTCTTCTCCGCGAGCTGCATTGGCTTCCAGTTGCCCTCCGGGTGTGATTCAAGGTGCTAGTGATGACCTATAAAGCCCTAAATGGCATGGGTCCGGATTAGGGAGCACCTGCTGCCAGCATCAGCTTCCCATTGTCCTGTGTGCACCCACAGGGAGGGCCTCCTTAGGGTTCCGCCAGTTAGAGATTGCCGGCGGGTGATTCCCAGGGGGAGGGCATTCTCTGTGAGTGCGCCTGTCCTTTGGAACGAACTGCTGATGGAGCTTCGGACTGCCCCGACCTTTGCTCATTTCGCTGGGACTTAAAAACCTGGTTGTTTAATAATAATAATGATAATAATAATAATAATAATAATAATAATAATAATAATAATAATAATAATAATAATAATTTTATTTGTATACCGCCCTTCTCCCGAAGGACTCAGGGTGGTGAACAGGGCAATACATGTTAAAAGACAAGAATACAAAAATTAAAAAAGATTAAACAAAATGCCCAAAAACTATGACAATAAGTTAAAATACATAAAAAGCAATAAAACCCAAACCCATCAGGCCAGGCCAGCTTGATCGAACAGGTAGGTCTTTAGATCGCACCGGAAGGAGCGAAGGTCGAGCGCCATCCGGAGCTCAACTGGAAGATGGTTCCATAAATCCGGTGCGCCCACAGAGAACGCCCTCCCCCTGGGGGCCACCAGTCGACATTCTTTGACCGGTGGCACCCTGGGTGGCACTCTCTGGGAACGCACTGGGCGGAGGGAGGTTGATGCCGGCCGCAGGTGCTCCCTGAGGTATTCCGGACCCATGCCATTAAGGGCTTTGTAAGTCATTACCAGCACCTTGAATCTCACCCGGAAGACAACTGGGAGCCTATGCAGCTCGCGGAGCAGGGGTGTAACATGGGAGTATAGGGAAACTCCCAACACAACTCTCATGGCTGCATTCTGTACCAGTTGGAGCCTCTGAATGGTCCTCAAGGGCAGCCCCATGTAGAGAGCATTGCAGTAGTCCAAACGAGAGGTCACGAGCGCATGAGTGACCGTACGCAAGGCATCCCAGTCTAGATAGGGCCGCAACTGGCGCACCAGGCAAACCTGGGCGAAGGCCCCCCTAATCACATTTACTATATGGTCTTCTAAAGAAAGCTGTGAATCTAGGAGGACTCCCAAGTTGCGAGCCCTATCTACGGGGGGTAATAACTCACCCCCCCATAGAAAGAGATGGAATATTCTGAATATCCCGAGATGCCGGTACACAAAGCCACTCAGTCTTGTCAGGGTTGAGTCGAAGCCTGTTCCTCCCCATCCAGACCTGAACCGCCTCCAGGCAACGGGGCATCACGTCGAGGGCATCACTGGGGTGGTTTGGGGTTGAAATGAAAAGCTGGGTATCATCAGCATACTGATGATAGAAGGTAAAGGTTCCCCTGCACATGCGTGCTAGTCGTTTCCAACTCTAGGGGCCGGTGCTCATCTCAAATAAGAGACAATAAAGCAATTATATATCATGCATCTTTGAAACTGCTAAACTTCCTTAATTCAAAACATTTCCACCAAAAATGTTGACCCTGGAAGATTATAGGGAAAAAATTCTAAGCAAATCTTTCTTTAAATGGATAAAACCAAAATTAAAAGCAGAGAGGTTCAGAAGATTCTCTCCAAACATGAGGAGGAAAAATGTTAAATATCCAAATTTCATAATATATATATATTAATATGATTTCAGTGGTAAATAGCCAGAAAGGGAATCTGATAGTTAGCTTGATGAACAGTTTGGCCCAGAGGATAGTTCCAAAAATCAAAATTGAAAGATTTGAAGGGAATGATAAATCAGATTGGTAACAGCCCAGAGCTGGTCTATGACTCTGTGGCATAACTCATTTACTGTAGAATATGATCTATCATTGTAGTCACTAAACTTCAAAAATGATACTGTAAAACTGAAATGTTTGAAGAGGCTGTTGTATGATGACAAGGTTCAACATTATGAGATTTTTTAACTTTATAAAGTGATAAGGTAGCACAATTAATATATGATGGTGTCAGGGAACTGAACAAGGAAGATATTTTTTTCCTTTTTTCAGCACTCTTAAACTTGAGTGATGGGAGATTCAAGATATAAAAGGAATAATGCTTTCATTTAACTACCTTCATGTAGTTATTACCAATTTAAATAATTTAAAAATTAGATTAAATAAACCCATCTTAAATACAATTATCCAAGGATATTACCATGGCTATGCAAACTATAAATCATGCATTTATTTACAATGAACAATGCCCAATAATGCGAAAATGTGAATGGGAGCCACCAGAGTAGGTTAGAAGATGGGCAGCTATATAAATGTTATAAATAAACAATAAAATGTATTTTATTTTCCCATATGTTACCATTTTGAAGATAGTTGAAATAATTTAACACCTTACTATCATGGAAGCAGATCCCCAATTTTTCTAAAAAAATACTTAAGCATATTTGAAATAGTAATACTGTATCCGCATATATTTAAAAACTATACTAAAGATCTAGTATCTTCGGACAACTTAATAATGAAAAAGTATCCTGAACCAACATAGAATCTTATTCTTTAACTTGTTTATGTATTCTGGAGATCTCTTAAATTTAACATTTTTGACTTTATCATTACTGAGTGTCATAGAAGTAACAAATAGACCTGTAAGGTTTCTTTTATAATAAGAATTAGACCCAATCCAGTAAAGTTCAGATACTTTGGAATTATGAATAATTGTTGCACAATATGCTGGCACATGCTTTCTGTTTGGCTATTTAAGTTCCTTGCTTACATCATCACAGATCCTACCACACAATTCCTATCCTGTACATGGACAACTCAGGGGTAGGAAAGTCATTTGCCCTGTGTCAGTCTCTTTCTGAAGATTCAAGTAGCACAGCTTTTGCTTTTGCAAAAAATAGCCACATTGGGTTGGCACTGTTTTCAAAACTTAATAGGAAGAAAGATCATTGCCATGAGTCCTCACTTCTAACATTTATGTTCTTCACAAGAATTTTGCAGGAAGCAAAAACATCAACATGTTCCTGGCACTTTCTGAAAATCCATTCTTTTTTTCATCTTATTCCCTGCAGAAAGAAATATCTAATTCACAATATCTATTGTGTGAAATACTGCTTTGATTTTGCAGCAGTCTTGACTTGAAACAAATTCACCTCTTCTTTCCATTCCATTCTGGAGGTGCAGGGTAAAAAGGAGAATTTAAACTCATCCAATCATGTGAATTGGACTTTTGGATAATGCAACAGCTATATCAAGGAGGCTCCTCTTGATTTGCCTGGAGAGTAAAGAAGGTCTAATTTCTTTTCATACTTTTTGGGTTTTCACGAAAAGCATTAGAAACATGGTGACATTTATTTATGTGTTTAATGAAAGCTAATTTTTTTTTATCCAGGGGAGGGGAAAGTAAAAAAAAAAGGTTATTTGTCTTGACCAAAAAGCAAATGGAGAAGTCAAACTCTGAATTGTCTGGATCATTTATTTGCCTTTGCCCTGATTGACTTACCTCCCAATCTTTTTAGAATTTTGCAGCCTGAAATTTGATTCTTGGTGGACGTAGGACATTGGGTTCAAGATGTTGATAGTTTGAAAGCATTTATGTACAAGGATTATACTTCAAGGACTATGTAGTGCTTCAGTTCTGAAGGAAGAATGATTTTTCAGACTGCAGGATGGCTGTTCTTGCAGCCATTTATCATGAACTCCTTTAAGGAATCCCATCTAATTCTAGGATCACTAGGTTTCTTCTGCAACTGTTTAGTTTAAGAAGGTGCCAGCAGGTGCTACTTTTTCATCTGTGTTCCACAGACTCTTGTTCCCTTTGGATCTGAAATGCTGCATAGCCATGGCTACTAAATTTGCTTCTGCTGCCTTGGCAAGACCAAATATTTGCCTTGAAACCAGCTATAGTTTTGCAAAGATTTTTACCATACTACACAGCACTTAGGGAATGGTGGTGAAGCATTGTGCTATAAAAACGATAAAAGAGACAGAAAATGTTTCCAGGGACTGCAGATATGAAGCAATACTTGGAGCAGTTCCACTTAGTGTTATAATCTGTTGTCAGATATCTATAATCATATGCTTCTATTTACTGCATTAATCAGCCTATGCTAACTCACTTGGCATCTAAATGAATACTTTGTGGGCTGTAATCATTTAATATCAATGACTTTTTTCAATTGGGGTAAACCTGGCAGTTGACAGGCAATCATGGGTGGGCCATCTGTGACTTACAAATACAAAAGCACGAATTGTCTCTTGACCTACTGATTCTGCATTAGCATGCTTTTTTTTGTTCCCCTACTTTTAGAAAGTGGCATTGTTAATTATATTGAGCTGAATCATTAATGCGGGAGGTGAGGATTTTGACAACAGTTCAATATTTCTGTTACTAAAATATTCCTGTCTGTGAAGTGATCTTTCCAAATTTTTTATTTCCTACAGTTTGATAGGCTGCAGTATCCGAGGGCCATATGCCACTCATGACCTGCTAATGTGTGTCATTTATCCTCCTACCTGTATAGTAATATTAAAAGCCAGGTAATGAGAAGCATGTGTATAATATCACATTGTCTAAATTCCCAGATTGTATTTATTCATACCTATCCTATCTATTTACTGTTTTGGCTCATTACAGATTCCACTATTAATCTCACAGTTTTATATTGATCATTTTCTTAGTTACCAGCATCTTGACTACATTTTTAACTTCTTCAGGTACCTCATATGAAACATTAGTCTTTTAATTTTTGTCCTGACTTTGTTACCCTGTTTCAACTTATTTAAAAAGCCCTGTTCTTTGAGAATGAATCTTATTATAGTCTGCTATTCACCATTGATAGTTGACAGTTATGGTGGCATATAAATTTAAGGCAGAAATAAATAAGTAGTTACATATTACATCTAAACACTTGCCAACATTTATGAGTACAGTTGCAACCAAAAATATTGGTATTCCTCAACTTTTCTTTCCCCCTCCAAAGTCCATTTTGCTGTGAAATAAGCTGAAACTGACAAAAATAAATGGCATCCATCAGTTCATAGAGCAGAGATTTTGCTTTTGATGTAGTAGCTAAGATTAATAAACATTGTAGTAAATGCATATGCTTATACATCTGTTATGTCTGTATTTTTTCAACATTTATAGCTTGCCAGTTCTTGCAAGAAACGCATTTAAATTATAATGATGCTATCCTAAAATAAGTACAAAAACAGCATCTTCAGATTTCGTGATCTCTGGAGTTCTCACATGGTCTTTCACCCATTTTCTGAAAATGAAACATTTATAATACATTTGGTTTGAGTTGAATTCTGTAGTGTCTCTCTGGAGAAGTGATTTGTGCTGCATTGATAATCCATGTTTTATCACAATCCTCAGAGTTTCAAAAATGCTATAGTTGTTTACATAAAGCAGTAAACTGGAGACCACTGGATTGCATTTGTCACAGTCTGAACTGAACACAATCTTTTTTTATGTTGTAACAAATAATGTTTCGCAGAATCTTCGTTATCTGTAAATACTGGAATATGGTTTACCAGCACTCTTATAATATGTGATATTTCTTTTATTTATATAGTAATTTAAGGCATATAAGAGTTGTTTTAATGACTACTGAAAATTGTCCTAACATTTAACCTCTGTAGTCCAATTTTTTAACATTTAGTTTGTACTTTCTCAATGTTTAATTTGCTGAACAAAGATTATGGGAAACTGTTGCTTTAGCCTTCTTTTTATCCTTTTGAGATACTAGATTTATTTTAATCTACTTGACTGATTATAAATAGTATTCGTGATTTGGATATAAAAGCTTCCCTGCCAGATTCATAAAATTGTACAGGGATCCACCCATTACCATTACCATCTTAAAATCTCACTTGCTTTTTTCCCATGTTTCTTCTTCCTATTAATTTAATTACATAAATTTATTTTAACCACAGAAATTCTATTGAGACAAATAACAGAATTGCTGTACAATATATGATTGGGTCACTCTACACTTGAATTTATTATATAAACAGCAGATATGCAAGTAACATCTTGTTTTGCTATGTGCATATTTTTTTTTATTTTTAAATCCAGGAAGATCCCTACCTAATTGCATATTAATGAAGAGCCCACCTTACTTACTACATGTTTTAATTTTAATTAATGTTTAGATCTGGAAACTGTCTTTAGTTTTATTATTTTGCTGCCTCTGTTTATATAAAAATGGTTTACTGAAATGCATAAAAAAGCAATCACGGTTAATTTAAACAGCAGAGAAAAATTTAAAAAATCCATAGTTAGCTTAATAACTTTCTTAGGTAAAGGTAAAGGTTCCCCCGCACATGTGTGCTAGTCGTTTACGACTCTAGGGGCTGGTGCTCATCTCTGTTTCAAAGCCGAAGAGCCAGCGCTTGTCCGAGGATGTCTCCGTGGTCATGTGGCCAGCATGACTAGACGCCAAAGGCGCACGGAACACTGTTACCTTCACACCGTAGTGGTCCCTATTTTTCTACATGCTTTCGAACTGCTAGGTTGGCAGAAGCTGGGACGAGTTAACAGGCACTCACTCTGTTACACAGCACTCGGGATTTGACCCGCCAAACTGCCGACCTTCTGATCGACAAGCTCAGCGTCCTAACCCACTGAGCCACCACGTCCCTTTTAGTAACTTTCTTAGAACTAGTCAAAAAGGCAGTAAAGAGTTTTCACGTTTTTGACAATTTGCCTGGCAAAGTGTTATAAAATATATTGTATTATATTATATAATAAAATGGGGGAAAGAAATAATTCATAAAGGAAAAACAAACATTTCTTTCATTTCAGAAGTAGAGAATAGACTTTCAAAAATTGATAAATATTACTGCTTAAAAATATTCTTTGGATTACTCTTATCTATTCATCAGAAAATTTGTAATTGTGTACCATGAAAAAAGGTCTGTCAAAACTGTACAGGTTTTTCATTTCAGTAATTGCCCAGTTGCCATTTTCTGGTCATCATGTTTCTTTCCTCTTATAACAGACATGTCAAACTCACGACGTCACATGACATCGCGCAACGTATCGGAGCTTTGTTCCCATTGCTGGCAATGGAATGGGCTCAGTTTCTTCATGGAGCATGTCTCTTCACTATTCTTTACAAGCCAAAGCTTGTATGTATGTATGTATGTATATATGTATATATGTATGTATATATATATATATAAATATATATATACATACATACATACATACATATATATAAATATATATATACATACATACATACATATATATATATATATGTAGGTCTTGGCGTATTCGGGTCTTTTCCCATGTAAGATTGAGAGTGTCTTGGCGATGTTTTGACAAGGTCCCACTCGTCATCTTCAGGCTGGTGTCTTCGGCTTTGTGCTTGTGCGAGCAAAGCGTGATCAGAACTGCTCTCTATAAATATTGGTGTGTATGTGTGTGTGTGAAGTGCTGGCTTTGTTGCTGTAAGCGGGTTGGTTGGCTGTGTTGTTACATTTTGATTGGTTGATGGAGTTGTTTGCAAATTAGTCGGCTGTTTTGTAACATCCTCTGTGGCTGAGGTGTTGGCTGTGTGCCCATTAGTCTTTTGTGTTGTAACAACTGTAATGACCACCAAGTTTGTTTTTTCTTCACTTGAATATCCTTTGTGTACCACAAGTTCCTACATAAAACAATAGGCTCAGAGGTAAGATGCATATAAGAAAATCAAAAAGGATTGAATATATTTTTGCAGAACTGTGGAGCAACAGTTACCCTCTTACCACACAATTGTATAAGAGGAAAAGATGTGAATGGTTTAACTTTAAAACGATGCCAACGTGTTTGTTTTTAACTGGAAATGATTGGGGTGAATTTTCAAAAGAATGGAAAGTCTACTTATACTAGATAAATTTTGCTTTTTTTCATTAAAAATAGTTATTTATAAGTCCCAATATTAATTGAGCAAAAGAATGTGTTGACTGACTTCTTTTGCCTCACAATTTTCTTCTTCCAGTGTATTATATTATTGATAATAGCAAACATCTATATACAAGTGGAAGAAACAGATGCAGCTATCTTAAGAAGCAGGTTTTATCTGATTCTGACAGAAAATACGCACTCTTCTGTTATAGACAGGATTATTATTTTTCACATCCTACTTACTAAAAGTGCAGGAACTTCTCACTTCACAACTGCAAATCTCAAATGACCTTAACTTAGTGATAATTATAAAACAATCAATATCCACAAATTTATATATGTAGCTGGATATATAACCTATTTCCTGCATCCTGTAACCAACAAATATTTGCAAACTGAACTCATCAGTGAATTAATGTTGAGTATCGTATATACTAACAGTGAATATATTCTCATTCTCTAAATATCAATTAGTATTTAGCTGGCTAAAATGACTTCCACCATCAAGACAAATATGAATTAAGCCAAGGTAGTCCTTGACTTAACAACCATTCATTTAGTGACCTTTCAAAGTTATAACAGCCTTGAAAAAGTAACTTATTTTCACACTTACAACTATTACAATAACTCATGATCATAGTCATGTGATCAAAATTTAGTTTCTTGGCAACAGATTCATGTTTGTGATGCTTGCAGTGTCCCAGAGTCATCTTTTGAGACCTTCTTACAAACTAGGTTAATGGGGAAACCATATTAATTTAACAACTGTCTTAGTAACTTAACAACTGCAGTGATTCACTTAACAACTGTGGCAATAAAGACCATAAAATGGGGCAAAGCTCACTTAATAATTCTCTCACTTAGCAATAGAAAATTGAGGCTTAATTGGGGTTGTAAGTCAAGAATTACCTATATTTATAATCGACTGGAAATTCAGATATACTGATTTAAGCTGAAAATTCACACGTTGTCTTCTCCAAAGAAGGATATTGACTGCCTTCTTTTTTTTGTACAAGTTTTATTAATTTTTTAATTTTACATTCAGCTATTTATGAAGCAGTACGGTGGTTGGATAATCAAAAATAAACAATAGCAAATAACAAATTATTTGCTCAAATTACATCAACAAAGATTCCCTTTCCGATTCCCTTAGTTATAACATAATCAAATTACTCGAATTAATACATTTCTAATTGTGACATAATCAATTAGAAGAATTTTCAATATATTTTCACTTATAAATATCCCTATCCTGTTTTTAAGTTTTACCTAATTGCAATAGAATATTCTAGAATAGCCTATAATATATAAAAGTTGATTTTTGGGTAACCCACATTTCCCTATTTCATTAAAAAGTAATTATCCTGTCTACAATACTTTCATTGTTCCATTTCAATACATTATTATTTTTTGGAAGTAAATTCTATTTATCATCTTAATAGTTCACCAATTTTTAGAAAAATACCTTTTGTTATATCCTTCCAAATTCTATAGTATAAATCAATTCTAATAGCCAACTTTCCTTTCCCTTAGACACCTAAAATTTAAATATAAATCAATTTATATCTGTATCATTACAACAAACATATTCTATATATCATCTTAATAGTTCATCAATTATTAAAATAATGTATTTTATTATATCATTCCAGATTCTATAATATAATTCAGAATTATGTTCTAATAGCTTAATTTTGTTTTCTCTTAAAAATATAAAACCTAAATATAAAATCAGTTTAGCCCATTAAAAGAAATTTTTTAAGCTCTATCATTACAAATCCCAACAAAGAGACAAATCTAATTTTTAAAATCTAACTCTCGCCTTTTTGTGCCAATCAGGCTTTCATATTGGTGCCATTTTGACTGCCTTCTTGTGTCACTATATATACTCCAAAAATATTTTCGTTAAATGTGTTTTATATCATTTATATCCAAATCAGTAACTTGAGGAACTTGTCTATTTCCCCCTTTCTCTGTTTCCCCTCTTTCTTTTTATTTTTGTTATCCTGAATCTGAAATATGCCAGGTAACTTAACTTTTATAATGAAGCTACTGCCCCAGTCATTTAATAAATTATTTCAGGCAGCAAGGCCATGAAATAAGGACTTGGGTTTCATTTGCCTTTAAATGCAGTTATATTTTTTAAATTGTTATAAAACTAAGTAATTATAACCAAAGATGTTTGGATTTTGTTTTAATGGAAGCCTCTAGTTGCCAAGTTTTGTATACTAAGTGCTTCTGCTTTTAGTTTTTACTTTAAAAGAACAACAGCCTGATCCTTTTGTAAAAATGAAGTGCTTTCCTAGTAAAAATTGTTAGCACCACAACATCTGCCATCATCAGTCATATTGACCATTGTATATTTTTTATTTAAATGCAGACACAGACAACACCATACCCCTGCCATTTCAGCGTACTGTATTCAATCCCTCACAAGAGAGATTGAGATGAACCGAGACAGCAAATAAATTTAATAAACAAGTAAGCAGACCTGTCTTAACTTCTCCGTTATTTTTCATTGCCTTTGCTGTCCTTTCTACTCCAGTCCTAGAATTTCAAACATCAGTAGACACATAGAGATAAATCACATTTACACACTACTCAAAAGAGACGATAGAAAAGCTAAGAAGGAAATAAAAACAGGATTACACATTTTCTCCATCAATCAACACTCAGATAAACGGACTAACACCAGACAAGCAGTACCCTAATCAAGAAACTACCAAGGAGAAAACCACACACCAAACACTGACAGGGCAAGCCACTTTATATAAACAGGGAGCAAACCCCACACTCAACAGCATTGGTGATGTTAAAAAAATATGCAAGCCAACAACTGTCAGGAAGACCAGATCCAAACATTAAACTGATTAATATCAGCCATAAATAAACAGGAATAAGAGTTGAGTTCAAAGCATGAAGAGTTTATTCTTGCAATCTATACACAAAAATCTGAGCACTTAATGATCCAAGGTTAAAAGGATGATAGAGAAGAATCTGTGGAATTCACGGGAGTGGGGCCTGTTTTTTGATTCTTTTGTGGCTGCGCAATGATTCCAGACTGATGATGTGTTTAACCTCACCCTGCTCACCTTCTACATTTATTGCTAAAAATCTGTGCACAAGAAACTTCTCAACTAATAATCAGCACCTGATCAGGATAAGGGACAATGACATTTGGAGGGAGGAGGTGATAAGCCACCTAGGAAAGCCAAGGGAAATCATCAAAACAATTAAAAAAATGAAAGTTAGAATATTTCGGATAAATGATGCGACACCCAGAAAAATATGGCATACTCCATTTAATCCTCTAGGGAAAGATTGAAGGCAAATGAGGTCTAGACAGAAGAAGAACATCATGGCTTCAAAATCTAAGGGACTGGTTTAGACAAAACTCAGAAGCACTTTTTCGTGCGGCTGCTGATAAAAACAGGATCGCTAACATGATCACCAACGTCCAATAATGGATACGGCACAACAACAAGAAGAGTTCTCTTGTGGCTACATATTCTAAGCTGATCCCCCTTTTCATTCTGTTCCAGGTTCTGCCATTCCTTTTCTTACAACAATTAAGCTCAGAGAGAAGCAAGTTGTGAAATGTTCTTTACTGAAGAAAAGGATATTTTGATTGAAATGTTTACAGCATCAGTTTCTCAGCTGGGAAAGGGACTGAGACTGTGCAGTACAGTCTTTCCTTTGGGAAACCTCAAGATTTTCAGTCAATTAGAATTATATAATGCTAGTCCTTTCTGGATGAAAGATATTTCCTTGTTTCATTATACACAGTAAGCCTTGTGGCCAAGGAAAAGTAGTGGAAAGGGCAGGTTATGTAGGCTTCATAACATGTTTAAATGTTCCATTCTTTGCACATGTGAAATTTAAATAAAAAAGATTCATACAGTGATTCAAGCAGTATCAAAATCAATTTAGCAATTGGGAGTTACTAAGTTGCTGAGAACAAGTGTTGATTGAGGCTTAAGAGAATTTTTTTCCCCTGCAATTGTAATTACTGAAACCTTGTCTTACAATTTTTTATATGGATCCTAGGACTCTTCTATCAAGTTCACTTAAGGCTATTCAAGTTTCTAAAACAGAAATAGTGAATACTAGAGCAAAAAAGTTTAATTTCAGCACAAACTTAGCTGCCTCATTTATCTTATTTTTGTTGAGAATGCTTTTCAGTGGTGCACTTAATATAATATATACATATATAAAATATATAAATTAAATGCACTGTTAGGTGTTCTTATCTGACAAAATTCTGTAAACATTAGAAATGATATATAAGTTATAAGAAGCTTATGTTTCCTAGATTGGATAAAATGCAGTGTAGAACTTACAGAGAGTTTCTCTAGCAACGGTATTTTATTAAAATCCTAAGTATTCTAGTGGAAATGCAATTAAAGTTTCTTGCATTCTTCTTGACCATTCTTTTCATACCTTCATATGCCTAGGTCATTGAGCTCGCACTGAAAATGATTGCACTGCCTCTCAGCCCAGCCTTAGCCCTCCAGAAATGATTGGCTAGAGTTGATGTTTTACTGTAACATATGTTGAGGTCTAGGGAATCTCTTGCCACAGTTTTAATGGGCTAATCAAATAGATATCACTATTAGAAATGAAAGCCCAACTATAAAGCTGTAAAGCAGGGGTGTCAAACTCGCAACATCACGTGACATGTCACGACATATCGTGACTTTTTTTCCATTCCCGGCAATGGAGTGGGCGTGGTTTTGCTGTGACACATCCGGCCAGTAGGCCGGCAGTTTGATACCCCTGCTCTAAAGCTTTATCTCCTAAGTCAAGGATGTCAAACTGGTGACCCTCAGGCCAGATGCATCATGTGCAGGCCATGTCCACCCCGGCTCCGCAAGGGCAAAAAACATTGTGCTATGTCACGATATGTCACGTGACGCGATCAAGTTTGACATCCATGTCCTAAGTAGATCCCCTACATTTTTTAGAATCTCTGTGAATTCTTTTCCCTGCTAAAGGGAGATATCAATGTGCAAATAAATCTGCTCTTATATTTTTTCATTAATTTATATTCTTTGATTTCTGATCACAGAAAATGATGTATTGTCTGGCTGATTGAATAGGTACAACAAAATATTCAAAATTGGTTTAAAGTATTTTAAATGGAAAATATTTTTAAGAGTTATCATATAATAACAAGGTTCCATAAATGAAACAGCCCACTTTCATTTAAATTAGCAATACAAATTTACCCAAGACAAAATAAGTACTTTTATATTTAGAGTAATACATATTATACCTCATTCCTGTCCTTATCAATGCATGCTAGTACACAGTTTTGTGGAAAACAATTTAAGATTTCATAGGGGAAAAAAACCATGTTAAAACACACTATTGTATAACTTGTTCATAGCAACCTACTTGCTACCCTTTCTACACACTTTCCTTTACCAATTTTTCTACCTTAAAGTTCCAAATGTATTTACTGTTTTTAACTATTGATTTAGAGAAGGAAAAGATTTTTGTCTCAACTCTTTGTTTATGCATTGCATGACGGTTAATCATATGATTTTTCTGCTGGGGGAATGCAGAAAAAAAGTCCAAGTTATTCAATCTACATTAGATAGCACAGGGCTTTTCAACCGGTGGTATTCATACCACTGGTGGTACGCGAGCACTGGGCTGGTGGTACGCGGTGTCACCTTCCTCCCCCCCATATTGCACCCATGCACCAGCATTGCTGTGTCAACCGGCTGGGAGCTCTCCGTGGACTGGAGCCCGTTGGCAGAGGTCGGAGCCGGCCATATGCACCAATCAGCTGGCAACTCCATAAAGCTTGCCCCGACCTCCGCCAATGGGCTCCAGTCCACAGAGAGCTCCTGGCGGGTCGATGGCTTCCTGGCGGCAGCCCTGGCCAGTGAAGAGGCTCGGAGGGAGTTGGTGGCCTGGTGCTGGGGCCGTCAGGGCTCAAGCCCCAGGATCAGCATCGCTTTGCAGCTGATCAGCACTTTTTCAGGGCTGCCAGGGCTCAAGCGCAAGGATCAGCATAGCTTTGCAGCTGATCAGCACTTTTACGGGGCTGCCAGGGCTCAGCAAGGATCAGCACCAATTTGCAGCTAATCAGTGCTTCTTTGGGGCTGTCAGAGCTCAGCGGAAGCACCAGGATCAGCTCCAGCTGGAGCTGCTGAGCCCCGAATAAGCACCAATCACCTGGAAAACAGCACTGATCCCGTCACGTCTGCTGAGCCCCGAAGAAGCACTTATCACCTGGAAAGCAGCATTGATCCCTGCTCTCACACACACACAAACACATGTGAGCAGTTATAGCTGAAGACATTTCAGCCTTCAACTACGGCTCCTAGTTCTCCAGCATTTGCAAAGAGACAGAGACAGAGAGTCTCTCTCTCTCTCTCTCTCTCTCTTTCTCTCTCTTCATGCCAGCTTGCCCCCTACCAGGGCTCCTGATTGGCCCTGCACCCGCTCTTCTCCCATCGCCCATTGCAGGATGTGAAGCGCCCGGGGAAGGAGCCACGGAGGCGGGTGGGCAGGTGGGTAGCGAGTTTCCTCCGAAGAGTTCCCTCCAGGCTCTGCTGCCACCCAACGCCACTGTCTGAGGGTGGATTTTTGGTCTCCCTGTGCTCAACTCCAATAAGGAGCAAGACCCCTCGCATCTTCTGAGGCAGCCAAAGCCCACGTGGGAAAGAACAATCTTTATGGAAGCAAAATAAGCCCAATTTTGGGACTTTAAGGGCAACTGCAATGGAAGCGTGACTGTGTCTAATACCTCCCTATCTTGCACCTCAGAAAGTGGTTTTCCTAAACCGAGAGTGCCTGGTAGCAAGAGGAAATAATGGAGAAAGGAGACGAGGTGGGGTGGGGTGGGGGAGTTGGACTCGTTGAAAGCACAATTGCTCGGAAAATGGAGGAGAAAAGAAGAGAAGAAGCGACCCAAAAATCTTAGGGAAGAACTGGAAAAACAAAAAGGTGACAAAAGAAGAAGTCCAGAATTGTGAACTGCTGAGAATGAACCAAGGTTGGTGGAGGAATAAAAAGAACTTTTTCAAATACGATCAAGTTAAAAGAAAAAAAACAAGGAAGGAAAGAAGAAAGGTAGGGACAGTGGGAGAGAGGGAGGGAAGGAAGGGACAAAGGGAGGGAAGAAAGGAAGGAAGGAAAGAAGAAAGGTAGAGACAATGGTAGGGAAGGAAGGAAGGGATAAAGGGAGGAAAGGAAGGAAGGAAAGAAGAAAGGTAGGGATATTTGCCCTTAGAGTATAAACAGTAACATGCCTATTGAAAAGTTTGGTTTCCCTCCTGCCCATTCACAATAGTAACCCATGGATTTCCTCCCCACACACACACAGGCACCCTGCAACCTGAGGGAGGGAGGGATGGACAATGGGAGGGAGGGAGGGAAGGAGGGACAAAGGAGGAAAGAAAGGAAGGAAGGAAAGAAGGAAGGAACAATGGGAGAGAAGGAGGAAGGAGGGCACCCACCCTAATCCCACCCCCCTCCACCAGAGACCCATGGATTCCCCCCACACAGGCACCCTGCAACCTGAGTGATGAGCTGCCCCCGCCCCGGCCATTGAATTTGCTTGTCAAAAAGTTGCAAAAGGTGATCACATGATTCTGGGACACTGACCGTCATAAGTATGAATCAGTTGCCAAGCATCTGAATGACCCTGGGGATGCTGGGGATGCTGCAACAGTCATAAGTGTGAAAAATGGTCATAAGTCACTTTCAGTGCCATCATAACTTCAAACAGTCACTAAGCGACTTCTTGTAAGTCGAGGACTACCTGTACTTTATCATTTTTTCCTTTTGGGGGGGGTCAACTTTTTGATACCTTGCTGGGCAACTGGTGGTACTCGGACATTGCCTTATCCTAAAAGTGGTACAATGGGTGAAAAGGTCGAAAAACTCTGAGATAGCATATCATTAAAAATATGTCCTTGTTCTTAATGGGCACTTGTGAAATTTTTGCAGCTGTTCACATATTTCTTGGCAATTCAGTAATTCATAGAAAAGGCAATTAGAATAGATAACGGTACTTCATCATAGCACAGTCTCCATTCCCCAGTTTTGCAAGGCATTCTGAAGCTGTCTTTGTCTTCTGGTGATTTCAGACTATTGAGCACAAACAGAACACACAATTAGCCAATCTGTGCTCCCTCTAGTGGACCCATAAGAGAGCACACAATGATTTAGATCCTGCAGTAAAACCTGTTTAAAAGAGAGGAGGCAATTAGTAAAATCAGCTGAATGTTTTGGCACTGCATAGTTTAATTGTTAGTAATGTTTCAACATCTTACAGATTTGTGGGATTGCATAAACATAGATTATGCCTGTGGTGGGAACCTATGGCATGCGTACCACAGGTGGCACACAGAGCTGTCCCTGTGGACATGCACTCCATCGTCCCAGAGGAATGCTCTCCTCCCAGTGCTTTCACTTGTGTGCCAGCGCTTTCACTTTCTTTCTCTGCACTGGGAGTCAGGCAGCAGCTGCAAGAACTGGGCAGGGAGAGGTGAGAAGCCAGAAGCAGCGCAGAGAAAGAGGTGTCAAGATGACCTTGCAGCATGGCTTGGCACAGCTACACCGGGAAACTCCAGTGGAAGTGAGTTTTGGCGCTCCCCAGGCAGTAGCAAGCCGATCCATGTGGGGGGTGGGGGAACAGCGGTGGCGGAAGGGCGATCTGTGTGGCGGGTGGGGGGAAAACGGCAGCAGCAGGGTGATCCATGAAGGGGGTGGGGGAAATGGTGGCAGCTGGTTTTGGCATGCAGCGGCTGCTTACCTCCAGACGGAGGCAAACAGCCGCCTCCCACATCACAAATGGCCGGTTTCAGCTACACCTTTGGTGGCTCTGAAGGCAGAGCTGCAAAGTTCTCTGATAGCTCTGCCTACAGAGCTGCCAAAGCAGCAAGTGCTGGGGCCGGGCCCAAATTTGGCCCTCCAGGGCTGTCCCAGAAATGGCAAGGTGCCCCCGCAGCCCCAGCCCACCCAACCTGGCTGGATGCCCTCCTGGTGCATGCACAGGAAATGGTGAGCGCTTGCGGGCTGGTGGTTTGCAGCAGCAGCTGCAGCTCTTTTGCCTCACCCCACCCCTCCCAGCTTCTCCCATCACAACCAGCCATTCCCCACTTTGCCGGGCATCTCCTCATCTGGCTCTGCTGCACCGCACCTTTCCTAGCTTGGGCCTTGGTGTTCTGTAAGCCTAGCGCCCCGGGTCACACCCGGCCTGTGGGATGAAAGACACGGAGTGTTCAGTGGCACAAGCCGAGCATCAGCCGGCTCCCATTTGCCCTCTCTGCCACATTGTAGGGCTGGAGTCATGCAGAGCTGCAGCCTGGAACTGTTGGTGGCTGGTAACGTATGGTGACTGGAGAGAAAGAGTAAGAAAGAGAAGGAGGAGAAAGCAGGAAGGGTTTCTGTCTCTGTCTCTCTCTCTTTCTCACTCTCTCTGTGTGTGTGTGTGTGTGTGTGAGTGTGTGTGTGTGTGTGTGTGTGTGTGAAAGAGAGCGAGAGAAAGTGAGAGAGAGAGAGAGCCAGGAGGAGGAGGAAGCCAAGGTGTTACAAAAAAGGGGAGCCTCCCCCTTTCTTCCCCCCTTCTCTTTTTTTTTAACCTCTTCCCATTCCGTTCAGGTGCAGCTGGAGGAGAAGGGGGAGAAAGCAGGGAGAGTTTTTGTGTGTGAAGGAGAAAGAGAGATTGAGGCAGCAGGGAAGCGAAAGTGTGGGGAAAGGAAATCGTTGCAGAGTAAGCAAACTTACAAAAAGGATCCGCCAGCAGTTCCAGGCTGCATTTCTTTATCCGGCGTGAATGCTGCATTCCCCTCTCCAGCCTTACCATGTGGCGGAGAGGGTGACGCTCGGCTTGTGCCTCCGTGCTCTCCCATCCCTCTGCCTTTCCTCCCATAGGCCAGGTCACAGGCAGGCTGGGCCCCTTCTTTCGATCCCCCTCCAGGGCGGCCCTGAGGATCTAAAACTGACCACATTTTGAATGGCCAACACGAAGTTTAGATCAGCGTCGCCCCCGCCACCAGCACCTCCATGGCCCACTGTCTGTCGTCACAGCCTGTGAGCGCTTCTCTTTCCCCACCCCTGCGTGGGAAAGCCATGGCCACCAACAGCAAAAAGAAGCAAGCTGACAAGACTAGATGTCAAGCAGTTTGCAGAAGGCCAGCAAGAAGGTGAGGCTGTTCAGGGAGTCAGATTAGTCATGTTGCAATTCTCAAAAAAGTGAGAGGCCCAAAAGAAATATATGGAATTATCTGCAAAGGTCTTCCGGGGAGATGGCTTGGAGCCATGTGCTGCGTCGGGGAAGTGGTGTGCAGGCAGGTGAGAGAGCAAATTCGCAGATTGGCTTTGTGGTCTATTCTTGCCACCTCCCCTCCCTAAAATCATAGAACTCTTTGGATTGAATGAGAAGTTAAGAGTCAACTCCCCCCCCCCAATTATTTTGTCAGAGGCGTGGAAAGTGTTTCTTGCTTCTACTTCCTCTCATCTGCTCTTATATAATTTAATCCAGCCTTATCCAAACTAACGTCTTTTGGGTGTCATGGACTACAGTTCCCATAATCCTGTGGTTATGCTGGCTAGAAATGCAATGTCTTATTTTCTCTGCAGTATGCACCCAGGAGGCAGTAGGTCTGTGGGATTTAGATGTATTTAAACATTTGTTTATTTTGCCTAATTTATTAAATCAACATCTAATTCAAAATTAAATGTTTCTGAGAAATCCAGGGTGGTTTACAAAAAACTCTCAAAGACAACTATTGTAAAGCATCACCAGCACTCCTTAAAACAATATTAAAAGTGTGTATTTTAAGAAAGAAAAATAGTAGTAGTAATTTACTTAGTGCTGTTTAACCATAAAATGTGTTGTTATTCTACATATGCCTGGCTGAACAGTGTGTTTGGAGTTGCCTCTAAAAGGGTGAGGGATGCACTGTTCATATTTTCCTTGGGAGAAAGTTCTATAATTGGGGTGCTGTCTCTGAGAAGGCTCTGCTCCTGGCCACTGTTCTATAAACCAAACCAGGGGGACCATCTGGTCTAAATGGATGGTAAACAAAGATGATTAGGGGGCTGGAGGCTAAAACATATGACAAATGTTTGTGGGAATTGGGTGTGTCTAGCTTAGTGAAAAAGACTAGGGGTGGTGACATGATAGCAACGTTCTAATATTTGATGGCTGCCACAGAGGAGTCAACCTATTTTCCAAAGCATCAGAAGGCAATAATAGATGGAAACTAATCAAGAAGAAAACCAGGCTAGAACTAAGGACTTGTGAAAACAACTAATCAGTGAAAAGGCTTGCCTTCAGAAGTTGTAAATGCTCCATCACTGGTGGTTTTTAAGTAGAGATTGGATATTCCATTGTCTGGAATGGTATAGGTCCCCTGCTTGAGCAGGGGCTTGGACAAAAGACTTCAAAGGTCTCTTCCAACACTCTTACTCTTTGAGAGAAGTGCTGCCAACCTCTCCCCTTCCCCTCATCCCTTCCTGGGCACAGAGAGAGGGAGGGAGGGAAGGAAGGGGAGGGAAACAGGAAGAAAGAAAGGGAAGGAAAGAAGGAAGGAGATGGGAATGAAAAGGAAGGAGGGGAGGGAGGGTGGGAGGAAAGGAAGGAAGGAGATTGGAAAAGAGGGAGGGAAGGTCTGAGGGAAGTCCTGCCTTAACACTTAGCCACCAGCAGCCTTGTTACCCTTTTGCCATCCCCTGGTGGTCTCCCATCCTATTGCTGAGGATGCTTTGGTTATAAAGTCAGGTCTTCTTGCATGGAAAGGGAGTGGGCTTCCCTCTGACCCACGCACTTTGCCCTCCTGCACCCACCATGAGCAACCTGGCCAAGGAGAGCAAGCACAGAAGCAGTAGCCTTGAGGAGGAGATAAATGCAGCTGGGCATCCCCTCAGGGAAGTGCGGCTAGGGTAGGCAGGGCTGTGTGGTCCTGGTGCCATGGGAGCTCAAGGGTCCAGGCAGTCCGTGCCATTGTCCAGGGCGCCCCTGCATGGCCTGAGGCTCAGTGAGGCTCCTCCAGTGGACCATGCCCCAGCACTTACCCCAGTCCCATCCCCCTCTGCCGAAGATCCTCAAATCCACCCCAGTCCTGCCTAGGCCCGCTCAAGTGCCCCTGACGTGAGTGATGTCGAGATGGCTACTCCCATCCAGTAGGCCATGCCCATGCCAGCCACGTCCACCCCAGTGGTCCATGCCCATCCAATGGTCCATGGCCATCCGGCACCCGATGATAAATAAGTGGCATTTGGGTTGCAGTTTGGGCACTCGATCTCTAAAAGGTTTGCCATCACTGGATTATGCAGTCCACCATTTCATTGCAAGAATTAGATAAATATTTGAAAAGCAGTTTAGTTGACTAAAGGGACGCGGTGACTCAGTGGGTTAGGACGCTGAGTTTGTCGATCAGAAGGTCAGCAGTTTGGTGGGTCAAATCCCGAGTGCCGTGTAACAGAGTGAGCGCCTGTTACTCGTCCCAGCTTCTGCCAACCTAGTAGTTCAAAAGCATGTAAAAATGCAAGTAGAAAAATAGGGACCACTACAGTGGGAAGATAACAGCGTTCTGTGCGCCTTTGGCATCTAGTCATGCCGGCCACATGACCACGGAGACGTCCTCAGACAAGCACTGGCTCTTCAGCTTTGAAACGGAGATGAGCACCGGCCCCTAGAGTCGGAAACAACTAGCACGCATGTGCAGGGGAACCTTTACCTTTACCTTAGTTGAGGACTGGGAATTTAACAAGGCACAGATTTTCTGATCCCATTACCTTGCAATCCAGTTTGAGATTAGCATTGCTTGTTGTTGCATTTATCAGTCTCTGAGATCTCCATGAGTTAATTCTGTTCTCCCACCAGATGACTAATATGCAAATTCAAACCCTCTCTGAGTTCTGAGATTTAAGTCCTATGGCCTTGGGAAAAATGAATTATTAACATCCTTATCATTGCATTCACATTTCTCTACATGCTGTATGCATATGTATATATATACACATACATACATACACACACACACACACACACACACACACACACACACACACACACACATATACAGTGGCACTGAAAAAAGTGACTTATGACCATTTCTCAAAATTATGACCATTGCAGCATCCCCTTGGTCACATATTTGGATGTTTGATTCATATTTATGATGGTTGTAGTGCCCTGGGAATAATGTGATCCCCTTTTGCAACTGGCAAGCAAAGTCAATGGGAAAGCCACATTCACTTAACAACTGTGTTACTAATTCAACAACTGTACTGATTCACTTAACAAATTTATCACTTAGCAACATAAATTCTGTGCTCAGTTATGGTCGAAATTTGAGGACTTATGTGTGTTTGTATGTGTGTTTGTGTGTGTGTGTGTGTACATGCATGTGTTTCAGATGAACTGGCATAGAAACAAAACCTGTTTCAGTACTGAAAAGGGAGGATGTGGGATACAGACAGGTGTGGGGTCAATCCAGAAATAACACAATAAATGTGAGTAATGGTGTTTAACTAGGTTTACTGTTGATTTAGATTATGAAAATTGGTTTTATATAAATACAGCACAATAGCATTGGTTTTTTTCACGTGTCAATTACAGTTATACATTTATTTCACCACAAACATCTTCATATTTTAAGACAAAAAGAGAAAGTAACTGGATTATTTTAAAGCCCTCTAACACTGTTACACCAATCTAGAAGTCACTCTTTTTTCAGCCTAGGAAGGAGGTAGTGGCAAATCACTTCCGAAAAACTTTTATTAGAAAACTGCAGTCCCCGCAGTTCACCAGGAGTCAATGCTGACTGAAGGAACAAAAACGGAATAACACTGTATACTTGAAACTGTTTTGCTTTGGGCTAAAACAGTGGTCATGCTGTCCTCAGATATGAATAAATGAAACTGAAAGAAAGTACACATGATTGGCTATGAAACAATTAATTTGGAAATTCACTAAAAGCAGCAGCAATCAGGAAATTAAAGGATGGACCGTAGGTTGTTTAAAATAAATTTGTGATGTATGCATAAATGAATGTGTAAATGTAAACAATTCCCCCCCCCCCCCAAAAAAACACGTGGATTTCTGAAAAGCCCTCTTGCAAATGTGTATCAGGTGACATTTGCCTTTTCTTTCCACATCTTCTCCCTTTCAGAATAAGGACAAACAGGTCACTTCCTGAAGGTGACACAGTGACTTCTTCTGTGGGCAGTGTTCCCTTTGCAGCTGCATAAGGACTTCTAAAGTTCAACACATCAAACGCTTGCGTTATTAGGCCAGGAAATCTTTTCTTTATTGTACTTTCAGCAGAACATATTTGCATTTCATCTACATTAGATAAAAGTGCACACTTCTCTGCTATCCTGTCACTTTGTAGGCTGAATCTTTCCCATAATTTAAAAAGAGTTCCTTCCAACATGAAATCCGCTTTCCTGTAAAGCGCTTTGAACTGAGAATTATGTCAAGCTCTCACACTGAATTGTTCCCATAGAGAGGAAATAATTCAACCTGGAATGTGGTTTTTTATTGAAGCTAATTAAAAAAGGTGATCTGCTTTATGTCACTATAGATCAAGTTTTATATTTTCAGATCCCCTCTAAGTGAACCTGATATCTTCCCAATCATTCTTCTCCTTTATTGTCCAATACCCATTTTAATTCCCAAAGCTGACTGAATGCTGAAGCTTTGTAAGTGCTTTTTTTGTGCGTTCCCCAGTACATGTTCTTGATATACAGCTGAACAAATTGAATGAGGCTCCTTTATTGTTGCTTGTGTTCATTTCTCCTTCATGAAATTTCCAAATCACCTCCCGTTATTCAGTTAAATAAATTAAGGGATAAAATTTACAATCCTAAAATATAAGCAATATTTTTAAGAATCTGATCAATACAGGTAGTTCTCAACTGATGACCACAAC
The DNA here is from genome assembly GCA_024449315.1 of Daboia siamensis. NCBI lineage: Eukaryota > Metazoa > Chordata > Lepidosauria > Squamata > Viperidae > Daboia > Daboia siamensis. Next base: position 329,312 of record JAKJMR010017399.1, on the reverse strand, counting down.
TGAAACCAAAGCTTATGTTGCCAAGTGGGAAATTTGTTAAGTGAGTTTTGCCCCATTTTACATTTTTTCTTGCCATGATTGTTAAGTAAATCACTGCGGTTGTCAAATAAATCTGGTTTCTCTGTTGACTTTGCTTGTCAGAAAGTTGCAAGTGGTGATCATATGATTCCAGGACACTGCAACTGTCATAAATGTGAGTGAGTTGTCAAGCATCCAAATGTAAATCCATGTGACCATGGGGATGCTGTAATGGTCATGTGTGAAAAATGGTCATAAGTCACTTTTTCAGTGCCATTGTAACTTTGCACGGTTACTAAGAGAACTGTTGTAAGTCAAGCTAATTTCCCAATTAGCTTGAAGCGCAGGCTTTCTCCCCAGCTCTCCAGCCTGCCAAAACACTATCATTGTTTTGTTCCCATGGCTAAGTTATTATTGTTATGACTAGCTGGGCTCTCATGACTATTCCCCCTCCCAGCATCAACTAATTCTAAAAGCAATGGAGAAAATGGTGGCATTTCCATCTGTTGTCAAAGCAAGAACATCCGATGTTAGCAGCATTGACAGTAAGTAATTACTTGTGATCAGGCTTTCTGTAAGTTCTTATATGTTACATTGGACCATAAAGAGAAGCTATAGATTCTGTTGGGATATTAACAGACTCACTGAACTGTAATAGAGATTCCTCATCTTTTGATATTCATCTTAAATATACTGGGTTTAGTTGGGCCCAGGAGTTCATGACCTCCAGTATATAACTACCATGGACTTGATTACAAGTAATTTTTTTTTAAATCCCATTTATATCCCCCCCCTTCTCTGAAGACTCAAGGCGGCTTACAATCTAAGAAGCACAAATCAATGTGCTTAACAATAGCCTTCATTCTGTGTATATGCCTGCTTATTAGGGCTTTCAGCCCCCCACAAGCGGCATTTTTACAAAGTCAGCTTATTGCCCCCAACAATCTGGGACCTCATTTTACCTACCTCGGAAGGATGGAAGGCTGAGTCAACCTTGAGCCTGGTGGGACTCGAACCTGCACTAATTGCAGGCAGCTGGTGTTACTTAAGGAGACATTAGCCCACTGCTCCACCAAGGCTAACAAGACCTAACACACATAAATACACACACCTTGGCTTTTACATTTACTTCACAGCATATATTATGTGATCTGAATGTTGGGAACATTATCAACAAACATTTGAGTGATCTTCTTGTCCACATACATTGGGACCTCCATAGGACAAATCTGTTTGAATCTATCATGGGTCCAGCCAGCATTTGGGAGTTTCTCATCAATCTGACAGGTGAATTCATTGAAGACCTGATTTACTGTTGGCATCATAAAACTATTCAGGTCCTTTATGATATTTCTATGAACGGCATCTTTTCATTGATCAATCCCAGGTACCTTTTGGTTTACTAAGAGTCTAAAAGAGTTGAAGTGGCAAACATTATGCTTAGAGCACTGATGGAGAAAGTAAGTAAACCTGGATCAACACATTTGGGACTATTCCATGATGATAAGAGAAGTAAAATGCCATATGGTATTGTGCCAGTGAATTGTTCTGCAGACATGTTTTGAGTGGTCACTTCCCTGTTTGAAAAGTACCAGTATGGACAGCTTCACCTGATCACAGAGCAATTAGTTCAACATTTTGTTGACAAAGTCACCCAGATTTTCTTAGGTCTTAACTATGTGAGCAGCATATGAGATTGTTACTGGGGGATCTTTATCAGGCACAAGCAACCAGATCCACACATGTAGGATTCAAACTGCACACTTTATTGTATTCTTCCTATAATACAAGAATCTTGCTTTCCCTTGGGAACAAATAAATAAGGTTCCATAGAGTTTGGGCGGGATCAGTCCTGGATGTTCTTGTGGCTGCACAATGATTTAAGGCTAATTTCCTGGTGGTGGAATAGAAGAGCAGGACTTGATGGCTAGTGTCCCTTTTCTCTATAACAGGGCTTTTCAACCAGTGGCACGGGTACCACCTGTGGTACATTGGCACCTGGCAGGTATGAGACCATCCTAGAAAAGCTGGGGAGGGGAATGAGCTGAACCGGTGGCAGCACTGCACAAGCCTGAGCAAGAGACGGCTGGAGCTGCAGGGCTGTCAGGGCTCAGCAGAAGCACCAGGATCAGCGCCAGGCTCCAGCTGGAGCTCGGTGCTGATCCTGGCATTTCTGAGCCCAGAAGAAGTGCCAATCAGCTGGAATGTTGCAGCATCTCCAGGGTCTTGTGATTTACATTCAGATCTTGGCAATCAATTCATATTTATGATGGTCACAGTGTCCCAGGGTCATGTGAAGTAACCAAAACCTGCTGCAACCACCTAGCAGATGGGGGGAATAAAAACCAAACCCCCACCCCACCCCACCCCCAATCCTCAACAGAAATGCTCACAACAATGAAAACCTTGGACAGGAGGAAGAGCGCCACAGGGCGAGCAGGCAGGTGTTTTGCTCGGCTGTGGCTTGGGGGCCACTTTTTTCAGTGGCATTGTATCTTCGATCAGTCACTAAGCAAACTGTTGTAAGTCAAGGACTACCTGTACTTTTTTTCCTTTTTGGGGGGGGGGGATCATCAAGTTTTTGACATCTTGCTAGGCAACTGGTGGTACTCTGATGTTGCCATATCCTAAAAGGGGTACAATGGGTGAAAAAGTTGAAAAGCTCTGCTCTATAATATAACATTTATATTAAGCCTTTAGTAGAAATCAAAGATGTGGTGGTTTGATCTTTATCAATATGCTGTTGATATTCAGCTGTATATCACTATTCCAGGCCAGAAGGGTGCCATTGAACTCCTGTTTTGATGCGTGGGGGCTGTAAGAATCTGGATGGAAGAAACTAGGATTTAAACTGAATCCTAGTAACCAGTGCTTTTTTTGTAAAAGAAAAAGGTGCCGGAACTCACATATGTCATACAATCCGCCTTGCCTACCATACAAGGTTCCATCCAAAAAAGGTGCCGGAACTCCGTTCTGAGCGTTCTATGACAAAAAAAGCCCTGCTAGTAACACAGAACTTTTGTTTGTCCATCTGAGTTCACTGAGTTCACTCCAGCAGTTTATCCTTTTAATAGAATAAAATTACCCCTAAAGAACAGGTTCTTGGGTGAATGGCTCTTAGACGGGAACCTGGGTGGGAGTAGGGGGTGCTTTTTTTCCCAATTTCAGATACCACACTAGTTAAAACCTACCTGGTAGTGGGGGGGGGGGGTGTTTGTGGCATCATGGTTATAGAATTTATACTTTGGCAATGTTCCAGCAGATACCTTTTTGGTTTATTTGTTTGTTTGTTCGTTTTTGAAAGTTTGATTCATCTTTCTGTATCAACAACCATTTTAATTATTTTTTTCCTCATGGCTTCTATGTAACACATAAATGGGTTCCATGCTTATGTGGAAGCCCCATCAGAATCTTCCAAGCCAAATTTGGTGTATATGCCTAGAGGCACTCGTTTCTGCTTCTTCACAGCTCCTTTTTAGTTGCTTTAAGAATTTTCTCCATTAAGAGTTAACTAAATTATTCTTTTTAATTGGTTTACCTTTTTTTCTCTTTTTCTTTTCTGTCTAAAAATATTGGTGTTAATGATAATAATGAAGATAGTGATAATTGATACTAGACCTATGCCCCTAGAGATTTTGCTGATGAAAGGTCTTCTTCTATAAAGGTGTAAACTTAGCAGCAAGTTATCATTATGAAAGGGTAATTTCTTTGCTTTTTCTGCCTGGGAGAGATTGATACTGCGAAGCTCTAGATACCTGTCTACATTTCTCCAAAATGTGCAAATTATATACAACCTTTTCACCCATTGTACCACTTTTAGGATATGGCAACATCCGAGTACCACCAGTCACCTAGCAAGGTGACCCAAAAAAAACAAAAGGAAAAAAAGTACAGGTAGTTCTCAACTTACAACAGTTTGCTTAAGTGACTGTTCGAAGTTACAATGAAACTGAAAAAGTCATTCAGTTTTTGTGCTCTAGTTTGGAAGAAACTACTTTTGGCAACCAAGGTATCTGTATCAAGACCTTTAAGCTCAGTCTCTATTTGTCTTCTACACCATTGCTGCCCAATATGCTCTGCATAGGACCTGATGAAGATGTTGATATCTGCTGCAGCCCACTACCGGGCCTTCAGCCATTCAGAACTGGGCCATGGAAGTGGCGGATGAACAGAACTATCATCTCCCCCCCGCTCCCTGCTGGTCCCCAAAGCCGGAAAGGTTGGGGAACTCTGGTTTAAAATATTAATAAATATGTATTCAATAAATAAATATTCATAAAATGCAAATATCAGGGAAGCAGTAAATTGCTGCAATATATTTCAAGACATTATGTCTAGGATGCTATCAAAACATGAGGTTCCATAAGCTTACAATGGGTTATGAATCATTATTTATAAAGGTACATTTCAACAGTCTATTTGCATGCTCTTAACTAATTTGATAGTAAGTTATATTTGTCTATTGATTGCTGAACTGCCAATAAAGGTGTGAGCCTCTAAAAGTTAAGAGGCATTTAGAAGGATCTTAAACCCTCGACAATCACAAAAATCAAAATAAATTATACATGTCTTATAAGCCATAGAAAGATTCTAGGTAAGCAGACATTCAAAGTATCTGAATTTCTTCAGTCAACGGAAGAAATTGAAATAACATTAAAGCTTAAGAGTGTGTTGGGTACCATATTTCTTAGAAGAAGATGTCTGTAGTCCTATAATCTACCTGGAAAGCCCTGGATTTTTTAAAAAGACAATTCTTCCGAAGATAACACTCTTTGATATCTAAAACCTGCCAAATGCTACATTTCACTTTATTTTTGCCTATTGTTCCTAGTTCTTTCCCTTCATTATTGTACTTCAATATTGTTGTCTTCAGTCTTCTCTTAAAATAATAAATTCTAATTATTAATGGGCCTTTAGTTTTAAACAAATCCAACTGCTGTTAAATAGAATTCTTCAATATACAGAATAGAGTATATTGTGCAGAGTATCACAAGTCTGACATAAGTTTGCTGCCCATAATCTTATTGAGATCCATATAGCTTTTTTCTGCTTTTAAACAAAATATGGGACAAGCACCATTTGTGGGAGTCTACTATTCAGATTCCATGTCTGAAAAGATGTGTTTATAGGGATGAAACCAAGTGCATTCCAAGTCATAAATTGGTTGACTTATGGTGACCACACAGGTAAAGCAAGATGTATATCCTAGTCACAACTTTGGGGGTCAGGTTCTTTGAGACAGGCTAGAGAAAAGTGTGATATTAGCTATGGACAGGTGGAATGTTGTGCTTTACAAGCTGTCTTGGAAGTCAGGGTCTCATACAGTATATACTTACTGAATGTCTGTCTTCATTCCAGCCCAGATGATCTTAATTATCTCTAAGGTCAGGCATCTAGGTAAGTTGATCTCTTCTGAAACCTCTCACTCCTTTTCTTAGCCAATTGTATAGCCACAAAATGGTACTATCATTATTTATGTTGCAACTTTAAACATGCTTCTGCATGGTTAGATTCTTCCACTCCAGACTCTTACTCTTCTCTACCTATGATAAACAATTTCTATCAACACTTAATTCTCCATTTGGTTATATAACTTACACCATTGTTTTTTGATGTTGCCTCTTGCCATCCCAAATTGCACTTTTATAATGGTAGGAATATGACTCAATCATCATTGTCACTGCTATAAAGAGAACACATCCATCCTTATGCAGATTATTTAATAATTCAGATTGCTTTGGTTTTGTTTGAACAGGCTATTTAAGCAGAGAAATTTACTGAAAAAGGAGATCACAACATTTTTATTCATTTTTGGTCCATTAGGGTTTATATTCAGTTGCTGTATATTTACAAAAGAGCATTGAAATCCTCATTTACTAAATTAACACTATATATTATCTTTTGTATAGGACAGGGGCAGGCAACCTTGGCTCTTTTATGACTCATGGACTTCAACTTCCAGAATTCTTGAGCCAGCCATGCTGAGGGAAAAGGGAGAGGTTTCCAAGCTGAGCCATGATGGCTTAGGAATTCTGGGAGTTGAAGTCCAGAGTCATAAAAGAGCCAAGGTTGCCTACCATGGGTGAAAGGCGATCAAACTGGTCAGTCCTAGAGGAAATCAACCCTGACTGCTCTTTAGAAGGCCAGATCCTGAAGCTAAAACTCAAATACTTTGGCCACCTAATGAGAAGGAAGGACTCACTGGAGAAGAGCCTAATGCTGGGAAAGATTGAGGGCAATAGAAGAAGGGGACAACAGAATGAGGTGGCTGGATGGAGTCACTGAAGCAGTAGGCGTGAGCTTAAATGGACTCCAGAAGATGGCAGAGGACAGGAAGGCCTGGAGGAACGTTGTCCATAGGGTCGCGATGGGTCAGACACGACTTTGCAGCTAACAACAACAACAACAATATAGTTATTGAGCCTATACTTTGGGAAAAATAAACCATAGAACTAATACATACAGATCAATAGCATGAGATAAGATTTCACTGATAAATGATCCTGTATATTTTGAATTGTACATACATATAATGATAGAGTAATATAATTCGGATTTACCATTACTTTACTACCATATTCTACCATCTTGCAGATTGTAATACATTGTATGAATTATTTTCTCTCCAAATATTAACAGTCATCAGCTGGTCACCATTCTGCAGCCAGATTTCTGCGTCATTTTTCTTTTCCCTAAGTCATGTATGCTGTTTTCTTGAAGTGATTGAAGGATAAATGATAAAAATCACCTTGGGTTATAAATTGGGTACTTTCATGTTTTGGGATACAGTCTCTGTGTGTCTCTTTCACACATATATACATATATTTTAATAATCTAAGGAAATCTAAAATTTGGGAATTGTAATCTATTTGGCAAAGTGAAGACAGATAATTGGTATGGAAAGAAACAAACTTTGAAAGGTATGTAGTCTTTATGAATGCATGTTTCCTAGTCCAATGTAACGAATATAATTATTTAACATCACTGGCTTATTTGTTTATCTATTTGAGTTTTATCTTGAGATATATTGTCTCAAGAAGAATAAAAAAACTTGAAAATCAATAATTAGAATAAAAAAACAATAAAAAGCTATATGAATATTAGTAGAGCTGGAAAACACAGTACTCTCAATAAACTAAATTTGCATTATTATATTTATAATAGGAAATTCAGCACGTTTTGTTTTATAACAATTTTATAGCTGTCTATACTTTATAACGTGCCTGGAATGCCCATTAAAAAATTCCTAATATCACTTAATGCTATTTTATTTTATAATATCTCAGTATTCATTTAAAAGACATTTAAATTTCACCACATTTAACATATTTATTATTTAATCAAAGATCTTTAGAATTCATTATATATCTGAATAGCTGGTGCTTTAATTTTATAGCAACTAATGTTAGAACAGAAAGAAGCATTGTTATTTTATAGCAAGTAATGATAAATACGCTATTATTTTATACTCATTTAAAAGACTTAATAAAAAAGCAAATACTGTTAACTTGGCACGCATCATTTCCCATTGTCAAAATATGTTTTTTTATTATTATTGCTTGAACATTCAGCCAGATGTTTAGACTGGATTTGGCAATTTTATCTACCTATCAACTCCTTTCCAAGACTAGGAAAGGGAGATGTTGTAGATCAAGGGTGTCAAACTGCCGGCCCATGGGCCGGATGTGTCATGCCAAAATCACGCCCACCCCATGGAAAAAAGTCACACTATGTCACAACACGTCATGTAATGTTGCAAGTTTGACACCCTTGTTGTAGTAACTGCAATATTTCAGGCAGAGATGTCTCAGGTCCCTTATGTTTGGTTCATCATATATGTTCTGATAGAGAATTCAAGGAGTTTTGAGCAGTTCCTCTCCAAGTTTGGTATGACTTGTGCCTTTTTTAGGTAAAGAAGCAATTTCACATGAGCTGGAACACTTCACAATTATCACTTTGCAAGTTTTGAATTATATATAGAAATTGATTACATAGACAGGATTTGTCTCTTCCTACAATTGACAATTTACTGATACCTTCTGCATTCAAAAGCTGTGGATTGAACTTCTGAGTGACAGTTTATTCTTAAATCTTCTGAATTGTGTATGTAGGAACATATGTGATTTACAGAAAGTCTCCATGCAAGTCAAGGAATAATAGTATTGTCCTACTCATCGCTGAATATTTGATACTGAGAAATATGCTGTTCTTGTGAGTAGAGGTGCTGCATATTTATCATAATATGTGAATGTTGATATTCTTCTCCCCCTTGACTTTGTTTAATCACTTGTTAAAACTTAAGCAACCATCACTGGATATTCAAATGATAAATTCCATACTTTTATTGATAATTTTGTCCATGCTGAACCATTACTTCTTTTATAACTAGAAATATTATAAACATCATGGTTTCTTATTTATTTCGGTTTTTTAAAAGCTAAAAAGGCTTGAAAATTATAACTTTTCATGGGTGAAAGTTTTTTAAGCCTTCAAATAATTTTGGTTGTCCTTTTGTGCATGTGTTCCAGCTGTTCTCTGTTCTTTTGGGAAGGTAATATTCAGAACTTAATTCTCATCAATGGGTGTTGCAGAGTTCTAGTCCGAGGAGTGTTGCTTTGTAGGTTTGTTCAAAAAGTTATACTACTGATTTTGTTTTCAACAACTTTCTAACATGGACTTTGCCTTTTTTTGCAGCATCTAGTTATTTTATCAAAATATGTTCAAACCCCCAAACCACTAGTCAGTAATGATAGGGCCACAGTGAAATTAAAATTCTGTGTCCTGAATAGCATTTCTTTCTATTCTAGCATTTTTCAACCTTGAAAATTTTAAATTGGGTGAACTTCAGCTCACAGAAATCCCCAATAAATATGCTGGTTGGAAAATTCCGGGAGTTGAGGTCTGCATGGCTTAAAGTTGCCAAGATAGAAAAACACTGCTTTTATTCCATTAAACAGAATTTTTAGTTTTAGCACTTGTATTTTTCCTTTTTAGATGAATTGTTCTGACAGTATTAATATTATACAAGTAAGCTGTATTAATAACCTTGGCCATCCTACTGTCACATTTTTCTTCCCAATCAACTATAACCTTGCTATAAAAAAACTGATAGTGCAGATGCCTGGGCGATCTTACTCATTGCACTCTTCTGTTGTAGGAGCAATTTGTTTAGTCTTGTTTTCTGTTTTTCCAAACAAGTTCTGTATACTGATTTGTACTTGAAGTTGCATTGCAAAAACAAAACATTGTAATGTGCAAGAATGCTTTGTTGTGCTATCTGATCTGAAGAAAATCTTTCATTTGGAATTTCTCTCTACTGAATAGTTTGGAAACAGGTAATATAAGCCAGGTGTCCATGTGTGCTGAGGATACATATAGGATGCATTATTTGGGCTCTTCCCTTTCCTTTGGGGGGATCGTTCATAAATACAGTTCTTGTGCAGGGAAACTTGTTTTTTTTACATTTTGTTTAAATCTATTTCAAAACAAGTTGTAAAATCCAACTGAAATTCTGCTTTGCAGATAATCAGATAGAAATCTTTATAGAAACCAGTCAGCAATATTTATATAGTTTATCACTGGTTGAGAATAAAGAAATGTTCTATTGTGAATGGTATTTTTGTTTATTTATTCAAACAAATCAGAAGCATTATGGCAGCAAGAAGTTAATTTAGCCATGAAAAGGTTACTTCTTTGGCTTCATTACATGTCATTTATAATAATGAAACATGAAAAGATTTTAATTTGTAATAAGATAATCAGTCGTGGCTAATCATGGTTTATGGCAACACTGTTGTTCTGTATTACTTTACTGAGTTGAAATGGAATATTTTAAAGCTGAAGATCAAGATGAAGCAATATAAAGGGAATCAAACCATTTGTTTGAAGGGAAAAGTTAACATTTTTCCTGAGAGTTTAATATATCTCCATAAGCATTGTTAAAATTAACTTGAGTTGCTATTGCAATTTTAAATGATAAATTAGCCTTACTACCACTTTAATACCAAAGCAGTTACATAGTAAATGGCACCTAATAGAACTTGCAGTATATATATTACAGTTGTTTAATTACAATTCTATCATACTGGCTTAAACAAATTTTCTGCTGAAACTGGAATTATGTCTTCTCATAGCAGTTACCGAATACTAATAGACAATAGACATTTTATTTTTAGCTAAAGCTTGTTTCACTCTGCCTGCTTACTCAAACGATAACACCGCTTTAGGAAAGCCAGAAGCCATATACTGTAAATCATGTATATAGTATAAGCTTGAAAGTATGTAACTGTAATATTTTAAATCATTTAAATTAACCCTTGACTTAAATTGTGAGAAACTGGTATCACAATTAAATGCATGCTTATACCTGAATAGAAGAGCAGCAGTCCTTACTTTGCTTACAGTCTTAGTAAAAGGTATGCTTTTCAGTGATGATGTGAAAACGCATAAGCTAGAATAACCCACTGCTTTAGCTCAGCCAGCAAATGAAGGGGTGGGGAAAGAGAAGGCTCTGTTGCTACAGTGCTGATATCACACACCATTGCTAACATGTGGTTGGCTATTTTATGTTTCAGATCACTGCTTGTAGTGGAACACAAAGAAACCGCAGAGACTTCCGCATCCTTCAGTGAGAAGAAAGAAACCAACAGAGCAAGATTAATACTGGCTTGTTTCTGGTGGCTTGTTTGTACAAAAGCCGCCTGGGGAGGGGAGGGTGGAGGGCAGAAAAGAAGGAAACATCCCTGATATTTAACAAGCTGTGAAATGAAGCACTGCTGCTTCTCCTGCTAACCTTCAGATTCCAAGGTTCATCTGCTACTCATTGTGCTTCATATACATGTTTCTGCACCGTGCATTTAGAAGATCCCAGAAAGGAATTCAAAACGGCTGCGGGAGAAAAGCCACCAAACATGCCTACAGAAACACTACAGACAGGTAGCATGGTCAAACCTGTCAGTCCTGCCATCACTTTCACTTCAGCTGTTCCTCTCCGCATTTTAAACAAAGGACCTGATTATTTTCGCAGGCAAACGGAGCCTAATCCAAAAAGACTTAGTGCCGTGGAGAGGCTGGAAGCTGACAAGGCAAAATATGTGAAAAGCCAAGAAGTCATCAACGCCAAACAAGAACCTGTGAAGCCGGCAGTGCTTCCAAAGCCGCCAGTATGCCCTGCAGCTAAGCGAGCCTTGGGCAGCCCTACCTTGAAAGTATTTAGCAACAATGCAAAGACTGAGAGTGGTGTCCAGAGAGAGAACCTGAAGTTGGAAATTTTGAAGAATATTATAAACAGTTCGGAAGGCTCCAGTTCAGGTTCAGGTCACAAACACAGTTCGCGAAATTGGCCTCCCCACAAATCTGATACAGGAGACTTAAATCGTCACTCCTTTGCAGAATCCCTAAAGGTTTATCCCACCCAAGGTTCTAACAGTCCTCAAGAAAGCAGCTCCAGTGTGAGTAGACGGCTACTGGACCAATCAGCAGAATCTTTCTTGCATGTTTCACATAGTTCCTCAGACATTAGGAAAGTATCCAGTGGTAAACCTTTAAAAGCAATACCCTGCAGTAGTTCAGCTCCACCTCTGCCTCCAAAACCCAAAATTGCAACCATCACTACGTTGAAATCGCCCGAGATGGACTCAGTGGAATCCACTTGTGGAGTCAGCAGACGACCTTCCCTTCAACGATCGAAGTCGGACTTAAGTGATAGATACTTTAGAGTCGATGCAGACGTTGAAAGGTTCTTTAACTACTGTGGACTTGATCCTGAAGAGCTTGAAAATCTTGGAATGGAAAATTTTGCAAGGGCTAACTCTGACATTATCTCTCTCAACTTTCGTAGTGCAAGTATGATAAGTTCGGACTGTGAACAGTCTCAGGACAGCAACAGTGACCTTAGGAATGATGACAGTGCCAATGACCGTGTGCCATATGGTATTTCTGCAATAGAAAGAAATGCCAGAATCATCAAGTGGTTATACAGCATCAAACAAGCTAGGGAGTCACAGAAAGTGTCCCATGTGTGAGTGGGTGTTGGGGAGGGGAGGGGGGAGGCAAAGAAAGACTAATTTGTGTATATTCAGTTGTGAAGGGTTGTGAAGTCTACTTGAAGTCTTAATACACTTCTCAGATCTCTTTTTATGTTCCTTGTTGTGCAATGTTTTCAAGTTGCATGCCTGTCAACATGTGAACTGACCTGGCTTCTACTTGAATAATAACTAGCTGCAGAGCCTGGCTGAGCATACACACATTATCTGCCAAAAGTTTAAGACCAGAATCTAAACAGGGCTTTTGTTCTTCAATAAATTGTTTACATTAAATGGTAATATGGTTTCTTTATAATAGATTGTAGTCTCTTTAAGTTGTGTTTTTTAAAAAATATATATATTTGGCCACTTTTGGTGTTTTAAGCACAACTTAATTTGCTTAAGAAAGAAAAAGGGAAGACATTTCAAAAATAAGGTTATAAGAAACCTTAGCTAGAACCGCATAGTAGTTTGTGGAAAAATGGATCAGATGAATTTTCTGTTACCTACAATGCATAATGCATCTTGTTTCATTATTTTTTCTTTTCAAACTATGTCCCATGGTTTTCTGTTTTAATATTCTAACCAGAGACCCCTTCATAAACACATTCTTCCTATGGTCTTTTCCATATACTATAAGTAGCTAGGAAAGTGTTTCAAACTTTTTAAACTACTATTGTGGATTATGATAAAAAAAAGATCTGCCATATCTTAGTTTCCCTAATAAAGGGCAATTTGTTTTGTTGTTCTTGTTTGGAAAATAACTAAGATAGTGAATAATGAAAATGATGATGCCTTTAAAGGAAGGTTCCTTGTCTTAAACTTTTGACAGGAGTTGTTAAATCCTGTCTGCTTATCTTGAATGCCTTTAAATAGACAAAGCACATCATGATTACAAGCTCCTGCTGCTGACTACATTTTTGTAGACCTGTTTGAGCATTTCATGAATAGAAAATGGAAATACACAGCCATAGCAGTGTAAGAACTTCTTACCCAAAAATTAAACACACAATTTAGCTGAACTATATCTGAGAAAGTGTCATTATGTTGTCTTAACTATGTTATATCTTAAGGCTGTGGAAGTTTGTTACAGCTCTAGGAACTGTAGAAACATGACAGTATGTAGCTTTATTTTTGCTTGACCCTTATTCCTGTCCCTCCAGTGTTCAATCTTTTTTCTTTTCTTTTCTTTTCTTTTTTTTTTTACAAACTTGTGTCTTCCCAATGGTTTAACTGTCACATCAATGTGGCAGTTGTGGTGCATAGCAGAGAAGTTAAAAGTGCAGTGGTCTATTTCATTATTATTATTACTATTCTTATTATTCATGCTTTGAAGTACTTTGCAGCACTATCTTATATTTCGTCAGTTAATAGGAAACTTTTTAATGTGTAAATGCTGTAAGACTTTGTATATATTTCAGTTGTTACGAGATCTTTAAGAAAAGTGTTATGCTAATAAATAGCTATTGTTGCAGCAACTGCTCATGTGTTTTTCTATTCCTTTTAATTTGTGATGCAGTAATGGAGAAATAAAAGTTAGGGACTAAAATAAAATTACTGATTCAATATAGGATGAAATAGGATATTACAGAGAAATGCTGTTGTATGTATAGACAACAAATGGGAAGATTAATTATGGGAAGAAAGCTAACTTCTTTGGGATTCCCTTTCCCTTATCATGTAAGGTAGAAAACAGATAATAAATAATTGATTTAGTCTTCCAAAGCAGTTTGCTTTTAAAACTGATATTGAAAGATAATTGATAATTACCATTTTTAAAGGGACCCATAGTGGGCACAATTATGGTGGTATGTCAAGTACTACCTTTATTAAGTACAATTCCTAATCACTAAAAGTAGGGGTCCCCAACCCTCAGACCTCAGCCCACTACTGGGCCTTGAGCTGTTCGGAAGTGGGCTGTGGAAGTGGTAGCTGAGCATGTGCAACATACATCCCCACTTGCGCAAACAGTCGCCATGTATGTGCACACTTGCCTGCTGCTTGCATGGAACCATCCCCTGTCTCCTCCCCCCCCCCCCAGGCCACAAAGCCAGGAAGGTTGGCAACTCTGACTAAAACCATCCATGTTCTTTTACAGATAGCCTCCAACTCATGACAGTTCATTTTATGACCATTTGAAGTTGCAACACTCCTCCTCAAAGCTACTTGCAACCCATTTTTGGAGTTACAATAGCTGCACACAAACATACAATCACAATCACACTATTGCATTTTGGGTGCTTGGCATTCCTCATCTTTATGGCTGTTTGTAGCATCCTGCAACCACATGACTTATGATTTGAAACATTTTGTTGTTGTTTTCCAGTGTTTACTTCCAGTTTCTGGCAAAAAAAGTTCAGTTGGGAGAAATAGATTCACTTAACCGCTGTGCCATTCACTTAATAACCAATGTAAAAAATGGCTATAACTTAAATCCATTCATGTGATGCCTCAACTTACAACCACAAGAATTTATTACCAAAATTCTCAATTTTGATTGCCTTCCAAATTTTTCAATTTAAAAAGCAGTCACCAATCATTTTCTTTCCAGTGGACAAGCCTGCCTTCTGGTGTGGTGGATGCTCCATCACTCAAGGTGATGGAGTAGGACAACTGTTATCTGGGATGGTTTGAGGAAATTTTGTCCTGGACTGGAAGTTGGACTAAAAAATGTCAAACCTTACTTCCAACCTTATGATTCTGTTAGTTATATAATACCCATTGTATTTAAACTGACGACCTTAACTATCACCTTACTTTGGGAATTTTCCAACTCTGAGTTGGAACACTCCCAAGGTCACTAACCTAGAAGAGAAAATCACATTTTTTTGTTTTTTTAAAAAGGGTTGATTAGCCTTACAAGGTCAGTGGAATTACTGTCAAAATTTGTATAAACTCAATAAGCAGTTGTACTGCAGAGTTTCCTCTCTAGATTGGGAAATGAATATTTCAGAGAGATTTAGAAATTGATATCTGTTCAATTCTTGCCTATTTTTATTGCAGATGAATAATTTATTGGTTAATTTATTTGTTCATTATAGGTAGTTGTTAGGACCACAACTGAGCCCAAAATTTCCACTGCTAAGAAAGACAATTGTTAAGTGAGTTATTAAGCAAACTACTGCAGTTGTTAGAGGAATCATGAAGTTATTAAGCAAATATGACTCCCCCATTGACTTTCCATGTTAGAAACCAGCTGGGAAGATTACAAATTGTGATCACATTACTCCAAGACAGTGCAAGGACCTGTTGCCAAGTCGCAAGATGCTGCAATGGTCATAAGTGTGAAAACTGCTCGTAGGTCACTTTTTCAGTACCATTGTAACTTTGGTCACTAAATGAATAGTTGTAAGTTGGAGACCATCTGTAACTCAATGTATTCTAACTGCATACTGCCACAAGGCCTTAGGAAATACAGTGTCTAATTAAAGTACATAGCAAATGCATGCATACATACATATATACATGCATACAATGTAATTATTAAAAATAAGTAAGACCACCAAGCTGGACAATCCCTACATTTTATCTAATTTATTACATGCCTAAACAGGAAAAAAACACATTAAATATATAAAACAGAAATAAAATAATGAAAAGGAAACAGCTTTCACTATAGTTTACCTTGACTATTAATGTATTAACATTTTTTAAAAAATATTTGCTTATTTAAAAATATTTTATATTTCTACAAATATATACAGCAAATAGATGTGCTTTCAATTTTCTCCTGTAAAAATCTTTTTCGGATAGTTCAACATTTCCAAAAGGAGGACACAGCTGGAATAATTATAGTCTAAGGCCTGGCTTGTCAGCTAAGAGAAAACAAAAATCAGACAAAAACTCCACTTTAAAGCAGGAAATTTTAATCAAAATTCAAAGTGGAGTTTTTGAACAGTTTTCTTGGCTTCAGCTTTGGCATAAGTATAAAACGTACTAATGTACAATTACAAAGATGTAAAAATTTAGTAAGCAGTAGGATTAGTTTCTTCCTGCCAAAAGTTTAAAAATGTAAAAGAGAAATGAGTTGCTTTTCATTGCTCCCTTTCTCCTTTGAATTTGTTTAACTGCCCTCATTTCAAAAAGAATGAAATTCTGACTCCTTGTATTCAAATAGCCACCTGTTTCTATCTCTTACATAGACTAAAGCTTTAAATATTGTCATCTCCACACTTAAATTCAGTTCCCAGGCTTGAACTGAGACCATATTGCTTTGTTTCCGTAGAACAGCCATTTAAATAGAGCATCATGTTATATATATTTACCTTGTTTGCTGTTATGCCAAAACAAGGAAACTTGGAATAGAGCAGGCATGTCAAACTTGCGATGTCACGCGATGTCACATAATGTATCAGGACTTTTTCCCCATTGCCGGCAATGGGGTGGCACGGTTTTGGTGTAATGCATCCGGCCTGCGAGCCAGCAGTTTGATAATGCCTGGAATAGGGAGACTATGTTGATAAACATTCACAACATGTGGACAAGGCAAATTTATCTAGACACAAAATAGCTATCATATAGCCAAATTGCTACACTCGAGCATTAAAATTTACCAGAATTAATCCTTCCCAAGATGCCATCTATCATCCCAGTTGGGTTTTTGTGAGCGCTTAAGCATTCTTGTATCTATACATAATACTAAAAGCTGGTGAGCTGCTTTGCAGAATGTCAGCTTTCTATGCCCATTTTATAAATTAAAAAAATAGTATAAAATGTCAAGAGATGCTGATCTATAAAGGAGGAAGACTGGTTCAGCATTTACCCAATAGTCCTTTATGATGCCATGAGATTCGTTTCAGGTGTAGAATTAGGCATCAACTCTTCTTTCTTTAAAAAATAATTGTTACTTTTGGATTTTGCTAGAAAAAAACCCACATAGTTTTAGGCATGTTTTTAATCTTAAGAAAATTCATGGTCAGTAAAAGCCAAAGATAGATAATTGGAAAAATGTTAGATAACTTATATCCCCTTATTTGCTACCAAAACATCACACATAGTTTAAAACAATAGACGTTTTAACAAGGAAAAGTTCATAAGTTCCATCCTATTTTGCTGAATTTAAATTACTATATTATATTCTAATAAGGAAGCTTTGAACTTTCAGGAAATTAAATAGATAAAAGAACAATTGATTTATTCTGAAATTTTCTTCCCTTAGGGGACTAAGAAGCAATCAACCAACTTAGCAAAACTTGCAACATATAAAGGCAGAATAAAATATTGGGAAGTGGCATTGTTTATGCTTAGATGCATCTACTTCCATGGGAACTATGTTCAGAAAAGCCACAGTAGAAGCCACTGTAGATTTGCAAAGGCTACAAAACACTATACTGGTACATATTGCAGAAAGTTTTCAGAGCAAATATTTAGACCTGGATTTCACTATTTGTGTTGGTTCTTAACAAAAGTGGGCTATTGTTCTGTTACAGTGTGGACAATTGGAAAGTGGGTGTGCTAACACAGAATAAGCTCCTCCATTACTCACCAGGAAACTCTTAGAGCTAATAGGATGTGGTTTATTCTTCACTGTTAAACTATGACAGATTGGTCCTAGTGTAAAATTGATCTCTTAAGTGCCAGATGAGTCATGATGTTTTTCATTTAGTTCACTGAATCTTGGTGAGATAAAAGAATCAAACAGCAAATGCTGTAAGCCTTGTTTACTGTAGATCAAGTCATACTGTGGACAATAAGTGGTATGAGAAGCACTTTTGTTCAGTACAACATAATCAGAAATTTTAATTTATTCAGTCCCAGTTGTGATTATGAAAAAAGAAGTGAATGCCTCTGGAAAAATTCACCCTTTTGGGTAGTTCCATATAAGATCTAAAACTTGGTATTTGTCTACAAAGCTGAAATGCTAATGTTGTCACTATAGGAATTTCATATCTTGCACAAACCAGAGTACTCAGAAACTAGCAAACTCAGCCTGCTAGAATATGAGAAGCCTCAGATTTCCTGGTATGTATTATGATTTATGACTTAAATCCAGGACAGAAGTGCTAACAGCTGCACAACATGCACATATGTATGTGTGTGCGGGTATACAGTACAACACACATTAGAAAAGTTGCCTAGGAAAAGGGACATAATAAAGAGATATAATAAAGGAGAATATACAGCACTTAATATTTCCTTCATTGGAAGTATCTCAATTTCACATTTAGTCATTCACATTTAATTGTTGTCTTTCCTCATCAGGTTTAAAGAAACTTGTAGGAAGTATATCTGGAAAATTAATATTGAGTGGAAAAGCTACCAAAAGGCAAAAGATTAAGCTACTCCCTTTTTTTTTTTTTTTTTTTTTGAAATCTTCCCATTCAACACTGCTTGCCTGAAAGAAAATTATAAGGGAGCTGTGATATGCACATTAACATGAATATGAGTTGGCTCCTAAAACTACTTTGGAACAGTGGCAGCTGCAATACAAAACCCTCCTTGTCAACACTATTAACTCTTAACAGTGTATTCAGTCTTTATGAGGCTCACTGCATAGGAAGCAAGATATTAATGGATTAAGTAATTTTATATAGCCTATATAATTTAGAAGTCTAGATTTCACATACCAGCCTTCTCCAACCTACACATGGTCTATTTCTATTTCCAGAATAATTGAGACAGTATGACACAATTCCTGAGAATTCTATAATTTGGAGCCCATGAATATGGAAGGCATTCAAGTGAGGAAAAGTGAAGCTAGGTTATAATAATGTTTATTTATTTTAAAATATTTATATGGATACTCACCTTAAACAGCTCTGGGTGGCTCACAACAGTAAAACTAGTAACTATAAAAAACTATAGATAATCAAAAACAAGAACTCTTTAAAAGTAAAATAATCAAAAACAAGAACTCTTTAGTCATGACTTATGTAAATTCAGCCTATTTTGTTTTAATCAATAAATCGTGATTAAATGGTAAATTAGCATGATATATAATTTGAGTGACTCACACTCTTTGATCTGAACAATCCAGTGTATTTAGTTAATTCAATACTGAACATCTAGTCTAAAATTTAAATGTTATAAATTATTTACAAGCAGAAAAAAGCTGTCAATTTGCAACAGGTAAATTTATTCTTATTGACCTTGTATCTTTCCCTACACTTTAAGATTATCTGGCAAGACTAGACAAGTGCATAATTAGTGGATTCCTGCTGGATGCTCACCTTAGCTTGAGAACCTGCCTTCCCAATGCTTTTCTTTGGATGTTTCTGAACTATACCTGTAACTTTCTCAATGGCTTCCTCTCCTGCCAGGTATGCTATTACTTGTCATACTGCATACTCTACAGCATGCTGGTTGGGAAATTTTGAAAGTTTATTTATTTATTTATTTTTATTTAATTTATTTATTTAATTGAATTTCTATACTCTCCCGAAGGACTCAGGGCGGTGTACAGGGCAATAAAAGCACTACATACAAAAGTTAAAAGTAAAATTAAATTAATTAAGCCCTAACAATAAATAATTAAAAATATCCCAAATCCTTAAAGCAGGCCGGCCTGTTCAAATAAGTAGGTTTTCAGATCACAGCGGAAAGAGCGAAGGTCGGGAGCCATCCAGAACTCAACCGGTAATTGATTCCAAAGGGCTGGTGCTCCCACAGAAAATGCTCTCCCCCTGGGGGCCACAAGCTGACACTCTCTGACCGACGGCACCCTGAGGAGGCCCTCTCTGTGGGAGCTCACAGGACGAAGGGAAGATGACGCCGGCAGCAGGTGCTCCTGTAAATAATACAGACTCATGCCATTGAGGGCTTTATAGGTAATCACCAGCACCTTGAATCTCACCTGGAGGGCAACTGGAAGCCAATGCAGCTCGTGGAGAAGAGGTGTTACATGGGAGTATCGGGAGACCCCCATCACAACTCGCACGGCCACATTCTGCACCAGATGAAGTCTCCAAGTGGTCCTCAAGGGCAGCCCCATGTACAGAGCATTGCAGTAGTCTATATGAGAGGTCACGAGCACATGAGTGACTGTACGCAGGGCATCCCAGTTCAGATAGGGCCGCAATTGGTGCACCAGGTGAACCTGGGCAAAAGCCCCCCTGGTCACAGCTCCTACATGGTCTTCCAAACTGACCTGTGAATCCAGGAGGGCACCCAAGTTGCGAGCCCTATCTACGGGGGTAACACCTCACCTCCCATGGTTAAAGATGGAATGGACTTGAATTTCCCGAGATGCTGGAACGTACAACCACTCGGTCTTGTAGGGATTGAGCCGAAGCCTGTTCCTCCCCATCCAGACCCAGACCGCCTCTAGGCAATGGGACATCACATCAAGGGCATCACTTGGGTGGTTTGGGGTAGAGATGAAAAGCTGGGTATCATCAGCATACTGATGATACCTCACTCCAAAACCACGAATGATCTCACCCAACGGCTTCATATAGATGTTGAACAGGAGAGGCGAGAGGACCGACCCCTGAGGAACTCCACAAACGAGAGGCCTCGAGGCCGACCTCTGCCCTCCTGTCAGCACCGACTGTGAACATCCCAGGAGGTAGGAGGAGAATCACTGGAGAACAGTGCCCCCCACTCCCAACTCCCTGAGACGCCGCAGTAAGATACCATGGTCGATGGTATCGAAAGCCGCTGAGAGGTCTAATAGGACTAGGACAGAGGAACAACCCCTGTCCCGAGCCCGCCAGAGTTGAAATCTGTGTATATTAAAGTTGCCAGAAGCATTGTTTTATAGGATAGCTAGTAAGTCTTTTAATGAACTGCTAATGAATGCTAAAAAAAGAATTCATTAAATCTTTTTTTAATCTTCATAGGATGAGGACTGAGCTTTTTGTCCCATAGATACTAGGTATTTAATCAAACATATTTAGACAACTCAGTTTTTATGGTCATTCTGCAAAACGCATTCGATGGGTTCTGAAGTGGAATTAGGTGAGTTTTAAAAGGTAATAACATTTGATGAAAAATTATTGTAGGTTAATTCTTCAATCCTTATTATACAGTTTAACAGATTTCACCAACGGCAGTAATCCACTTACTAATTTTTATGAAAATAAATATTTAAATCCAATGTACTTAAATTGAGATTATTTATCTATAAGAATTCCCATTCCATTCTTTTAAAGCAAACAAGATAACCCAGAAGATTTGAAGCTGAGTAAGGTAAAGTAAACATTTACCTTTAAGGTAAAGGTAAATGTTCCCCCGCACATGCGTGCTAGTCGTTTCTGACTCTAGGGGCCGGTGCTCATTTCCGTTTCAAAGCCGAAGAGCCAGTGCTTGTCCAAGGATGTCTCCGTGGTCATGTGGCCGGCATGACTAGACGCCAAAGGCGCACGGAACGCTGTTACCTTCCCACCATAGTGGTCCCTATTTTTCTACTTGTATTTTTACATGCTTTCGAACTGCTAGGTGGGCAGAAGCTGGGACGAGTAACAGGCACTCGCTCTGTTACGCGGCACTCGGGATTCAACCCGCCAAACTGCCGACCTTCTGATCGACAAGCTCAGCGTCCTAACCCACTGAGTAGAAAGATATAAATTTGAAATAACTAATGTAAATATATTTATATCATAGTTATGTCGAAAGATTGTCTCCCAACTGACAATAGACGTTCTATTTTCATTCATGTACCTTGAAAGAACCAGTAATAAATATATAGTACCAGTAACAATCATGTTTATTCACAACCCTTCGCTTTATAAGTTATTTGTTGCAGTCCTCTCTGGTGGCAGAATCATTTGTGAAGATTGTCTCTGTTGATGTACACTACATCTATCATGGGTGAATATTTTCTATTTTATATTCACTTTTCAGCACCTAGCAGCTGAAATTCCTAAGAGGTGTTGGTTTCTTGTTTAACTGAAAGACTACCGTACCTTTTACTGTTCATTATCTAATGCATAACAGTGTACACAGTCATGAGCATACATACACATTATCATTCTGGTTCCAGTGATTATTGTATGCTGCCCAGAATCACTTCTTGTGTATCTATATAAATTTGATAATTAAATAAAGATCTCCTGTGTCCGCATGTTTTTTACATCAACCAATCTATCCTAATTGGCATAGTTATTCTGCTTTTATGATGATCAGGGCCAGCAGGAGACCCACAAACTCTTTTTTTTACTTCATTATTTGTGTGTGTGTGTGTGTGTGTGTGTGTGTGTGTGTGTGTGTGTACATATATACATACTTACATACAAACTACCCATCATTTCATCACCTCATCTTTTACAAAACAAAAAAATCTTCCTACCATTCACCTATGAGCAGAATGCTTCAGATAGATCTTCCCTTAAACAATTTATTTGCTTTGGGTAATAAGAAAACAATAAAATGCTATGAGTTAATGCTATCTCAAAAGTAAGACTCTAGATTTCAGATCAGAATATTTGTTGTCCTTTTCCAACTTTTTAGCATTTTATATATTGTTCTAGTAAGAAAACATGTATTGAAGAAAGAAGAGAGGCAAGGCATTCTGTCATATCAAAAACATTAAATTGGGATTTGGAGATTCCATTTCCCTTCCTAGAATGAAGAACATTTAAGATTTACCTTTAATTCCCTATTTGCTCAATTTTTTAATCTTAAGAGTTCCTGTTATCTAAAAGTTTTTCTTACCAATTTTTGGGATAAATTGTTCCTTTCTTAATTCTTATTGTTCCTTAGAACAGATTAGTATGAAAAACAGTAGCAAAGAATTATTGAGTTAGCAGTACTTAAATTGGAAAAGGGAGAGGAAGGGGGAGAGAGAAAGAATTTTTTTTAAAAAAAGCTTTAATTGATTAAAAGCTAATTTACCTAAACCTCAACACTCTTTTCTTCCAAAATACAAATTATCTTTCTTGTCTAAGGATTATGATAAAAACAGAAGGAAATACAGTGTTTCCAAATGTAATCTTTCCAAATGTAAGCAAATAGTAAGTGAATGTTCCTAAATTCAGTTCAGGATCCTCTCAACAAAGTTTGAGTTAGGTAGACTGATCAACATTGCTGGCTTCTCTTGCACTTTCAAAAATAGGGCTTTACCATTGAACACCAAGGTGATGTCAGTAGCCAAAAATGCCTTTACTGAACTTTTGATCTAACCATCTTGTCTGTTTTTAAGGCAGATCTAATCATCTTGTCTGTTCTTAAGTTCTTAAGTTGAACTTCAGCAACATAGTGATTAAACAAGTCCTTTCCAATCTGGTGATTTATCATTATATTAAGATTACAACTCCCAGAATTCTCAGACTGTCAGATTATAGTTTTAACAGAGCTAAAAGGCACAAGGGTGGGCAAGCTGTATTTTTAATAAATTGCTTCCTATGATCTGGGTACATATGATATATGTTCATGTGCATACCCAAATAACTTGCTTTAACAAATTATATTTCATTATTTAGTAATGATGACAATTATGGAATATTAATCATATAAAAATTACAAAGAAATTAAGATCACATATTTGAAATCCACACAAGCTGCTAATACAAACTGTCTTGGATGGAAATTATTCATTGTTCTTATCATAACTTAGGAGGAAACAGAAAAATGTATTCTGTTTACCATTCTGGACTAGAAAGGAGTTAAGGAAGAGTTAATCAGCCAATGAAGCTCTAATATTAGTAACATTATTACATGGACTCCAACATTTTTCAAAAAAAGTAATAATTTAAATAACATCTCGCAACATAACTGAATGTTGCAAAATACCTGTATCCTCACAAAAGTTCCTATAAGATTTTATATTCAATTTTTCTCTTAGTGATTGTTTATTTATTTTGAAATTTGGTGCTTGCAATATCATACAAGATGTGATGATCACTGAAAAGTCGCTAATACCACTTGTGACAAAGAATTGTTCTCACAATAATGGTAGATTTTATCATGCTAGATTTCTCTCATCATTTATGCTTTATCTGAACTGAGATGCCATATTCTAATAAGTATTTCAATGTTACATAAAACACAGGGTTTCAAGTACAACCTTTCTAATGGCTAATTTTCCCAGAAGTTATATTTTAGCACATTCTTCAGTAAAGAAAAACATGTCTTATCTTTGTGTGCCAATATGAGAACTATCTGTTTTGCTGCCAAAAAAGGAAGAACACCCAGCACAGAAGGAACTTTCTCACTGCTGATCCTGTAATTTTTTGCACAGGAGAAGGTTTTAAAAAGGATATAAACAACTGCCTTGTGCTTTCTGTCTTGAGTTCCTGGGAAGGGTTGACACAGAAATCAAACCACTGCCCATCCCCCATCAACCTGCTGTCCCTATCAGTAATTTATTAAATGAGAAAGAATTAAAAGCAAAGTCAAGAAGCAAAAATCTAATAATAAAGTTTTATCCTTTAAATAAATTACATAAACTTTGTCCTTCTTCCTCACCAAAAGGTTTTCTGCTTGAAATGCAGAAAGTGGTTGAGTACCTAAATTTTATGAGAAAACAGCCCTTGAAACGATGTGCTAAATATATTGAGCACCTCAACATTCATATTTTCATATTTTATTTTTATGCATCAAACATAGCATTTCTTTCACTGCCATCAAGGCATTATTTGGAGAAGAATTCTTTGTTCCTCCAGCAATATTGTCTTTTTTATTTTACTCATATTTTGTTTTCACTTATTGCTTTCTTATTTTTATGGCCTAAGATAGGACCTTGCAAAATTGTTGCTGAAGACCTTGAACAAGAACATAATGCTTGGCGCTGAATCTGACCTCTGGCTGCTGCTACTGAATGCTAACTTGGTCTGCAAAAATGCCTCACATTAATGAAAAGGTTGACCTGGCATGTATTAGTGCAATCTGGCTATGTCTAGAATGGGAGTAGCTATCAGATGTGACATCAGCCAAGACTCTGTGGCAATGATTGAGGTGTGGCGATTGTCATCCAGGAATCCCTTACAGTTTTAAGGGGCAGCTTCCCCCCAATTATGTTAGCCTGTCTCATTAAATCTAGCAGAGAAGGCATGTTATGTATACCATCTGCAAGGGACCTATATTTGGTGAGTCCCAGGAGGTGGGCCTTCTTTGCTGTGGTCCCTACCATATGGAATATTCTTCTTCCCTGAAAGTAAGTTTGACTGCATCTCTGTTATTTTTCCAGAAGTCCCTGGTTGTGTCATATTTTTATATTATTTTCCATTTGCATTTATAACTATTTTTAATCAAAACTTAATTCAAGACATACAAAACAATTACACTGAGCAGCAAAATTTCCATGTTGTAGTTCAGATCACATTACAGGGGGGAAAAGATTAGTCCTATATATAAACAATAAAATGCTCTCTTCAATTGTGTTTTTAAATATTTATTAACAACAATTTCTATATTTTTCCTCCTATGTTATATCTAATAAAACAGCTTTGTTTTTAAAAGTACGTGTTTCATTTTAGTCTTTGTTTTTAAGTATTTACCTAATATATGACTGGCACCTTCTATTAGATTTATTGCAAAATGTCTTTTTGTCTTTATAACCAAGAGCTTTAATTTACCAGTAAATGAATATATAAGGATACTGTAATCATATATTTTAATTGCCTTATTCTTTTTATAAAACAAGTTGCAAGTATGATTAAATAATACATTATTTGTAATAAACCATTCAATATCTTATAAAACTATTGACAAAATAAATGTGAACCCTAAAGTGTTTTAGGCCACATGAAAAAGTTTCCTTTTCCTATTTATCAAATATCAGATTTATTGCCACAAATATTTTAATCTCATTTGGATAATGAGCCAATAAAGCATACTGGAAAATAATTCTCTTAATCATATTCAGCATGTTAATATTTTAATAGCACTATTGCCATATGTTATTTTTTCTTTCCCCTAAATCATGATTCTATTACTAATATAAAAGTATCCCTAGTAATAAATCATTTATTATTACCATAAGGAATGGAAATTTTTTGAGCAAGTTTAATTATATTATAAGTAGATACCATTGTCTTAATAAAATCTTAAAAACAAAACTAGAATTAAATGTTTTCATGTTCATTTTTGCCATCATATATTTATGATTGCAGTTTCCTTCTTACCAAATTATAATATTAAAGATAATGGTTTGAAATATTTAAAATACCAGGTTTGTCCAATCTTTATCATAGGATTAAAATATTGATTCAACAATAAAATTAATGGAACACCTTTAGAGAATAATTATTCATTTTAAAAGTCTCCACACATGCAGTATAAAGGAATACCACTAAGTATACTTTGATACTACTACTTTATACTTATTGCTTATATAGATTTATTATCTCTAGAAATATATCTAATTCTAAAACATGCACTAGTAAGCATCATTTGGTATTGATCCTATGGTAAT
Organism: Daboia siamensis; assembly: GCA_024449315.1. NCBI lineage: Eukaryota > Metazoa > Chordata > Lepidosauria > Squamata > Viperidae > Daboia > Daboia siamensis. The sequence goes on along the minus strand of JAKJMR010017399.1, from coordinate 302,978 downwards.
TAAGAACTGCCACAATAAACCAGCTACAGATAATTGAACAGGTATTTATCTAATAGAAACATTACTTTTCAAGGTATTTCTTCAGTCATAAAATTTCAGGCCATCAGAACCATATCTTCACTTGGGTTTGGCATTCCGCAAGCTATTTTTTTTAAGTTGGAACTTCCATCACACAGTCATGGCTGGCATCTTAATAGTTTTTACATCACCTTTGCAACATCCCCAGGGTCACATGATCAAAATTCAGATGCTTGGTAACTGACTCATATTTATGATGGTTGCAGAGTCCTGGGGTCACGTGATCTCCTTTACATCACCTTTTGCTACCTTCTGACAAGAAAAGTCATGGGGGAAGCCAGATTCACTTAAAAACCATGTTACTAACTTACAACTGCACTGATTCGCTTAACAACTGTGGCAAGAAAGGTTGTAAAATGAGGCAAAATTCACTTAACAAATGTTTGTTTAGCAATAGAAATATTGGGCTCAATTGTGGTCATAAGTCGAAGACTACCTGTAATATAAACTTGTACAGTGCCTGTACATTATTGGAGAGTAATGTCAGCATGGTTTTAAAGAATATAGGAACTTTTGGATTCTAGTTTCCATAGTCTCAGACAGATGGTCAAGTTGTCTGAAATTGACAAAAACTTAAATGTAGAAACCTTCGTGTTCTCTGAGCTTGGTTGTTTGCAGACATTTTATTACCCAGCTAAGTAACAACATCAGTGTGAATAATGAGTATGAGTGAACACTGTACTGATGAAGTCCAACTGCACTTAGAAGAGGCAAGATTTTGCTGTCTTTAACAGGCCAAATTCTCACTTAGAAACCAAATACTAAAAAAAAATAGGACATAAGAGAAATTGCAAACAGAAAATGCTGTCCTCTGAATTCCCATTACAGAATACAGAAAGCTTAGATAAGCACTAATACATGCTTTCAAAATACTCAGTTCTTTTGGCATCTCCATAACAAAAATGGCAATTAAAATCCACAAGGCCATAAAGCAGTAATCTTATTATGAAGCAATGAAATACCTTTTAGCAGAAGGCTCAGAATGCCTTTGCTGTTTAAATCCACTTTTCCTTAATTCTGAAAGTCAACACAAAGAGAAAAGCTGTTATCATTTGTTAAATTAGGGAAAATGATTTTCAAAAGCTCCTAAGTGACTTAAGGCAGCATGGCTGGGTTCCTAAATCTTAACGAGACTTTTAGAAGTATGTGGATTATAATAAGTGCATTGGAGGACAGTAATTTCTGACTGCAGTAACATTTGTTAGTCATTAGCCTTTGGTTTCTGCAGCTTTTAGTTCAATGGGTTTGATTTTTATAAATAAATAAATAAACATAATTCTCTATTAAGTATTAATTTAGTGAAAGTACCTGTTAATTATTTAGAACTTGTCATTTAACACATGTTGTTTCATTGCTATGATTAGACATTCTGCTTTAAATCAGTGGGAGGGTGACACCCAGCCAATTGATAAATTTATCAGTATCCACAGATTGTAACATCATTATATAGTGTCTTTCTTTTTTTAAAAAAAAAAAGTAGCTGTAATAGAAAAAAAAAAGAACAACAAAGAAAAGTTATATACGAGGATTAAGATGGAACCAACATTACAAACATAATTCATAGCAAAAGGTAGCAATTTGAATACTAACAGTTGGAATCACATCTACAAGACATCTAATTCAGTTGTTTGGGATCTGACTGCTAAAACTTGTTTATCCTCAGTATTTTTCGCCTAATATCATCATAGATAGGGCAGTGAGTAGTTGATTTTTAACACTTGGCTCAAAACACAAAGGCCATGATATTGTTCCACTGGGTGTTTACAAAATTTCCCTTCAGGTTTTGTGGTAGGCATGGTCTGAGGATCACAATCCCATGTTTTTTACTTGTTTTTGTTAAAAATTTGTATATTGTTATAGTGAATGGGTAATTCTCAATTCATGGAGGCAGGATATGGTTAAATCTTTCCCTCATTCCACGTTCAGCCAGATAGCTAATACAGAGTCCCAAACTTAAGAAACAGGTAGGAGACTTCATTGTCACTACAAAACCTAAACCTGGGGGGAGCAAAGCCAAACACTTGCCTAGTTTTCCCCAATAGGTTCTCCTATTCTTTGCTAAACAGAGATAATGGAGAGGCAGGCTGCAGGTAGTAAGTTAGTGAGATCAACAGAGGACAAAATGTAATTTTAAGCGTCTAGCTTTTGTCCCTTATTATCCCTGTAATCTTTATTCAACACCCTTTTTAGTACCACTAAAATTCAATGTCATCTGGTTTACTCAATTCAATTTGTTTTCAGTTTGATAGTCTTGCTAGCTTAATTCCAAAGTTGCAAAGTTTAGTTTTTTAAAAAAACACACAACAACAATGAATATTGCTTCTTTCAATCCAGTCATCATGTTGGATATTTATAGCTGGATCAATTCTGCTTGTTGAAAATATCAGCTGTATCAGGACTTCTGTTGATGTTATACTAGTTACGTACATTATTTAATGAAACATACAAACTCCCTTTTTATGGCCCTATAGTCCTTATTTAGGGTACATGATTAAAAATTAGTATGGTTATATTTTAGTTTTTGCCAAATCCCAGACCAAATTGAATCAGGTAGGATAAATTCGGAAAATCTCTAAAATGAAATTAGATTCCTTCAAATGGAATAAACCCTAAATTTAAAGCCAAAATTTGCTAATGATTCAGAAATGTCCAGAGAAATGGACACATAACTAGTGTGTCTGCAACCATGTTTACATTTCTTCTCAAGGATAATTTCAGGATAAGGAAGAGAAAGTGAGATTTAGCTCTAAATTCCATTCACAATTTATTATTTTAGCAAATGTTCCTGAATCTTAGTGTTTTGATTAAATAGATGTTGATATATTATATTGCAGAAGTATTCTACAGTTCAGTGGTCTCTAATAGTTTTGTTTTTCATGGTCAGGTATAGTGAGAGTCTTTTCAGAGTCTGTGACCTATAAGAGGGCACCACATGTGCTTTCTTAAAATTGCTGGCTACCGAAGCCTTTCTTTTTCCTATCATAAATACTACTTGTCTATCATCCTGTCCTTTCTTTTTGCATATTTTGTGGGTAACAACTGAGCAGAAAACAGAAAGAGCCTTAAATCAGTTTAATCCATCCAAACACTTTGCAATAAACCTTGCATTTATCACACATGGTAGCTGTGGCCAAGAACACATAGGTCCTTGATTTAAAAGTCCAAAAGGGACTGATACTTCCATCTCTAAATGATGCTGTCATTTAGTGGCTCACACTGATTTTACAAATTACCATTGTCATTAATTGTGCAGTTGTTCAGTGAATTTACAACTATTACCAAGTGCCCCAATTTTGACCATGTGACCACAGGGATGCTGCAATGGTCATAAGTATGAAAACTGGTTTTATGAAGATATGTCACTTTTTTCAGCATCACTGTGACTTCTGACGGTGATTAAAAGAATGGTTGTAAGTCGAGAACTACCTGTATTCATCTAATGCACCAGTTATACTCATTCTTAGATTGGGAAGCCCTTTAGATAGTCACTTGTGTTATGTCAGGGTTGGAATATTGTCATGGCATCCAGGGGACTGCTCTGGAAGATCTCCTGGATTTTCCTGAATGCAGCCACTCAGGAAGTAATCGATCTGCCACAGTGTGGCCATACAACTCTGTTGCTCCATTAATTTCAGTGTTTGGCAGTCAAATTCTGGGTGCCTGTTTATCAGCTATAAAGTCCTTTATGAAACAAGACTGTTATCTGAGGGGCCATCTGTCTTCCATAATTTCTGCCTGTCCAGTAAGACTGGATGAAATAAGCATGCTCCAGCTCCCTCTGTTAAACATTGTCATCTATCGGGACCTCAAAAATATGCCTTCTCTGTTGCAGCAGCTGCCCTCTGAAATGCTATTACTCCCTCCCCAAGATTCATACAGATTCATCCTAAAAGTCAGCACTTATTTGTCAAGAGTTCAAGAAAAATGTAGCAGTATATAAAAGGAAAGAAGGAGAAGAAGGAGAAGGAGAAGGAGAAGGAGAAGGAGGAGAAGGAGAAGAAGAAGAAGAAGAAGAAGAAGAAGAAGAAGAAGAAGAAGAAGAAGAAGAAGAAGAAG
>JAKJMR010017399.1:251434-290460 GCA_024449315.1 Daboia siamensis | reverse complement strand
TTCTTTCTTTCTTTCTTTCTTTCTTTCTTTCTTTCTTTCTTTCTTTCATTATTTTTATAAATAACAAAAAGCAGTGACCATACCTAATACTCAAAAGAGTTTTAAATATTTGTAGAGGGACCAAGTATTTTATTAATTGCCCTGTTCACCGCCCTGAGTCCTTCGGGAGAAGGGCGGTATACAAATACAAATAAATAAATAAATAAATAAATAAAACATACAATATTTTGTGTTGAAATATTTAATTTTAAGAAATAAGTATATTTCAATTTTTTTAACACTTGGAGTCATTGTTCTTTCAAAATAAAAGCAGTTATGGATAAACAGTCTTGGATGGATGAGGTCCATTAGGGTCATGAAGAATAAGAAATGCCTTAATGACTAACAAGCACTAATCAGATGTGAAAATCAGTATACAGACGTAAAGAGACAGAGACATCTACATTTTACTGGATACTGGATCTGTCTGATGTGTGCCAAAAAGACTGTCCTACTATTTTTAAAATTCAAATTAATATTAATATGTAAAATATAATAGTGATTTGTGAAAACAGCATTGCATAACTTAAAATGTATCTTAGAATATAATAATAATATTATAATATTATTAATTATTATAATATTATTATAATATTATAATATTATAATATTATTAATTATTATAATATAATAATATTCTTAGAATATTAATATATTCAGGAGAAGGGTGGTATATAAATATAATAAATAAATAAATAAATAAATAAATAAATAAATATCATAATTAGGGGAGTGAAATCTGTTTAATGAGTTAACAAGAAAAGCGTTCATAAGAACAAAGTCAAGAGTTTTATATTTCAAGAAGGAATTATTCCAAAGTCTTTTTTCACTTCTTCTAAAAACAGAATCTGTTACTGGTTTCCAAGAAAGATTCAAAAGATGTTATACTGCTTAAATTAAAAAAGAGAAAGATGAATTTAAGGCCAAGAATTGTTAAGAAAACTGGATGAAATTTTGACAGATTTTATCTTTACAACTGTAAGTAGTTATTCTTCCCTCTCTTATTCCACACAAAATGTACGTGCTATCATCCCTTCTCCCATCATTCTCAATTTTGAATAACTTTGTTTTTGAAAAGCTGCAATTACAGAAGTTACCAATAATAGGAATCAACACAGCTGTGCCTGGAGCTGTTCCATCCCATAATCACCTGTCATGCATGCTAATTCCAGCTATGATTAAAGCCCATGCTTTCCAGGAAAGATGGCCAGCACCATTGTCAGAAGTGTCATGGCTTAATCCAATAGACCTGAGATTGTCTGTGCCTGCTTCCAATATCTCCTCTGTCAGCTGGAGTTATAGGTGGTGTTCATACTTTGAAGGATCATGTTTTTTGTTTGTTTGCTTTATAAATAAAATTTATAAAGTATTTTCAACAAGAAATTAAAGAAAATAGGATTATCTTACACAAAGTTTTTTCATACCCTCCCTCATGTAGTATTGCTTCTAGTTTGCCCTTTTTGTTCCCCAGGCTTTGAGCATTTGTGTGTGTGTGTGTGAAATTGTCCTAAAAATGTGAGTCTTGGATGTATTTACAATAAAACTGGAAACACGGATCACCAAGACTAAAAATTTTATTAAAACTGAGTTTTCGTCAGCTTTTGCTGACATTGTCAGAGTGTAAGCCAGGATTGGGAAGCACGCTTTTATAGTCAACAGTTTAGCTAATGAGTGCTCCATGAGCACGAACTGGCCATCAAGTGCAAAGAAAAACGATCTCAGGTATGGGCTCACACTACTGAGCACAACCCATACCTTCAATTTTACAGAGGCCAGCTCATGATAAAACTAAGGGTGTCCGCTTGTTAAAAGAGGCTTGGTTGTCTAATCAACATTCTGCCAATAGCTGCACATTGAGCTATTGCCACCCTACCAGATGCTACGCCGACATGAGTTATCATGCAGGAGGATTGAACTAATGAACCCATGATCCCTTCCCCCCCCCCCCCGGTGTGAGCAAGGGAGCAGAGGATCATAACCTCTCATTAGCTGACACATTAGCACAGCACAGCAGGAGATGACGAGGAGGCGGACCAGAACCATGGACATCAGGAGAGGGCAATGCAGACAGCGATGCCAGCGATGCCAGCGATGCCAGCGATGCCAGCGATGCCAGCACAATGGAGGATTGCATGCAGAAGAGTCATTCGGGCAGTGAGACAATTGTGTGCGGCAAGACGAATGCTCCCAATGGATGGGCCGAATGGAGAGAGGCAGAGCGCCAAAACCTAAACAGATGTCAGCCAGCCTGACGGAAATAGAATTGATGCAATTGACTGCAGGAGGGTGGGGACCGAACAGACCTGTAAAGCACTCATTAGCTAAACTGTTGGCTTCACAGGGACTATAAAAGCGTGCTTCCCAATCCTGGCTTACACTTTGATGATGTCAGCAGGATCTGACGAAAGCTCAGTTTTAATAAAAAATTCAGTCTTGTGGATCTGTGTTTCCAGTTATATATGTATGTATGTATGTATGTATGTATATATACATACATACACATACATACACATACACATACATACATTATACATACATACATATACATATACATATATATATATATTTGTTTTCTGAGGTTTTCGCGGGTGTTTGTATGTAGATCTTTGGTCATTCGGGTTTTTTCCCATGTAGAATTAGAGGTATCAGGGCAACGTTTCGACGAAATCCTATCCGTCATCTTCAGGCTTCAGCTTCCTTCTTCTGGGAGAAGTGTGTGGTAGTGGCTGTTTTTTCTTCTTTTTTAAACTGCCAAAGGGGTTGTGTTCTGTGGGTGGAGGTGTGCTCTGATTGGGTGGGAGTGTGTTTTGAAAGGGGGCGGTGTTCTGATTGGGTGGGGATGTGTTTTGAGTGGATGGGCTGGTCTCAGCTGCCAGCCTTAGAACTGAACTGGTGAGTTGTGCTGCTTTTGTTCGGCTCCGTGTTTGTGGTGGTGCCATGTTTTTATAGTGGGTGTCAGTTTGCTTATTGTGTGATTTGGAGGGGTTTAAAGTGGCTGATGTTGCAGCTGTAATTAGGTTTCTGTTTTGTGGTTGTGTGTCGTTATCGTTGAGGGTTTGGATTTGCTTTTTGAATGGTTGTGTGGTGGTGATGTCATGTGATGTTATCATGAGTTTGGGTCTGGTATCATTCATGGTGGTTGGGACTCGTCTGTCAATCAAAGCGGGTTTCCAAATGGCTGGTAGGCGAGAGGTATCATCTCGTTTGTTCATGCTGTGGGGGCGTTTTTCTATCTCAATGGCTTCTCTGATTATTCTGTTGTTAAAATATATATATGTAAATTGGTTTTGCTAACAAAGAATTAAAGGGAGACTGAAATGCATTTCAAACTTATTTGTTTTCGTCAGTCAGCCATACCCTTCTATATATATTCTGTTTACTACATTTAAAAATTAGCTACATTTAGTTACTTTCCTGAAACAGCCTCTGCACCCTCCGACTGAGCCTGGTTCTCTGTCATCCTACGATTAGTGGGGCGTGAGAAATAGCATGCAGCTCAGAAAGACCCAGCAAATGTTTATTTCCTTTTGATATTTTTATAGTAAGCAACATAGATTCTTACAAATAAAACAAGAGTCTTTATTTGTTCATTACTTCCAAAGCTTTATACTGTATTAGTTCCAGATATACAAATCCTTAACAATGAAGCAATAAAGTTATGATAAATCTGTTCCATAGAGAAGGGGATTTTTTTTAAAAAAATCTTGATCTCCTTCTCATTTGCCAGCTTGTGACAACCAGACCTTTGTGGGAGTTGAAATTCTGATAAAGGAAAAGCTGGAATTTGATGACATCAGTGCCTAAGCATTAAGGAGTCTCTTGCTCTCTGGTGCTAATGAGTAAACTGTCAGTTATCACAAGTGACAAAGTTAATAGTGAGAGTTAGCAAAATATTGATTAAAACAAAGAATAAGAACCTTTACAAACGTGTTTGTTTGCTTTGATGTAAGCTATTTCATTTTTTAATTCCGAGTGAACATGCAAGGTGGATCTGCTGCACAAACGGATAAAGCAATTTTAGGAATACCAGATATTAGCTACAAAACTCCACATGAACATTAGATGAAAGCAAGTTGTGATCTGGTAGTCCTAGCAATTTGTTTCAGTTGGCATTATGAAATGACACATTGGGTTGATTAGCTGGCTGGCTGGCTGATTGGTTGGTTGGTTAATTCAATTTTGAGACCAACTAATTCCACAAGACTCTGCACAGCTCACAACATTAAAAGTAAGCAAGCACTAAAACAATAGGAGCAAAGATCATATGTATTCAGATGAAAGTAAAATTCTACTGGGAATTGATGCTATCCTACTCCAGAATGGGGAATCTAAAAGTTTTCAACAACTTTTTGAAAATTGTCCTAGGAGCAATATGGATTGTTGAGGGGATGCTGGTTCAGAGCCAGATGCCACAACAAAGAAAGCCTATTTCCTAAGTTACAATAGAGAACATGCACACTCATTCTGCTTGACATTACAGGATAGCAGAAACTACTAGAAAAACTATTTGTGATGGACAGCACTGGTGTCTGGCTTTCTTAAAACAAATTAGTGCTTCATTAAATTTTGCAAAGCACAGGGTAAGCTATTTGATATCTGCTTCCAGCAGCAAAATATTTAAGGTCAGTTTTGGAAATGGGATGTGGTTGTTAGTTTTTCCACATGAGGATGTAACAATTATAATCCAGGGTTTGCTATCCAGGACTTCCAAAGATGTTTTGTGCAACTCTTGGAATCTTTCCAGTTGCATCACCAATTTTCATAAGCACAATGGCTAAAACCAACAATGCAATTCCCCATCACATTTTGTGGTGGAAAAGAAAAATGGCAGTGTTTTCCCTAAAACAGCTAATTTCAACCTGCCCCATAAAATAATCCAGAAAATTCTGCTCAAATGTGTGACATAACTCTAGTCACTCTCATTTCTCTACTACCAGCAGCCATTTTCCCCTTAATCCAGAAGGCAAGTTTGGTTCTAAAAGATTGCCTGCCTCTACTTTAGTCTAGGTGAGAAAAAATGTAAAACTAGACCCAAATAAGGAGACGTAGTGGGTCAGTGGGTTAGGACGCTGAGCTTGTCGATCTGAAGGTCGACAGTTTGGCGGGTCGAATTCCGAATGCCGCGTAACAGAGTGAGCACCTGTTACTCGTCCCAGCTTCTGCCAACCTAGCAGTTCGAAAGCATGTAAAAATGCAAGTAGAAAAATAGGGACCACTATGGTGGGAAGGTAACAACATTCCGTGTGGCTTTGGCGTCTAGTCATGCTGGCCACATGACCATGGAGACGTCCTCGGACAAGCGCTGGCTGTTCGGCTTTGAAACGGAGATGAGCACCGGCCCCTAGAGTTGGAAACGACTAGCACGCATGTGCGGGGGAACCTTTACCTTAGACCCCAATAATTCTTATTTTCTCAAATTTATTTTACTTTCACTAATTTTATATTACACTAATTTTATATTTATATACACAGCCTATCATGATCTTTTTCCATAAAGCTTTCTAAAACAACTCATTTCTTCCCAAATGTTTTATACCTATGGAATTATTTTACATGGGAGCTTTTATGTTCCTTACTAGGAAGATTTCAATTTCCAGAGTGGAACTGCTCATTTGAAGACATATTAAACATCTGTTTCTACCACTGTGCATAATCTCTTGCATTTTGTTTCCCTTCAGAAGTGTCTTTAAATATGTATCTGAATGAAGATTTCAGTTATATCTATCATGGCAGTGACACTTTAATACTAAGGACTTAGTATTATTTTATAAACCAGTTTTGGTTAGTAACACAGGTGGCCAGCATCTCCAAAAGCTTTTTCATGTGTGAAAGTTACAGTATGAGTAAGTGGAAGCAATAGTAGCACCAAACAGGATCTCATTTTATTCTTCTATTCTGCCCTTCACTGTGTGCTAAATGGGAGCTTTTATCTTCTTTTTTTTCAGTTGAAAAACCAAAGCCATTTATGATGAACAATGCCTTCAAATGTGTGCATATGTGTGTGTGCATGCATGCATGTGCAGCTTAATTAGCCTTTGATGTTTCCTTAGCTTAAAAAAAACCTTCAAAAATAATCTCTTGATCTTCAGAATTACCCATGATATTCCCTAGTGGATCAAGGGCCTGAAGGAAATGCAAAATGCAGATTGCTTTATTATAATTTATTTCAAATGTGTGTTTATGTAAATCCAAAAAAAGAGAAAGAATAAAAATGAAAAAACCTTCCTTCAATATTACAGTTTTAAAAATTGACTTAAAGACACATGTGCCTTCAATCTTTCAATAACTAATCCGCAGAGTTCACTGTTTTATCAAGCAGGAAGAGTGAAGATACTCTTTCCCTGACTGATGGCAAAGGTCTGGGTGGGCAGTGGTATGGCTTTGCTTAATGGCGAGAGTATGGGGGATGGTGGCTTTCCTTAAGAGGTAGAATGTGCAAATCTGTCATAAAACCAAGATTGCCAGCTTTATTAGAAATAGCCGGAGGATGGTTCCTTTCTATTTTGTGTATGATTATACAACGTGTGCTGAAAGCATTTAGAAAAAGTTAACTGTATTCTGACTGATTCATATCCTTAACATGGAGTTGTTGGTTCATATTGTTTCTATTCTAGAAAACAGAATGATCAACTAATAAATTTGATTTGATTTAATAATCAAATATACAGGTTAAAAAAAATCTATCCATCTATCCTCTATCAAATAACTATAATAAAACTGGCCAACACTCTCCCACACATCAGTGTCTCATCTTGCTCAGTTCCATCCTCATTCCCACAAGCATTCCATGTGATGATTGTGAGAAGCATGGGCTCTTCAGGTCTTTTAAAACAGGGGTCCCCAACCCCCCCAGTCTGGGAACCAGTACCAGGCCATGACAGGCCAGCAACTGGACCACAAACAAACAAAGCCCCATCTGTGAGATGCAGGCAGCACACAAAACCATGCACCCTCTGGTCTGTGGAAAAAACCTCTCTCCATGGAACCGGTCCCTGGTGCCAAAAAGGTTGGGGACCCCTATTCTAGATTCTAGAATCTAGAAGACCAGGAAGGTAGTATGCTAGATCTCTGAGGAAAGGGTATTTCCCAGGGCAAGGAAGCTACAAAGAAGGTAGCCCAACTATGTGCACTATACATTCCAGATGGTCTTCTAGAAGATTGAAGACCATCTGGAGTGAACTGCAGCAATCCAACTGGGAAGCAACTAGGGTATGTGTGACTATGAGCAGAACCTCCTAGATCAGGAATGGCTGCAAATAACACACAAGATCACTCTGTGGAAGACCTCCACCCCCACCCATTATTTGTGTCACTTTGATCAGGCAAGCATGCTTCCTTTTTTTAAAAAAAATGTTTACTTCCCCTGCATATACCCCTGGCTATAACATTTGCAAAGAAAGTGGGCACTATGGTAGTATATTCTACTGTATTAATAGCTGCACCTTTGAATTTGTACATTGTATTCTTAGCTCTCAAACATACTTCATTATTTCGCCTTCTATATTGTTTGTTTCAATTATGAACTCATTCTTATCTTTTCCCCACTGTTGACCAGAGCTAAAACTTCTTTCTAGGCTGGTTTCCCTGTTCTCTACATCTCCCTAAAACCAGTTAGTACTGGCAATGCCTTTAGGAAGCCACATGGATGGACAGTCATTTGAGCATTGGCAGGAAAGCAACAGCCTCTTCCTCTGTTCACACATCACACACCTATACAAACAGAAGCCAGGGTAAATGGGACTGGGGCTTATAACTGCTGAAAATTAACATAACAATGAAGGCTTTCAAGTATTATCACTAATGACACCTTGCAAAAACAAGAGCATTTTATTCTATCTTCTATTCCCCAAGATTCCTAACAATTTACTGTAAACTGAAGTCATTGATTCTGCTTCTTGAGGGAACATTTTGATACACATCTGATAGCTCCACAAGGCCTCTGCTATTGTGCATTTCCATTGCTCTTGGGAATACTTGATTATAGCATTTGTTGTGTCACACTGACACTTTGGAAAGTATTATCTCTCTCAGGGAGAGTTTAAGCAAAAGACAGAAGAGATAAACAGATCAGTTACTGGATGCAACTGGCATATAAATTAGATTGGTTTAACAATATTTGTGTTTTCTAATTATTTTACCTTAGAAGGAAAAACTGCATGCATAATAAACCAGGAAGCAAATGACACAGTTTCAGGCATTCTCAGTGCATTATTTGGTACTTGATTAAAAGTTTCAAATACTAACTTGAGGTGATGTTTTATTGTTAACTAGACTGAGCAACTGGGAAGAAAAAAGCTAAGGTAAATGTGAATGCATTTCGTCAATTTGTTTTGAGAATGCACCTGCATCTTGAATGAAGCATGACTTCATTTTCTACTGGTACAGTCCAAGCTGGAGAGCTGAGACAGAACTACAGTAAGAATTTATTTAAAAGAAATTCTTCAAGAGCAGGTAATAGTTGAGCCAATTTTCTCCAAAACTATGAGTGCCTGCAAAAGAAAGGAAAGAGAAAAATCTCCTAGAGAAGATTTTATTTATGTTAGCTAGAATAGAATAGAGCTGGAAGAGACCTTGGAGGTCTTCTAGTCCAGTCCCCTGCTCAAGCAGGAGAACCTGGACCATCTCATACAAGTGACTGTCTAGCCTCTGTTTAAAAATCTCCAGTGATGGAGCTCCTATGATTTCTGGGGACAAGCTATTCCACTGGTTAATTGTACTCACAGTCAGGAAGTTTTTCCTTAATTCCAGGTTGCTTCTCTCTTTGATCAGTTTCCAACCATTGTTTCTTGTCCTGCCCTCTGGTGCTTTGGTGAATAACATGACCCCCTCTTCTTGGTGGCAGCCCCTCAAATACTGGAATACTACTATCATGTCTCCCCTATTTCTTCTTTTCTTTAGACTAGCCAAATCCAAGTCCTGCAGGTGTTCTCTGTATGTTTTAGTCTCCAGACCTTTGATCATCTTAGTTGTTCTTTTCTGATTTTTTTTCAAATTCTCAACATCTTTTTTGTGATATATAGTATTCCAGGTGTGGTCTTACTAGGATTTTATAAAGCGGTACTAATACCTAGCGTGATCTTGGTTCTATGCCTTTGTTTATACAACCCAGGATTGTATTAGCTATTTTGGCTGCTGCTGCCCCCTGTTGGTTCATGGTTAAGTGATTGTCCACTAGGACTCCAAGGTCCCTCTCACAGTTACTGTTTTTAAGCCAGGTCTCGCCCAATCTTTGATTTTTCCTACCTAATTAAATTTAATAATCAAATATACAGGTTAAAAAAAATCTATCCATCTATCCTCTATCAAATAACTATAATAAAACTGGCCAACACTCTCCCACACATCAGTGTCTCACCTTGCTCAGTTCCTTCTGAGCATTTGCTTTCCTGACTTCATCTTTGCATGTTCTGGCTGCCTGTTGATAATCGGCCTTAATTATGTGCCCCTCTTTCCATTTTTTGTATTTGTCCTTCTTGTCTTTGTTTATCACAGAGATCTTTGTGCAGCCATGCTGGTTTCTTCTTGAATTTCTTGTTTTTCTTTTTCAGTGGTATTGTGAACGTGGTATCTGGGTTACAATAGTTCCGTTTCATACAAATACATATTATTACAAATCTCCAATTTGTTGTTACCAGAATTTCCTCTCTTTTTTCCTTTGATACATATTATCTCTTATCTAAATTAACATATTTGTTATTGTTATCCACCAGAGCCTTGGTGGAGCAGTGGGCTAATGCCTCCTTAAGTAACACCAGCTGCCTGCAATTAGTGCAGGTTCACATCCCACCAGGCTCAAGGTTGACTCAGCCTACCATCCTTCTGAGGTAGGTAAAATGAGGACCCAGATTGTTGGGGGCAATAAGCTGACTTTGTAATAATGCCGCTTGGGGGGGTTGTGAAAGCCCTAATAAGCAGGCATATACATAGAATGAAGGCTACTGCTAAGCTTGTGAGCCGCCCTGAGTCTTCGGAGAAGGGTGGGATATAAATGGAATTAAAATAAATAAAATAAATAAAAATCAGTTATTTAGTAGTTTTCTTACATTTGTCAATACTTTTATATATTTTATATTTTGACATTCCATCTTTAAGACATCAAACACCTTATATACTTTTCCAGCTTTAATTTTGCATTGATATTAAAGTTAAATGTTTGAAGTTTCTCAATTTTATATTTCTAGGTGACCTCCATTCTCTTTACACAATTCTCTCCAATACCTAGTAATTGTCAATGCTGCAAACATTGACATGTTTTTGCACTGACAGTGTAAGAGACAGCCTTTTGTTTAAAGTGCTTCACTTTGAATCTTGCAGGGAGGGAATTTTCTAACAGCTATTTTGAGAAGATAAGAAGCCCACGTACAGAATGAGAGGAGAGACCTTATATGTGAAACTAATTGGATAATGTGATTTATGACATGTAGATAAGGACAGGGATTGTGTGTGTGTTACAATGGGTTTGGGGGGGAGGAAATTTCAGATTATGGCATCACTCCATGAGTGCTGATGTTTTGTTTCATTACTAAGACTTTTTAGAGAAATAATTATGCCAGGAATTTGTTTGATTTTTCTCATTCATTGGAACCTTGACATCATGCCAAAATCTTCCTTCTTTCAAAGGGGGGTCCTGAACCCCCGCCGCTGTCTCCGGTAAGAGACATAAGCTGGCAAAGATTCAGGGAAGAATCCTCAAGATGGAAAAGGAAGGCCTGATTGCTGGTGAAACTTTTGAAGAGGAAATAATAAATAGATTTCTGTGAGAAGATGAATATGGGCCGATCTCCAAACTTCAGCAGATAACTGAGCTTATCTCGTCGTCAAGCTGGAACCACTCTAGTAGAAAATACAGAGACCAGACTGTGCGGCAAGAGGCCTCAGAAGCAAAATGGTGGAGCAATACCTCAGATGCTAAGTTTCTTACCAACAGACAAACTGGACTGACCTTCTCTATTTCGCCGAGGTGACCTACAATAATTCTGTTCACAGAAGCACTGGCTAGATGCCTTTCAGAGTAGCCACAGGAAAAGAGTTCAGCCTGATGCCTGACTATCCTCAAGTGCCCTCCGCTTCCCAGACACTTGATCAATGGGTAAGGGGGTGGGAAGAGGTTTGGAGAAACATGAAAACGGCATTACAGAAGACTTCTGAGACTTATAAAAAACAAGCTGATAAAAATAGGGCTCCCCAAAGAACATTCCAAGTGGGGGAAAAGGTTTATCTGTCAACTAAATATATACGTCTCAAATTACCCAGCAGGAAATTGGGGCTGAAATTCTTGGGGCCTTTCCCCTTTGTGAAATTCATCAACCCAGTCACAGTAAAATTGAAACTCCCCAGACTTTTGGGAAAAATTAACCCGGATATGGTGTTCCATTGCAGCTTACTGAAACCTTTTTGAGCCTCCACTTTAAGACCTCCCCCTAAGAAAGCTCCTGGACCCCTCATAGTAGCAGGTCAGACCCATTATGAAGTGAAACATATCCTTGACTCTAGAATCTTTAAGGGAAAATTGCAGTACCTAGTACAATGGAAGAGATACCCATTGTCTGAAGTTATTTGGGTGAAATCTAGCGATGTGAAAGCTGATAGGCTTATCAAAAAGTTTTATGAGAAACACCCCAAAAAACCAAGAGTCAGCTCCTAACTTGTGTTTGTTTACATTATGGGATCTGGTTTTTTTTAAGGGGGGCCTGATGTCAATGCTGCAAATATTGACATGTTTTTGCACTGACAATGTAAGAGACAGCCTTTTGTTTAAACTGCTTCACTTTGAATCTTGTATGGAGGGAATTTTCTAACAGCTATTTTGAGAAGATAAGAAGCCTGTGTACAGAATGGGAGGAGACCTCATATGTGAAACTAATTGGATAATGTGATTTATGACGTGTAGATAAGGACGGGGATTGTGTGTGTGTTATGATGGGTTTGGGGGGAGGAGATTTCAGATTATGGCATCCCTCCATGAGTGCTGATGTTTTGTTTCATTACTAAGACTTTTTAGAGAAATAATTATGCCAGGAATTTGTTTGATTTTTCTCATTCATCGGAACCTTGACAGTAATATAAATACACTTCTTATCTATCTCATTTCCATATCAACAAGTTGGTAATACAATATAATATTCTTGTTTTCATTATAATTTCCACTTATTAAAAATTAGCCAAAATTTCTCCCATTTCAACATTTAATACATCTTTTCATCCTTTCATATCACTACATCCAAGTATATTAATTACATCATTCTTAACATATATACATCTTAATCAATTTCATTTAAACAGATCAATATTTCAATTTAACTTAATATTCATACATCTGAGTTTGTTTGGTTTTTAATTAGCGAGTATTTTTATCTAATCAAAACAATCTCTCATAATCCAAGTATAATCCTGTCTATTTTAGTATTTTCCATTTCAGGCCTCTTAAATATGTCCATTCTTCTTCAATCTTATTGTTGCTTTTTTCCTTTGCCACATCACTTTTCGCTTCTTTGCTTCAGGGTCATCAAAGAATTTTTATGTTTTTGTATCATATTGAAGTGACCCTCAATATGACCCTTTTTGAAGGGTTGAGGGGTCTAATAAAAGCACCAAATCCTCTCATTATTTTCACCTCTTGATATAATTGTCCTGGACTGTGTAATTTTTCTTCCATCTATTTCTCATTTTGATCTTCAACTCTCTGTGCTTGTTGAGTAGTTAATTCTTCTGTCAATGTTTTTGATTGTTCAATTACTTCTGCCCAATAAATTATTAGTTGTAGTCACAATTTGAGTTTGCTTCTCCAAGACGCTTTCTATTTTTTCCCCAAAAGCTTTTATTTTGTTGCTGGCTGTAGACAGGAACTGATAAGTTTGGTAGGTTATTTTCATCATAGCATAGATTTGTTTTTGTATTTCTTCCATGATGGAGTCTCACATCTGGTGTTCAAGGTTAGTCTTGTTTTGTTTTTCTAAGGAATCAGCCAAGTCTCTTCTGTCTCTCTCTCTTTTTTTTTATAGAATGTCAGATTGCAATTTCAAGTTTAGCCACTGAGTGTCCCCCAAGTGCTTAGAGAATTATTTTATGTTTCTTTTAGGGAACTATCAATCTCTTTTCAATTATTTCTTCTTTTTTAAAAGAACAGAACCAAATTTTCAAATAAGAGTAGGAAGTAAGGAGTAGGTAGTCCACAAGTGATAAAATTCTAGTTGAGGTCAATTCGTTTTCTCAATTTATTTATTTTTTTAAATACCCCTGGAGGCTTGATCGTCACTATTTTGAAGAGAGGGTTGAACTCCACCCTCCCTCTCCACAGGGAGGAAAGTACTTAGCAGCTTATTTAGGTGAAAGGAAGAAGATTGGAATATAAGAGAGGAATCTTATTCTCTTCCCGCTGCTTTAATGTTGCCTGGTGATAAGTGTGACTTTTGCTGTCTGCAGCCTAGTAACCAGCCATGTTGCTATGGCCAGTCTTTCATCCGTTGGTTCGAAGGGAATGCAGGCACTAATGGGGGGTTGCGACTCCCCCGCATTTCTGCAAAAGCCCCTTCTTGCTGGTCGCCCCTCCAGGGTGACTCTTCAGCCCTTTTAGGACCCCCAGCAATACAAAACTGGACTTGGAAGATGAGAGCCATCCTCCAGATGTCCATAACAGCAGCGTTGGCAAACCAGAAGCCTCCTCTTTAGGATTTTCATCCATGGGATCTTTCCTAGGTTCTCTCTGAGTTTGTTAAAGTCAGCTCTTTTGAAGTTCAAGACACTGGCTGGATTGTTTTCTGTTACTAATGTTTGCACTATATTAAATTCCAGTACGACGTGGTCACTATTGCCCAAGTTTCCAGCAAATTCAACTCCCTCTATCACTTCTTCTCTATTAATTAAAATTAAGTCCAGTATGGCTTTATGTTTAGTTCCCTCCTCTACCTTTTGGATGACAAAGTTGTCAGCTAGGTTGGTTAAGAATCTGTTTGATCTCCCACTCACTATAGAGTTTTGACTCCAAGTTGATATCTGGATAGTTGAGCTCTCCCATTACTACTATGGTATGCTTCCTACATATATTTGTTACCTGGTTGGCAAAGAGTTCATCTATTTCTTCTGATTGGTTGGGTGGCCTGTAATATACACCTATGATATTGTCATTTTTTTCTCTTTTATATTGACCTATATACATTCTGCAGAGATTTTATCTTGGATCATGTGCATTTCTATAGTAATGTAGTGTTCTCTTACATATAGTGTAACTTTCACTCCTCTTTTTGTAGACCTGTTTCTAACAACAACAATAACAATAATAAAACAACAACAATAATAATAAAGTTGGAAGGGACCTTGGAGGTCATATAGTCCAACCCCCAGCTCAGGCAGGAAACTCTATACCATTTCAGACAAATAGCTGTCCAGTCTTTTCTTAAAAACTTCCAGTGTTGGAGCATTCACAGCTTCTGGAGGCAGGTTGTTCCACTGATTAATTGTTCTGTCAGGAAGTTTCTCCTTAGTTCTAGGTTGCTTCTCTCCTTGATTAGTTTCCATCCATTGCTTCTTGTCCTGCCTTCAGGTGCTTTGGAGAATAGCTTGACTCCATCTTGCTTGTGGCAGCCCCTGATATATTGGAACACTGCTATCATGTCCCCCCTGAAAATTTGTATCCATCCATCAGTCCATTCTATTCATGGTTTTCATCCCACCAGGTTTCTGTAATGCCAATTATGTTATACCCTCCCTCATGTACTATTGCTTCTAGTTCACCCTGTTTGTTCCCCAAGCTTTGAGCATTTGTATATAAGCATTTAAGACTTTTATGCCTGTTCATGGGCATGTTCCCATTTTTGTTCATTGACTTTGTTGCTACTTTCACCCACAATTCCTTATGAATACTCACACCATCCCTTTATGCAGCTCCATTTGCATTGCCCTTGAGATATTTTGTTCTTCAGATCCTCACATCTAGAAAAGCATATTAGAACCACAAGATTACTAACTCAGAACTTTCTACAAAGTTGAAAATATATTGGAACTGAGCATGCATCTTCAGAATAATTTAATATTTTAAAGTATTTTACTAAGCTCTGTTTTTTATTTGTTTAAATCTTTTTTGAATATTTTAATCAGACTGTAGCGGTCATTTTTTTAATAATAGTGCAGCATCAGAAATTTGCTGGGTTATATTTTTATTGTGCCCCTTCATGGATTACTGCCTTGTCGTGATGAAGGGGCTTGCGTAATTCAATGAAGCTATGAACTATGCCGTGCAGGGCCACCCAAGACGGAAAGGTCATAGCAGAGAGTTCTGACAAAACGTGATCCACTGGAGAAGGAAATGGCAAACCACTCCAGTATCTTTGCCATGAAAACCCTATGGACAGTACCAAAAGGCAAAATGATATGACGCTGGAAGATGAGACCCTCAGGTTGGAAGGCGTCCAATATGCTACTGGGGAAGAGCAGAGGGCTAGTACTAGTAGCGCCAGAAAGAATGAAGCAACTGGGCCAAAGCCGAAAGGACGCTCAGCTGTGGATATGTCTGGTGGTGAAAGGAAAGTCTGATGCTGTAAAGATTTTTTCTCCATAGGAACCTGGAATGTAAGATCCATGAATCAAGGCAAGCTGCACGTGGTCAAACAAGAGATGACAAGACTGAACATCGACATCTTAGGTATCAGCGAAGTAAAATGGACAGGAATGGGTGAATTTAATTCAGGCAAGAATCCCTCAGAAGAAATGGAGTAGCCTTCATAGTCAATAAAAGAGTAGGAAAAGCAATACTGGGATACAATCCTCAAAATGACAGAATGATCTCAGTTCGAATCCAAGGCAAACCATTCAATATCACAGTAGTCCAAGTCTATGCCCCAACCACCAGGGCTAAGAGGATGAAATTGACCAGTTCTATGAAGCCCTACAGCACCTTATAGAACTAACACCAAAAAATGATGTCCTTATCATCATGGGGCATTGGAATTTTAAAGTAGGAAGCCAAAAGATAACTGGAATAACAGGCAAGTTTGGCCTCGGAGTACAAAATGAAGCAGGGCACAGGCTGATAGAATTTTGTCAAGAGAATACGATGGTCATAGCAAACACTCTTTTCCAACAACTCAAGAGATGGCCCTACACATGGACATAACCAGACGGTCAACACAGAAATCAGATTGACTATGTGCTCTGCAGCCAAAGATGGAGAAGCTCTATACAGTCAGTAAAAACAAGACCAGGAGCTGACTGTGGCTCAGACTATGAGCTTCTCCTTGCAAAGTTTAGGCTTAAACTGAAGAAAGTAGGGAAAAGCACTAGGCCACTCTGGTATGAATTAAATCATATCCTGGTTGAATATACAGTAGAGGTGACAAATAGATTTAAGGAATTAGATTTGTTAGACAGAGTGCCTGAAGAACTATGGACAGAGGTTCGCAACCTTGTACAACAGGTAGCAACCAAAACCATCCCAAAGAAAAAGAAATGCAAGAAAGCAAAATGGCTGTCTGAGAAAGCTTTGCAAATAGCTGAGGCAAGGAGGGAAGTGAAAGGCAAGGGAGAAAAAGAAAGATACTCCCAATTGAATGCAGAATTCCAGAGAATAGCTAGAAGAGATCAGAATGCCTTCTTAAATGAACAGTGCAAAGAAAGAAGAAAACAATAGAATTGGGAGGACCAGAGATCTTTTCAAGAAAATTGGAGAGATGAAGGGAACGTTTAATGCAAAAATGGGCATGATAAAGGACCAAAATGGCAGGGACCTAACAGAGGCAGAAGAGATTAAGAAGAGGTGGCAAAATTACACAGAAGAACCATACAAGAATGAGCTTAACGTCCCTGATAATCACAGTGAGGTGGTCACTGACCTCGAGCCAGACATCCTAGAATGTGAAGTGAAGTGGGCCTTAGAAAAGCTGAGCAACAACAAAGCTAGTGGAGGTGACAGTATTCCAGCTGAGCTATTCAAAATCTTAAAAGACGATGCAGTAAAAGTGCTACAGTCAATTTACCAGCAAATTTGGAAAACTCAACAGTGGCCACAGGATTGGAAAAGGTCAGTTTACATTCCAATTCCAAAGAAAGGCAGTGCCAAAGAATGTTCAAACTGTCGCACCATTGCACTCATTTCTCATGCTAATAAAGTTATGCTTAAAATCCTACAAGCTAGACTTCAGCAGTATGTGGATCGAGAACTACCAGAAGTACAGGCAGGATTTCGAATAGGCAGAGGAACTAGAGATCAAATTGCCAACATACGCTGGATCATGGAGAAAGCTAGGGAGTTCCAGAAAAACATCTACTTCTGCTTCATTGACTATGCTAAAGCCTTTGATTGTGTGGATCATAACAAACTGTGGCAAGTTCTTAAAGAGATGGCCATACCAGACCATCTTATTTGTCTCTTGAGAAATCTATATGTGGGTCAAGAAGCAACAGTGAGAACTGGACACAGAACCACTGATTGGTTCAAAATTGGGAAAGGAGTCCGGCAAGGCTGTATACTGTCGCCCTGACTATTTAACTTATATGCAGAGCATATCATGAGAAAGGCAGGGCTAGATGAATCAAAAGTTGGAATTAAGATTGCCAGAAGAAATATCAACAACCTAAGATATGCAGATTATACCACTCTAATGGCAGAAAGCGAAGAAGAACTAAACAGCCTCTTGTTGCGGGTGAAGAAGGAGAGTGCAAAACTTGGGTTGAAACTTAACATTAAGAAAACCAAGATCATGGCATCTGGCCCTCTCAATTCCCGGCAAATAGATGGGGAAGAAATGGAGGTAGTGACAGATTTTATTTTCCTGGGCTCCAAGATCACTGCAGATGGGGACTGTAGACAAGAAATTAAAAGACGCTTGCTCCTTGGGAGGAAAGCAATGGCAAATCTAGACAGCACACTAAAAAGCAGAGACATCAACAAAAGACAGAGATGTCAACAAAAGTGCGTATAGTCAAGGCTATGGTCTTCCCAGTTGCAATGTACGGCCGTGAAAGCTGGACCATAAAAAAGGCTGAGCGTCAAAGAATTGAGGCCTTTGAACTATGGTGCTGGAGAAGACTCCTACAAGTCCCTTGGACTGCAAGGTGATCAAACTGGTCAGTCCTAGAGGAGATCAACCCTGACTGCTCTTTAGAAGGCCAGATCCTGAACCTAAAACTCAAATACTTTGGCCACTTAATGAGAAGGAAGGACTCACTGGAGAAGAGTCTAATTCTGGGAAAGATTGAGGGCAATAGAAGAAGGGGACGACAGAGAATGAGATGGCTGGATGGAGTCACTGAAGCAGTAGGCATGAGCTTAAATGGACTCCAGAAGATGGTAGAGGAGAGGAAGGCCTGGAGGAACGTTGTCCATAGGGTTGTGATGAGTCGGACATGACTTTGCAGCTAACAACAACAAATTTTTATTGTGAGTAGATTGAATTGATATAGAATGGCATTGTGTTCATCTACACAGTGTAATTAAAGGAGGAAAACTATTAACAGAAAATTTGGAAATAGACCACTCTAATAATAGAATCATAGAGTTGGAAGGGACTTTGAAGGTCAATTAGTCCAACTGTTGTAGAATCCATCACAAAAGATGGCTTCTAGCAAAAGAGAACTTACCACTTCGCATGGTAGCCTGTTCCACTGGCAAACAGTCATACAGTCAGAAAGTTCTTCCTGATATTATTTTATTGTAGTTTTAAACCTTGATTCATTAAATCTACAAAGAAGAGGTGATAAAATTATTCTCCGAAGCACCAGAGGACAGGACAAGAAACAATGGCTGGAAACTGATCAAAGAGAGAAGCAACATGAAGTTAAGGAGAAAGTTCCTAACAGTGAGGACAAATAACCAGTGGAACAGCTTGCCTTCAGAAATCGTGGGCGCCCCATCTCTGAAGGTTTTTAAGAAGAGACTGGACAGTCACTTGTCTGAGATGGTATAGGTTCTCCTGCTTGAGCAGGTGGGCTGGACTAGAAGACCTCCAACATCCCTTCCTATTCTATTCTATTCTATTCTATTCTATTCTATTCTATTCTATTCTATTCTATTCTATTCCATTCCATTCTTTGTTCTAATCCTGCCATCTGTGGCAATTCAGTAAGTCCACTCCTCTTCCGCATACAACTCTTCAGATATTTGAAAACTGCTATCATATCTCCCACTTAGTTATCTCTTCTGTAGGCTAAATATAACTAGATTCTTTAAACATTTCTTGCAGGCTTTGGCATCCAGACTTGTCACCATTTTGGTGTCTTTCCTCTGAACTCATTCCAACTTGTCACTGTTCTTTACAAATGTGGTGCTCAGATTCCAAGTTGGATCTGGTTAGGACGAGTAATTACTTCCTGTGATCTGAATTCTGTATTCCTGTTGTACCCTAAGAAAGTAGAAGTCCAATTGATAGCATTAGTCCAAAAGATATATCTTCTTGGTTGACCCTATTATTTCATTTCACTATAAATTTCTTCCTATGCAGTTCTTTCCTGCCAGTTGTCTATCACTTATGCCCCAGCCAATTATTCATATCCTACAGTGATCACTCTGAAAGGGTCTTTTTCTGAGAATCCTTTTACAATAGCACATGCAAACTAGAGCTGTGCATATTTTTCATCTGAAAAAAATGTGCACAGGAGTTGATGTGGGACACTTTTTTTCAAATAGTGTAACAGCTGCTTTTTCCATGTTTGCACTGCTGTTTGCATCTCTGTATACACCAGTTCCACACAGCATATTGTAAGAATAGCAGGTGGTCACTTGGTTTCAGTGTTCTCTCTCCTGGTTCATTACTGTTAGCAGCTGCTTCTCTCTATCTAGTAGTAAGATTATGCCTGGTAATTGATTTCAATGAAATACAGTATTACAGTATTCTGAATATAATCCATTTCAATCAGTGGAAGCTTGGAACATTTGAATTTGTGTGGCCTTTGGTCTTGATTGTTTTAATGGATCTAATTTTATTTTCCCAAAATATAGTCAAAATCCAGGTGGAGGCAATCCCTGCCTATAGTTTGCTATCATGGCATGGAAATAGTGAAAGTTACATGCATAAACAAAGATTTGAAGTGATCATTCTATGAATATCCATGATGATTTCCTTTCTTTCAACAAGAGTTACAGTATATGGCCTGCATTGTTTTCTTTTTTTCAAAGGAAATAAAAGTATATAGTTGAAGTCCTAGACAAAGTCAAGCTGTCAAAGCAGAGAAGACAAAAATGCTATATAATAATTATTTTCTGCAATTCTCTTAACTGTTCAGTGGTCTGTATCACTACTCTTCCACATAATGTGATTCACTCCCTGTGTCTCCTTTTACAGAATGTACACACCTCACACTTCCCCTTCAGATCAAAAGCTGCAGCTGAATGAACAACTGCTTCCAAAATATGGAGTCTAGTAATATATCTGAATAATAACAATAAACAACAAATTTGCCTTTGAATGTGAAGGAATTGTGGATGTGATTATATTTGAATATGAAATTCTTCTGCCTATAGCAAATCAAAGCAAATATACATGTCCCAGGATAATGTTGCCAGATCCAATCTGAGTCAGTCACTGGGGCCAGAGATTTGTTCTCCCAAGCTTTTGGACTCGTGATGGACCCCATCCTTAGGGAATTTCTCAATCTCCATGATATGTGGGCTGTTCTATATAGTATTTATGTGGTGCCTGATTGTGTCTAGCTTTTAGTTGTTGATTGGGGTATTGATGGCCAGCTATTAAGTCATTGATTATGCTTCCTTGTGCTGCTGGGCCCTCAGATCCCAAATACCTGGTAATACCTTTTGGTAAATCAGCACTCCTGTTGACTGACAAGGCCCATTTCCCAAGCTTCAATCATTTCTCTGGCTATTCTTCTCCCTGTATTCCGCATATTCCACAACGATATAACACCATGGCAAATAAATGAAATTCTAAAGAATATATGAAATTGATTATCCAGCAAAGTTCAAAAATTATTAGAAAATATTTCAGACTTTTAGAATGATTAGACTGTCTTTTAATTCAATGGCTTGAATATTGTTGGGGGAAAAAAGAGATGGATATATTTAAGTGGTCCTTTTATGTTCCACAATTTAATAGAAGTGAAATTAAATATAGTAACACCATGTAATATTTCACAGTACATCCTCATGGCTAATACAAAATCAGCCATTTGTTCATCAAAGATTATCTGCAACTTCAGTTAGAAGTTTTTTCCCCTTGCAAATGGCTTCTTATTTTGCAAGACAGCAACTTTAGTGATAGGCAGTTTCTTCACTGTCCTAATTTCTGTTCCACTGTGTGGTTTAATTATTAGCTGTTTCTTTGTTGCAACTGGTTTCTAAATGGCCATCATAATGAAGATGTGATTTCATTTTATTGTTCAAATGCATAACCAGCTTTTCTAGTTCAGAGCATTCAAGATAGTCTGCAATAGAAATAAAATGCTAGGAAAATTAAAAGACTGGATGAAACCATCAAAATTTACAATGCAGTAAAGATTACATGGGACGCGGTGGCTCAGTGGGTTAGTATGCTGAGCTTGTCAATCAGAAGGTCAGTAGTTTGGCGGGTCAATCCCGAGTGCCGCATAACAGAGTGAGCGCCTGTTACTCGTCCCAGCTTTTGCCAACCTAGCAGTTCGAAAGCACGTAAAACTGCAAGTAGAAAAATAGGGACCACTACGGTGGGAAGGTAACAGCATTCTGTGCGCCTTTGGCATCTAGTCATGCTGGCCACATGACCACGGAGACGTCCTCGGACAAGCGCTGGCTCTTCAGCTTTGAAACGGAGATGAGCACCGGCCCCTAGAGTTGGAAACGACTAGCATGCATGTGTGGGGGAACTTTAACTTTACCTAAAGGTTACACATGTATGAAAAAGCTACATGAGGTTAGGCTGAAAGCAACATATAAACCTAGAACCTAGACCAAGAGAAAGTTACCTGTCTGGATAATGTAGAATGTGTGAAATTTTAATAAAATGTTAAAGAATACTTCAGTCATTTTTCAAGGGTTCAGAATTTCTTTTGCTCAAAATAAAACTGTTTGGAAACCAGTGACACCAGGTGGCACCACTTATGACAGTTCCTGGATCAGGAGGTCATGCTTATAATCATTTATGCTTTAATCACCTGTTTTGTGAAGTATTGTAATTGGCTGTCATAGAACTCCCTTTGAAGAGCATCCAGAAGTTCCAATCAATCCAGAATGCAGCTGCTCAAGTAGTTCTAGGATCTTCAATGTTCTCCATGCAACACCTCTACTTTGAGAGCTGCACTAATTATCATTTTACTTTCAGGTACAATTCAGAGTTGTCACCTTTGAAATCTATATGAGTTCAAATTTAGGTATTTATGAGACTGCATTTCTCCATTATAGCAGGATAAGAAATAACAACAATAACAATTATTATTACTGACATTTATCTCACAGTCAGTCAAATGTTCAGACTGAATTTGGCATTTGTATCCTCCTATCAAGTCCTTCCGAAGGACCTAGATAGGCAAATGTTGCCATTGTGTAAATGTAAATAAAGACTCAATCATCCAGGCCAAAAGCATCTCAAAAGGTTCAATCATGGCAACTGGACCAAAGTTTGTTAAACTGAGATGTTTCGTTACTCAACCAAATAATTTCTTCAGGCAAAAAAAAAAAAACATAGGTTAGGCAGATAGTCAGAAAGTCATTGGAATTTACTAAGTCTTGCCATATTACCTCTTTGCCTGAACCATTTCACCTAATACTTTCAAGACCTATTAAGATTCTGAGAAACTTGGGGGAGAGAATGTTTATCTGAATATTCGCATTACCTTTATTTGTGATAGATCTTTCCCCCCCCCTCTCTCTCTTTGTTTTTTTTTAAAAAGCTAGAGCCTAGAAATCAGAAAAATGTAAAATATAACTCTTTTAATTTTATGTTAACATGTTTTTGGTGCCTTCCTTGAAAGAAAATCGATCCAGTTCATCATTTCAAATACATTCTTATCTCGTGGTCCCCTTCCACATAAGGTCTTAGTCTCATACCTATCTGTACTCCTTTTTATCTATTAGCCAAAAAGCTTTAAAGATTGACACGTGTCTTTCTTTATATTTCTAAAAAGAAAATGTGCAAAAACATTATGTTAGTTATGAAACTGGTTCAATTTGCTCTAGTATATTTGAGATTAATCAAACCCTGACTGTGTGGAAAGAAGCTAATTAAGCCAATTATATTTTGCAAAGCATTCACCTTTAAATAAACAAATAGAAAATTAAAAGAAAATTGTTTTCTTAATGCTCTTTGGCACTCTATGCACTTATTCATTCTTCATCAAGAATATTGATATTTTTGCATACAGTGTACTGTATGATTCTGACTAAAGTGACTTCATCATCTTGACTTCCTTTGAATGTTCTATGTCTTCTAATAATATTTGCCTGGCAGAACTAATGATAACTTTTTCTACAGCAATCTCTGCAGAGAGTACTCCATTGCACATAATCCTGTTCAGTATATAAAATCACCTGAGTTTTCTTGGAATGAAAATTGGGTGAATGAAGTTATGAAAGTTTTAACTAGTGAAAATCAAAAATCCAGTCAGAATTCTAATTATTCTTGTACTTGTCATGAACACCATCTGAAAGCTTTCAATTTTAGATAGTTGGAATTTCTAGATAAGTAAAAGGAAACCAACATACATAGCTTAATCAAACTTATTGGTGGGGGGGGTGGGTTTCTACAAAAAACAAAAATCCACACAAACACATACAACAAAAGGCAGGAATAGACAGGAAACTTTTAGAACAAATAATTCTAGTGAATCATAAGAACTGCAACTGATACCTAGGCAGCAGCAGCAGCAGGCCAAAGTAATAAAGCAACAATACTGAGGTATCCTTTATCAACCAATAATAATAACCCAGTAGATTATACTTTCCCTTGATATCTCCCAAGATATCAAACTACTATTGTATTCACAGCTCTGGACACTGGGATGGCTTTTCTTCCGAATGAAATAATGGCTATCATCACAGTCTGGAATGCTGAGATCATTCAATGGTATTGGCAATCATGAAGTAACCATAATTCTGTGGTAACTTTGAGTATAAATGCTAGTGGTACTAGCTCATGAATTAGAGTTATGAGTCTCCAAGTTTTTATAGGATTCTCTTTGTATGATATTCTTGTTGGCTGTCAGTATGGCATCTCTAAATCTCTATCAGGAACAATCTCTGCAGTGTAAGAAAGACATCTAGTTCCTTCTTTCATTTTTCCTATTGATCTCTTTCATTATCTTTTACAATCTCTTCATATGACAGTTTGTTCATTGTTCTACTTTAGCATGAGAAATCTGCTCAACTTGTCACAGTACTTTGTCTTCAACATTTTTTTTTATATTGGCTTTGAGAAGTTTCAAACCTGAGCATGAAGTATTAAGATTTCTTATTGCATGCACTGCTATTTAATAGAACATTTGCAAGATTTTGATTCAATGTAACTTTTTCTCCAGCTATTACTTGCAAACCATTCTCAAATTCTTGAACATAATTTTCAAACAAACTATTTGTAACTGCATGGTATCAATCAATCAACTATGATGCTGATGTTAAATGTCTGATTCCTTTCTTTTTTTCAGGAACTTTTAAATCTGTTCAGTTACAAATTGTGATTCATTATTACTCATGAATAGCTCTAGAACATTTGTTTTTGCAGGAAGTTTTCTCAATACATGTACAGTATGTATGACTGTTGTTAAAGTCATTGGAAATACCACTAAACATTCTCATTTAAATTGAAAATGTGTCACTGCTTTGAATGTTCACTAATGGCTCTAAGACAAGAATTACCTGTAGATGGCCAAAAAATTTAAACTTTGTAAGAATTTGTAATATCTGAATAATATCAGGTATCAGAACCTCCTATTTTTCATTCCAAATATAAAAATAGCATTTTATTCTTTTATAATTCCAATTATTTGGTTAAGTATAAAAAATTATTCCTGACTAAGTACATGTTTGTGTGTGTGTGTGTGTGTGTGTGTGTGTGTGTGTGTGTGTGAGAGAGAGAGAGAGAGAGAGAGAGAGAGAGAGAGAGATATGCAGAATTTATACATTTTTAAATAAAATAGTGGAAAATAATTCTAAATTTCATGAAAAAAGTTTTGTCAGTAACAAATTCTATCTCTTTTCTCTCTCTGCATATTATAGCAATAAAAATACATACACCATTTTTAAAAGAGTTATGTGTTGAAAAATGATAATCTCACCTTTGGAGCCCATAAGAAGCAAGCAAGATAAAAGTGACCTTAATATTACTCATCCATTATATAAAATCCAATAACCTGGATGACCAATTATATTCAGTCATTACAGTAAATCCTGCATTGTATCATTTTGGGAAAATTGTTCCTTTGATGCCATTCAGTACTACATGTGCTAATGGAAGCTTGCTAACTACTAAATAACACATAAATTTCTCAGGCAATATTCAGGCCTTATCCCTGAAAAGCTTTTTACCTGATCATTACATAATATCCATATTTAGCACCAGGTGCTTCACCCTCTGCTGTTCTGGATAAATTTGATTTAACATAGTGCTGTGTATTGGAGTGTGTATTGTATTAAGCAATAGCTTAACAGATGACAGCCAGAAGAGGCTATACATAACTGCCACAAGGCGTGGCTCAGCTTTCGGTGGGAAAGCCTGGTTAAAGTGATTGGCTGTCAGCTCAGCAGCCAGAGTATATAAAGGGCACAGGCAGCCCATTCTGTTGCTGGTTCTTTTCTACAAATAAAGAGCTGAATTCACTGCCTGGTATCGTCTTGTGTGTGTTAACCCACTACACTTCACTGGCGATGAATGTGGGATCCTGCTTCAGAAAGAGCTGATTTAACAAAGGGCCTGCATTACTCACTGGGGGAAGAGGCATCTTCCCCAGCTACCGAGTTTAAGGGCTATCCGAAGCAGGATCTGCAGGACCAGATGCAACATGGCACAGTTTGGCCAGATCCAGCCATTTGACCCAAGGTGTCCCAAGCGATGGGAATCACACCTGAGTCAGGTCGAGTTCTACCTAGGGATGAACAGAATCATGGAGGACAATATGAAGATAGCGGCTCTAATGTGCACAAGCAGCCCAGACGTTCACAAGCTGGCCATTGGACTGTGCACGCCAACAGCCATTGGAGCCGTTATGTACAACGACCTCGTGGAAAAACTGAACAGGCATTTCAACAGAAGAATGTCTGAGCTGACCTGGCGATTCCATTTTGAAAAAAGGTATCAGCGGCCAGGCGAATCAGTGGCAGATTTTATCACGGGGGTGCAACAAGCCGCCCGCCTCTGTAAATTCACAAATTTAGACGAGAGGCTTGCAACGGGGTCATTTTTGGCTTCTGGGACAAGCGGTTGTGGCAGAAACTTTGCGCCAAGCCGAACCTGACCTTCCAGGAGATCCAGGATGAGGTTTTGGCCAGAGACTTAGATGAGGGCGCAGATCAGAGCAACCCTAGACCCAGCACCGAGGGGCCATGCACCGAGCAAATGCTATGTACGATGGGAGCGGACATTGGGACGAGACAACCGACATCGACGTGGTTCACCAAGACCAGATGCCACAACAACGGCAAAAGGACACAGAAGAAACCAACAACACCAACGACACAACACAAATGCACCTGCTGCAGATGCGGCATGACCCACCCCAAGTGTGCAGGATGCGGGGGAAATCACATCAGAGTGGCCTGCAAATTCCGTACGGCCAAATGTTGGGCCTGCAGAAAAACAGGTCACATTGCAGCAGTCTGCCGAAATCACCCTAGAGACGGCCTGCACGAGATCCAGTTCAAGGGCGAAGATCTAACAAGTACCTGGGGGCCCCAGCAGTCGTCCATTGGCAATTTCAAAATATATAACACTGGGGTTCACCGGCCACTCACCCCAAAAATCAAATTGGATATCCGTTTACAGGTGATTCCCTGCAAGATGGAATTGGACTCCAGTTCAGCGGTCTCAGTAATTTCAAATGAGACTTTTGAACACATGTGCAACTGGAGTCAGCAGTGGGTCAAGTTGAGGCCTTCCGATATCAAATTAGCAGATTTCCAAAACACTCCAATTAAAATTAAGGGGGAAGCCACATTGTCTGTGGGGTTCAAGGGGTTCCAGGGGTGTTTGGATGTCCTCGTAGTTGAAGGGCAAAGGACTAATTTAGTGGGGTTACATTGGTTTAAGGCCTTGGGTATCGTAATTGGAGGGATCCACAACACCCAGGCCAAGAGCATCGAAACCATCTGCAAAAAGTTTGCAGACGTGTTCAATGATCAACTGGGCAAATACACTGGGCCCCCCATTTCGTTTAAGTAAAACCCTAAGGTACCGCCCATTAGAATTAAACCCCGAAGAGTTCCCTTCACTCTCAAGCATAAAATTGAGAGCGAACTGGACAAACTAGTGGAACAAGGGGTGTTAGAGGCTGTAGAAGGGGGTGAGTGGGAAATCCCAATAGTCACCCCCCTCAAATCAAATGGGGAGGTTAGGATTTGCATGGATTACAAGTGCACGATCAATCGAGCACTCAATCCACATGCTTACCCGGTCCCAACGGTCAGCCATGTCCTCGCTTCCCTACAAGGCAGCACCATTTTTGCTAAATTAGATCTTGTGCAGGCGTACCAGCAGCTCCCGGTTACCAGGGAGATGGCTGACACACAAACTATTTTAACTCACCATGGAGCATATAAAGTTAACTGTTTACAGTTCGGAATGACTGTGGCTCCAGGAATTTTTCAGGAGGTGATGGAGAGGACTCTGAAAAGGATTCCAGGAGTATGTCCATACTTTGACGATGTACTCATCATGGGGAACATGGAAGAAGTATTGGCTGACCAATTGGAGAAGATTTTGTGCTGCAGGGTTTAAGTTAAAGAAAGACAAATGTAGCATTGACGTAAAGGCCACTGAATTCCTGGGTTTCAGAATTGATGCCAGGGGAATCCATCCTGCAGAGTCCAAGGTAAGGGCCATCAAGATGGCCCCCACCCCCAAGAATAAGACAGAACTGCAAGCATTCCTGGGGCTACTAAATTTCTATCATTCATTGCTCCCAAATAAAGCAGTTATTGCTGAGCCCCTTCACAGGTGCTGGATAAGCAGGCAGTGTGGAACTGGACCCCTATACATGAAAATAGTTTCAGGAGTTTAAAGAAACTGTTGTCCAGTGATTCAACTGTGACTCACTTTATAGAATCTAAGCCCATTTGCATAGCATGTGATGCTTCCCCATATGGAGTGGGCACAGTTCTGAGTCATTTGGAAGGGGATGGGGTCCAAAGATCCATTGCCTACTACTCCAGGACACTGTCAGGGGCTGAAAGGAATTATGCTCAAATTGATAAAGAGGCCTTGGCAATAGTGGCTGGGGTTAAAAAGTTTCATGATTACCTCTACGGCCAAGAATTCACAATATTCACAGATCACAAGCCACTACTGGGGTTGTTCACATCAGATAGGCAAACTCCCCAGATCTTATCCCCAAGAATGCTCAGGTGGTCCATTTTCCTATCGGCCTATAACTGTAAACTGGTATACAGGCCATGGAAGGAGATGGGTCACGCTGATGGACTAAGTAGGTTGCCACTAACGCAAGCGGATCCGGATCAAGCACCGGCAGCTCAACTACTGACCATTCAGGACCTGCCAGAATGCCCACTCAAGGCAAAGGATATCGCTGCTGAGACAGTGGCAACAAGATCCTGAGCAGAGTTTTAACATGGGTAGCAACTAGGTGGCAGGAGAAAAGCCTGGGGTCAGAATTCCAGGCGTATTTTATTCGCAGGCATGAGAAGTCCATGCACAAGGGTTGCCTATTGTGGGGCAGCTGAGTGGTAATTCCAGAAAAGCTAAGGAACAGAATCATCCAATCTCTACATGAGGGGCATCCAGGAATAGTAAGGATGAAGGCACTAGCCAGAAGCTACCTGTGGTGGCCAGCCCTAGATAAGGCCATAGAGGAGCAAGTAAAAGGGTACTATGTGTGTCAAAGGTCCAGACCTGAGATGCCACATGCACCCATTCACAAGTGGGAGGCCACACACACCCCATGGTCCCGCGTCCACATTGACTACGCAGGGCCATTCCAGGGACAGTTGTTTTTAGTGGTCGTAGATAGCCATTCAAAGTGGTTGGAGGTAGTTCCAGTAACTAGCATGACCACAGCAAGGACAATCCAAGCGCTCAGGGGACTTTTTGCCACACATGGCCTCCCGGATGTGTTAGTATCAGATAATGGCTCTCAATTCACCTCCTCTGAATTCCAGGCTTTCACAAGGAGCTACGCAATTAGACACATCACATCAGCACCCTTCCACCTGGCCACCAATGGATTGGCAGAACGCATGGTGCGCATAACCAAAAACGCATTAAAACGAATTATCAGCGGCGACTGGCACCAATGGTTAGCCCAATTCCTACTTAACCAACATACCACACCGTGCATAGCTACCAGAAAGGGCCCAGCGGAACTTCGTTGGGGCAGAAGGCTTATCAGCTAGCTAGACAGACTGCACCCCGACAGAGTGGCTGCGGAGTCGGATCGATCCATCCCCCCTAGGGAACTACACACAGGCGACTTGGTATGGGCAAGGAACTATGGGCCTGGACATGTATGGATCCTGGGGGTGGTGGTTGACAGAACGGGGCCATTGTCTTACATTATTGGGGTGGAGGGGGATCGACAAATAAGAAGGCACATTGATCAGATCAGGTCATGAGTTTCTGAAAGACTGCCAGCCAGCAACCAACATGAGGGACACTTGTCAGTACCACCCACGATTCTGTATGATCACCAGCCGAACGCAAGGGGGGAACTTGATCTGTGGCCAGAAAGAACTGTTCAACCCGAGCAACAACAGGCACAGGGGGCTCACAATGAGCTGGGAACTGGGGCTGGTACACTGGGTGAGGACAGAGCAGAGGCACCCACTGGCTCATCGGCTCAGGACAGGAGCGAGCCTCTGAGAAGATCTGCTAGGAATCACAGGCTTACCTCAAAGACTATGTGCAACATAAGAACCAACATATTGTCTGGAAAAATGTATATATAGTTGTATTATATTGTAGTATTGTTCATTCTTAAGAGGGAAGGGGTGCTGTGTATTGCAGTGTGTATTGTATTAAGCAATAGCTTTACAGATGACAGCTAGAAGAGGCTGTACATAACTGCCGCAAGGCGTGGCTCAGCGTTCGGTGGGAAAGCCTGGTTAAAGTGATTGGTTGACAGCTCAGCAGCCAGAGTATATAACGGTACAGGCAGCCCATTCTGTCGCTGGTTCTTTTCTACAAATAAAGATCTGAATTCACTTCCTGGCATCGTCTTGTGTGTGTTAACCTACTACACTTCACATAGGTTGTGAGCAATAATGTCCATATTTGTTATTAGATATACAATTATGTTTCTTGGGTAGACTGAGACATTTAATGAAATCTGTGATACTTAATTTAGCTAACTTTATATTTGTAAATTATATAAAAGGTTAGATTCAACTATTAGTCAGTTAAATTAATCTGCATAATGTGCCTAGATCATGGTGAACTATTTTCTTCCTATTTTTAAAAAAGCAATCATAAGCATTTTGAATGACAAAAAAAATCTTGATGTTGCCAGTAGATAAATATATTCCTTATTGTTCAGGTTTGCTCAGATTTTAGAAATATTTAGGAGGTTAGGAGGATAGTATAAAAATAAAAATATTGTCAAACTAAAATAATCAAAACAAATGAAATGTTACATGGAATACTTGAGAATGAAAGTTAAAATATGACTTACTATGTGTCCAGGACAACTATTTAATTCCCTGAATTAGAAGATGCTGGTCATTGAGATGGCTGAGCAGTATCATATTGAAAAGAAATTTCCAAGATAAACTATTTAAGGCTGCATATCATGAAGGGAGAGAAAGGGATTCCTGGGAAATATGACTGGATCATAGATTCAAAAGCTTTGGGTCTGGAAATGGTGAATTAGGAAAGAACTCCCTCAATAATAAAAGCAAATGGCTATGTGGAAAGAATAGGCAGTGCACTATCTGTGGACTTTGGGCAAAGCTACTTCATCTAGTCTAATCAGCATGGAGTTTATATTAATACTTTTCTTTGCACCTGCATTTTGTAATGTGCAGGTCACTACTATTTTAGAACAAATAAAATTACAACTCTAGTTAACTACGTATCAAGTATGTTGTCACTTATTACTAGGCAATTTTCCAAATACAGTTCAATCCTAGCATTGAAAAAAATGTTAAGATATATGACTTGTGAAGCTGATACAGACCATAGATCAATCAATATTACAGTTATCATAACTGGCCAGTGTTATTTTCAGTGAAGAAGAATTTGTTTTTTTTTTGAGGGAGAAAACATAATTGTAAGTTGAAAGTAGTGACAAAGTAGATGAAATTAGATGTTGCCTTTGGGCCAAATATTGTAGTGGTAGTCTAGAGACTGTATAACTTTCAAAATTGTAAATGACTCTAGAGTTTCCAAAGTTCAAGCAAAAAAAAAATTAGAACCGATTGCACAGTTTGACCAAAATATTGTTCCACAACATCCTCTAAGCTTCAGTGCTGATTTATAATGTACTTTGGGGACAAAGTTTAGAAATAAAAAGAGATTTGGGGTACAAATAAAATAACCACTCATTTTAGAAGATGAAAAAAATTGCCATCACTGTGCTACTACAGGAAGAAACTGCACATTATACTATACAAATTAAACTTCTTGTTACTGATAGCAAAATTTCTAGGTGGAACACTCAAGATTAAGCTTTCAAAAAACTAATATCTTATAGAGCTACCAAAAAGAATGAATTTTCTTTCATTAAAAATTGCTCTTTAAATCTGACAGAGCACATTCTTGACTGCTCAGTATTTAAAACACTGATTTGCTGTATATATACAATTTCTTAACTTTCAAGAGCTATAGGAAATCTTGTGAAAGAAAAATTGTAGACATAATTTTTGCAACAAAATTAAATGTACTTTTAGCACCACCTACTGACGAATTCTGCATCAATAACTGTTAAAGGAAGTCTGTTAAATTTTATTTTCACTGACTGAAAATGATTTATAATTATATATCTCAGTGAAACAACTATTCTTCCAGCAATAGTGAGTCTTTATTTCCATATATCCCTGTATAAGAGAATTACTGAATTAATGAAACTGGCACCTCAGGGGTACTTTAGAGACGAACCCATTTTGAAGTAAAACTTTCATAAATTTAGAGCTCATTGCTATTCTGGTACAATAGTCAGTGGAAATTGTAGTGCAGTATTTCTATATTGCTGTCATATTTTATTAGTGGATATCCAGATTAGTGGAGAGCAAACATTATGTTGTTGGCTGTAAATGACAATTATAATCCTTTGTCTCCCTCTGCAGGGATTTCACACATGGAATTGAAAATGTAAGTGTCTCCATGTTTCTGAAAGTTTTGTGCTCCCTCTTTTCGTAACAAGGTATTTAACAAAGTTAATGAAATTAATAATGGGAACTTTGGCTTGGAAAGCAAAGAGGCATGCATAGATACTTAGCATCCCATAAAACAAGACAGGGACACATTAGATCCAAGAAAGTATTGGCTGTGTTTTCATGTCATATTAAGCCACAAGCTAGCAAGTGCTGTTTTAGACTAGTACATTGTACAAATTCAATTAACATGACTGATTTATGTTCAAGATGTCAAAGCCTCCTTAAAAGCAGATTAATTAAATGTAACCATGGGAAAGTATATAATACAAACACAACCACTAGTTTTCAACAGATAAAGAATTTTAGAAGCCTGTACAAAGTGAATCTGCCATACAGTTACTCCAGAATGAAATGGTTGTATCTGATTCATATACACTTATACAATGGAAACAAAATGACTGAAGAAAGGAAACCAGAATAGGACCAGCGTGCTAAGAAAACACAAAAGGTAAAAATATGAGAGCAAGATTGCTTTTGAAGACAATATGCATAGATCTTCTGCTTACTGGATTACTGTTGGTAATTTGGCAGAATTCCACTTTCTGCAAAACTACAGGTGAAGAATTCATTAAAAAAATGAAGCTTTACAAGATATTGACAAGGGAACACAACCATATAAAATGTGTGTCAACAAGACAGTTTTTTACCATGATACAGCAGTTAACCCAAAATACTAACCCTAACACAAAATAGAGTCAATTGTGTGAACCTGAGACTGAAATGCTTTTTGTTTGTAAATAAATGAATTCAAAATCAAGCAGTGAGCAAGACAGCAGTCAATATATCTCAAATGAATATGGCATCCAAGGGAAGACAAGATCTAACCTGGTTCAATAGTTATAAATGTTTCCCATACAATAGCCATTGATACTGAGTAGGTAGAATAAAAGTCAAATCACACTTTTAAAAAAGCATATTTATACTGGGCATTTTTATATATAAAGATAAAACAGCTGTATAGATTTTTATTCCAGAATGTATTTGTAATTAGGTCTTTTTTCTTTTAAAATAGGAGAAGGGAGTAAATGTGACATGTAATTTGAAAGTTTACCAATATATCAGCAGTCTTCAAAAACCTGCTATATAAGAATATTACTTCCATCTCTCCACTCATTTGTAATTCAGTGCTACAGTTGGGACCCCTCTCCACTTACTTCCAGTGTGGTTGAAACTCCTGTTTCCCACCATCTTCTGTTTCTTCCCAGGACCTTTTCAATTTTCAGTCTTAAGACAGTTTCTCCTAGTTTCATTCTTATAGTTCCTTGCAGGTGTTTTGATAATAGAGGCAGAGGTTGTTCAAAAATATGGCTTATCCCAGATCTAGAATGGCCTTATGTATTTATTGGATTTCTATAGATGCCCATCTCAACAAGTAACTCTTACTGATCATCAGCAACATGTCCTCCCAGAAAATTCTCCAACTTAAGGCCAGTCTGATCCAAGAGGAAACAAGAGCTTTCCACTGGAAAACATTAGGCAAACATTCTGATTCACATGGCTGAAGACAGCTAGGGACATCAGGGTTCTGGACCTGCAAGTTTCCAGCTGATTCACCACACGTTTACATCCTCCCATCCAGCCACAATGCTGTTCTATGACATTTCCCTTTGGCTGCAAAATTGAACAGAGCCTCATCCTTCTGACTTATTTTTGAGGATCCAATTGGGATATGAACCTTATGTGAGATTGATATTCCCTATTGGTAGCTTCTAATCTCTAAATCACAACAGTGATTTCTTTACATTTGTTCAATAATACTTCTGCCAGACCCCGCTGTAATGGGGGCAACTGCAGATACAAGTTCAGGAATTGCCCCTAGTAGTGAAGGATCTGCGTCCTCCCATTTTCCTCACTGTTCCAGCAGTGGTAGAAATTGTTGCTCTTCTCCCCTCCACCCCAGTCCTTCTTGGGAAGGGACCATTTATATTGGCTTTGTTTCAGATGCATACAAAAGGACCAGTTAGACCTCTAACTAGACACACCAACTCAGTGCTAACTGATGTCAAACTTAACTATTTGTCCTTCCTCAAATTATTTTATTAGAAATCTGATCATCAAGTATGTTCCTAGTGACCTAGCCTTATGAACCATTGCATGCAATCCTTTGTCCTTTTCCATCTCTGCACTCTGCTGCTTTTAATAGCAACACTCCCAGACAGGACTACTGGCAATGGGAGAAGTGGTTGAATCTCATCCAAACTAGATGATTGGCAGAGAATTACTAAATGATGCTGTGCTGCAGATAAAATTATGAGGTATACACAACATTACCCCATTTTACTAATCCTTTATCAGCTTTCTCCATGTTCACCTATTTAGATAGGAGCAAGGTGTCTATTTATGTGAATTTCTTTTATCCTGCATTTATACATATTGCAACAAGGCATAATATACTTTGGTTTGCACTTAGTGAACTGTGTAAATCTAGCCAGCATAAGTTTTATCTAAGCTCATCCAATTAAGGCTCATTCTGAATGGTTGAGCAAAGCATGAACTGCAAGCCCATCTTTTTTACGTAGCTTTGAATATATGGCAATAAAGTATGTGAAAAAGAGAAAAGGGACGTACATTGGGATTCTGCCTTTATTTTTCTCATGCATATAGCCCCAATCGTACTATCCACTTACATAATTTCTGAATGAGTGATTACTTATTTGAATGAATGAAAGTTAGCCCCACGGTCATATACTCAAGTGATTCATGGAAAAGCACAAAAAACGAAATAATGAAATGGAGGTAATGACATTTACTGCTAGTTGACCATTGCCGCACTGCTCGTTTAACTGCTCTTCATTACGGCAAAATAAAGGTTTTTACTGGGAAGGGGTTTTAAAAGAATTTAGCAAGTATCAACATGGGACCGAATTATTTCAGATTTACCTGCGTAATCCTTTATTTAACCAGATACTAGCCCCCTTCCCTCCATAATCTCAGAAAAAGAGGAACCACTACTATGCGCACGCGCAAGCACGGAGAAGAGGAAGCCAGCTAGGTGTGGGGGCCAGGCGTGCCAAGCGGTCCTCCTTAAAGACCTCGTTGCCACGGCAACCCTTGCTGCCGGAAGAATTCCTCAAGGATTCCGCCCGTCTCTTCGAGCATCTCTGTAGTTCGGGCTCCCAGGAGCCGCTCCTTTCCTGTCGAAGATGGCGGAGGACGGGATAACGGACGGGAAACGGCAGGACGAACCGGAGGAAGCAGGAGCAACAGGCGGGCCGGGTGGCCTTGAGCGGCAGAAAGGACCCCGTTCAAGCGGACGGCCTCCTACCGTTCGGGATCTGCAGGTAGAGGACGGAGGAAGAGGGGGAGATGATGAGGGTCGGGAGCAGAGGCTTGGCAGTGTCGGTTCCCCCCATGACACTTGCTCCGCTTCAGAAAGTGAAGTGGCGGCGGTGTTATAAAAGTGGAATGATCCTTACTGGAAAGCACAAATTGAGAGCTGCCTTTTTGAGTAGATGGCTTTGGGTTATTTAACGGATCTGGGGACCATTAGCTCAGCTGGCGTTTATCAGCGGCATGTTTTCTTTTCCTGTTTTTTTTTTTTTACGAAGATTTTGCTTTCAAAGAGTGAGAAAGATTCATCATCTAGTCAGCAATAGTAATAGCACCAGTCTATTCCACGTATACATTGTACATATGGAGCTTTATTTCTCCCACATACTTAGAATATTACATATAGATCTTGCAAAAGGGAGATGTGCCAAAATATTAGTGAAATGTATGTATGTGCTTTAATATTAGTGAAACTAAATTCTATAATTTTAAATCATAGCATCAATAATCTTATCAATATGACAAAATTTAAATGTTTGCTGCCATCAGTTCTTTCTTCTTATATGAGCTGTAAAGGTAAAGGTTCCCCCACATGTGTGCTAGTCGTTTCAAACTCTAGGGGCCGGTGCTCATCTCCGTTTCCAAGCCGAAGAGCCAGTGCTTGTCCGAGGACGTCTCCGTGGTTATGTGGCCGGCATGACTAGATGCCAAAGGCGCACGGAACGCTGTTACCTTCCCACCGTAGTGGTCCCTATTTTTCTACTTGCATTTTTACGTGCTTTCGAACTGCTAGATTGGCAAAAGCTGGGACGAGTAACAGGCGCTCACTCTGTTACGCGGCACTTGGGATTCGACCCGCCAAACTGCCGACCTTCTGATCAACAAGCTCAGCGTCCTAACCCACTGAGCCACCGCGTCCCTTTTATGAGCTGTAGCATATACCATATGTTTAGCTTAGGATAATCTTGTATATAATTCCAAGTTCCACTCATTCTAGATAATTGAACTTGACTGTGTCCGTACCATGGAAAGCACATATGCCCCAAAATATTTACAAATCAGTCCCTAGCATCTCGAACTAGCATTGCCAATGTTGAAGAACCAGAAAACTTGTAGTTCAGCAAAGCTCCAGAAAATAAATCACTATCTAGTGTGAGCTTGTTCTACTCACTGCCTTTAATCTTACTTTGCCATTGTAGGTTGATAGTAAAATAGTATAACAACATCCATATTAAGAAGTATTTAGTTAGTAAATATTGTTCAGTCATGAGATTTTAATGAGGAAAAAAATAACTGTCAGTGTTCAACTACTTATCTGTACTGTTCCTTCCCACCAATCCATGAAATTGAAAATAGCTCGTACTACTTTATTTCTTGGATCAATAGACACTGATTAATCCATATATTCTGTGTAGTTGGCACTGGCTGGATTATATGAAGATGAAATTAAAAGACAACCACCACATTCAGGCAGACCAACAGCTAGAGTTGCCAGTCATCCCCGATTACCAGTTCAAAGGTATAAAAAATGTTCATTGTAGCTACTGGAAGATAGAATACTTTGAAATGTTTGTGAAATGATTCCTATAAACATAGATATATTGATATTGACAAGCATTTAAATGAATGTTTATTGATATTGAAATATATTTAATATTGTGGGTATAAATTCTGCTTATTTATATGAGAGTAAATACTATCAAACATGGAATAACTTATTTTTAAGTGAGCATAAATAAGTTTGTAGTAAGAGTAATTGTGTTTTATTTAGGAAATCATTTGAATGCCATAAAGCTTTCATATTAACTCTGCTGAAATTAATGAATGACTATGCTATAAATTTTCTATTGACTGATGTAGTAGTCATTTATTTTAGTTCTATATCTTAAATTAGGTTTTATAAATTGTATAAATTTTAAACAGCAGTTAGGAAAGTGCAAATGTTAGGGGGCTTTTTGCAATACAATGGAATAAGAGATTGATGGTACCATTAAACAAATAAAATTATGAATAAATTTTCATATTTCTTCTAGAAATTTGAAAAAACCAGAAAGGAGTATGAGTGATGACATGAATAACCAAAGGTACTATGAAATAAAACATTTGATATATTTATTTTATTTTCATGTATTTATTATTTTTATAAAGAGCTGAAAGTGGCAAACATATCTAATACTCCTTCCTCCTCCTATTCTTCCCACAACAATAACCTTGTCAGGTGGGTTGGGCTGAGAAAGAATGACTGACCCAAAATCACCCAGCTGGCTTCATGCCTAAGCCAGACTAGAAGTCACAATCTCCTGGTTTCCTCATGCCTTAATCACTGCATCAAACTGGCTGTCTTAATAATAGTAATTATGTGATTTATTTCTCTTCATTTTTTAACATTGCCTTAATATATTCCACGAGGATGGAATGCATTTTTTATTTTTAGGGCTTCAGATTTCAAAGAAAATGGAGTGCTTTAGAGAGGGCAGTGATGTCTGGAATGCCTTAAAGTCCTTACAGGTGGACTGTGAGGCATGGTGGCGTGGTGGTTAGAATGAAGTACTGCAGGCTAACTCACTGCTGACTCCAGGGGTTGGATTCTGAGTGGGTCAAGGTTAACTCAGCCTTCCATCCTTCCGAGGTTTGTAAAATGAGGAATGAGGACCCAGATTGTTGGGGACAATAGGCTGACTGCAAACTGCTTAGAGAGGACTGTAAAGCACTATGAAGCAGTATATAAGTGTTACTGCTATTGCTACAGTCTTTTCCCAGGATTGTGCAACTATGTTCTGTGGCTGCCATATGATCCCTGAAAAAGTTGTGATTGGTTTAAAGAGTTGCAGATGGATTTTTTTTTGCCTTAGAATCAAAAGCATTACATAGCTCCATAGCTTTCTTTGCTAGTGAGAAATATGATAGAATGGACTGTCGAGTGCTTATTCTTTCATTGTACCGTATTTTCCGGCGTATAAGACGACTGGGCGTATAAGACGACCCCCTACATTTCCTGTTAAATTATAGGGTTTGGGCTATACTCGCTGTATAAGACTACCCCTCTTCCAACGCACACCAAATAAAAATTAAAAAACATCAGATTTGATTTTAATATGGTAATTTTAATTCAAATGCTTATGACATGCAGGTACTTAGTAGGAAAACTGTCACTTATAAACATAAGGCTGTTTGTCATCAAACATGTAAACATAAAACAGTGCAAGTGGATTAAACATAATAATAATAATAATAATAATAATAATAATAATAATAATAATAATAATAATAA
>JAKJMR010017399.1:234198-251424 GCA_024449315.1 Daboia siamensis | reverse complement strand
AATAATAATAATAATAATAATAATAATAATAATAATAATAATAATAAGTTGGAAGGGACCTTGGAGGTCATCTAGTCCAACCCCCTGCTCAGGCAGGAAACCCTATACCATTTCAAATGGCTGTCCAGTCTCTTCTTAAAAACTTCCAGTGTTGGAGCATTCACCACTTCTGGAGGCAGGTTGTTCCACTGGTTAATTGTTCTAACTGTCAGGAAGTTTCTCCTTAGTTCTAGGTTGCTTCTCTCTTTGGTTAGTTTCCATCCACTGCTTCTTGTCCTGCTTTCAGGTGCTTTGGAGAATAGCTTGGCTCCCTCTTCTTTGTGGCAGTCCCTGAGATATTGGATCACTGCTATCATGTCACCCCTCACCCTTCTCTTCGTTAAACTACACATACCCAATTCCAGCAACCGTATCCTATTTTCCTAATTCACTTTTCCTAATTCACTCTAAAGCTTTCCCTGCGCAGAGCCTTAAGTAACACCAGCTGCCTGCAATTAGTGCAGGTTCTCATCCCACCAGGCTCAATGTTGAGTCAGCCTTCCATCCTTCCCAGGTAGGTAAAATGAGGACTCAGATTGTTGGGAGCAATAAACTGACTTTGTAATAATGCTGCTTGTGGTGGTGGGTGGGGGGTGAAAGCTCTAATAAGCAGGCATATACATAGAATGAAGGCTATTGCTAAGCACATTGATTTGTGCTTTAAATTGTAAGCTGCCCTGAGTTTTCGGAGAAGGGAAGGATATAAATGGGATTAAAAAAAAAAAAAAAGACCAAATGGGAGATCCGCTCCAGGTTTTCCAGCCAGCCCGCCCAGTTCCTGAGTCAAATGTGTCCTTAGAGCTAAGCAGCTGCTCCGGCATTCCCCACCTGCCTTTCAAGTTGCTCTTGCATTCCCCACCTGCCTACAGCTGCTCTTCAACTTTAGAAGGAAAGACGCCCAGACCCCAGCCTGTAAAAAATCACAGACTGCAGCTTTTACTCCAATTGGTCCCGCTTTCCCTGCGCAGACTAAATAGAAGATCCACTCCAGGTTTTCCAGCCAGCCCTGTCCCTAAAGTTTCAGCACTCGGCGTATAAGACGACCCCTGACTTTTGAGAAGATTTTCATGGGTTAAAAAGTCGTCTTATACGCCGGAATCTACGGTATATCTTTAATATAAAATTTACATTTCAGATGGGATAAATGCATCTCAGCACAATTTGTCTCTTTCCACCATTTTACTAGTGGGTTCTTTTTCCAACTGAAATCATGTATATGAAATATACTCACAGCCCTGAACTTTAAAAAAAAAATCTATTCAGCTTCTCTTAAGTCTTGAAGTTTTGGGAGCCTAGCAGGAACTGCTGTAGAATGAGACAGCAAGGAACTGCTTCAGGCAAGGCTTCTTTTTATCAACCTTGTATAGTTATTATATTATGAAGAACTGGGAGTTCATAGAAATTTAGTACAGTAATTTCAGGATTTTTTATTGCAAATCCCTTGCTTTAAGTATTTCAACTGCTTTTATGTTAGAATCCACATAAAATCCAATTCTGT
This sequence comes from Daboia siamensis, assembly GCA_024449315.1. Lineage (NCBI taxonomy): Eukaryota > Metazoa > Chordata > Lepidosauria > Squamata > Viperidae > Daboia > Daboia siamensis. The sequence continues at coordinate 249,887 of JAKJMR010017399.1, read as the reverse complement.
TTGGAAAGCTGAGTTTCTATTTGAAAGTTTTGACTAATACTGTTGTTCTTTCTTTCTTTCTTTTTTTAAAAAAAGATTTTACTCAGGTGATACAGAATACAGAATTGTTGAGTCATCTGGCAATATGACCTCTAGTAAAATAGTTGATGAACTTTTCAAAGAAGCAAGAGAACATGGGGCAGTTCCTTTAGATGAAGTATCAAGAGCTTCAGGAGACTGCCATAAAGCTAAAGTGTGTATATACATTTTTCTAGAACATTTGTTTTAATGCAAAAATATTCATGTTGAGATTTGATTCATCTTAAAATCATGCTTAAATTGTACCTAAAAGGCTAGGGATTTTGATAAATATTCTAGAGAACAAGAATGGTGGTAAAGTTTACTGAAAAAAAATCTCTGTTTTTAATATTTCTGCCACACTTTAATAGGAATTAATAACTGTAAATGCTGGTATCATGGTTGTTTGTAAAACTTAATTGGTAAAATAGAAGTGCGGCTATCATTATTTTTCTCATGAGAAAGTGCAAGATAATTACAATCTGGCATGGAACCCAGCATCATCATTGATCCCATGGCATGGAAAGATGAAACTTCAAATTTGCAAGAAATATATTTATATATAAATGAAATTAAAATCATATCAGTTAGCTTATATTTTTTCTTTATATAAAAGAGCACACCCAGTGACCACATTTCATAGTCATGTTTGCTAATATATCTAAAAATTGTTTGCATATTTTTCCTTTGTTTAGCAATTCATACATTGTATTAGTTTAACTGTGGAATATAAGCATAAGTTTGATCTCTTAGCTATTCAGCAAACATCAGAACTTTTTCCCAGGTTACTCTCCTAATTGCTAATTTTTTTTGTTTCATAGAATCAAAGGATTAGGAAATACTAATTCAACTGCCTGATTAGGGCAGGAGTTTTCACACTGTCATGGAAAAAAATCCATTAAAAGACACAAGACAGCACATTACAAACATCTCACTTTAGGAATCAGAGGTTTATTTATTGAAATTTAGAACATAAAGCAATCACATACATACTTAAACCCATTGCAAGGAGGACCAACTTTGGACTAGCAGTCATAGCAGTGACGGCTAGGGCCAGTGGCCTCGAACCACGTCCAGACTCAAATCTTTTATACCTTAACTCGTCTTAAACCACAGGCAGATGGTCAGCCACCTTGCACTTTCTGCTGACCATAGCTTTCCTCATACCCATATACATCTGAACCTGCACCCATCAGCTACTTTCAGTTCCCCATTTCTCACAGTTCCAGTCCTTATGTTCTAAATATACATTTGAGATCAGCAAGCTTAATAAAATCATATTGCATAAAGTACAGTTGCAGTTTAGATTACAAATAGTTCCCCTGGACTGCAAAATTGAGCATAGCACAGACTTTGGTTCAATACTTTTTCCGTGAGGCCTGATTTAGTTCACCTGGGCCTAAATCTTGCATAGAAACAATAGCTAATATTTTCGTTTCCCACAACACTATCCTAGACAAATCATTGTCAGAACTTTGTTTGAAAAACCCATGACTTGAAGCATGCTGTTCTAACTGCCTAATAGTTCTTACAGTCAGCAAATTTCTTTTTATTTTGTATTTGGATCTTTCTCTGTAAAGCTTCCATCTGTTGATTCTTATCTTATACTCAGGCACTAGCAAAAATAAATCCATACTATCTTTCTAGTGACAGCCCTTTCAAGTATAGGAAGTTGCTCTCATCTCATTTCTTAGCTTTCTCTTCTGTTGGCTAAACAAGCCTAGTTCTTTTAAATTGTCTTCAGAAGATTTAGCCTCACCGTCTTTGTTACTCTTCTCTGCATTCCTTGCAGTATCTCAGTTTTTAGTATTCTGGCAGTCAAACTGGACAAAATACAAATAATCCTCAACTCGTGACCATTTATTTGTTTAACAATGGTTTGGGTGCTTTATTTCCTGTAAAGCACTTCTGGCCATTGCAAAACATTGCACTATCATTCCCTGATCATATGATTGCAATCTGGATGTTTGAGCTTATTCCCAAATGCCCTGCAATAATGTGATTACCATTTGCAATTTTCTTGGCTAGCTTCCCCAGAAAGCACAGAAGCCAGCAGGGGAGGATGCAAGCTGCTGCTGCTGCTGCCTGCTGAGAGGAACAGTTCTTTTCCATGGCCAAAAGAGAACTGAACTTGGCAGGCAGATCTTTCACTTTGTCCATTTAACAACCTGGGAGATAGCTTAATGATTGCAACCAGGAATGCTGGTCTTTTGGTCTTTGAACAAAGCAGAAACAAGGGCATCTCCCTGAACAACCTCTTTGTTCAATGACCGAGATGCTGATCCCAGTTGTCATATATTGAGGGCTACCTGTGTATTAGACATAATCTGACCACAGCATCTTAAATTATTCCTTCTTACCTAGTAGTTTCTAGAAGCAAATTGACAACTAGGATCTCAGTTTATCAGTGAAACCACCACCTATTTGTAATGAGTGTGCAAACTATGTTTTCAGATGTTGTTTTAATTACATGATATGATATGTGGATCCAGTTTACATTTATTGCATGAATTTCACATAATCTTATTTCTTTGGGGAAAGTGTGGCATTGTTCTCTCCCTAATTATAAGCTGTCAAATTCAATAGTTGCAGGCCACAAAATATAGCCTTGGCTATGTTTATCATTTAATAATGATAAGATGAATTCAGTTGATTTTGATTTTTTTTTATTTTTGTTTACAGCAACTAAAGAAAATTGTTTTTAATTTACAGGTTATTTGACTAAATAGACTGTTTTCTTCAATTTCTAACAGTACCCAGCACATATATTTTTTTAAAAACTGCAGTTAATAATGAAGAATCTATTCATAAATTGTGCATAAGTTGATGTTAAAAGTAAGTAGTCTTAATGCAGACCTCTGTTTTAAATATTTTATTAGTCATTTTCTGGAGGTGGATACAGATTGGGAGACTCTACTCGGAAGCGTTCTGAATATATACATGGAGAAAATCAGTATGGACAAGATGTAAGTAAAATGGTAAATAAAATTCCCTATTAAAAGAGAATCAATATGATTCTCTCAATGTAGACTTCATTTAAGTTGCATATACATACAAAAATATAAACTCTGTGGTTACTAAATACGTTTCTAATTTGGTTAAATGTATTTGTGCTTCTGTATTCTATATTAGAGAAGTGAAGACTTGAATATGTGATAGTCATAAAAAGAAAGCACAGAAAAATGTATTCTTCTAAATAAATGTACATTATTTTGTGTGTGACCTGACTACATGTTTTAAGTTAGAATCTTGGTTGTAGGTTGATACTTAAGATGTTCATTCTTCCCATTTCTCTTCCTGATCAAGAATAACAGAAGATCAAGTAGAAAGGCCTTTTCTTTTGTTTGCCATGGGAGAGGTGGTGCCTTTTCTGGATGCCTTTGGCTAATTGAGAATATAGTTTTATTCTGACTGAATATTGTTTTGCTAGGAAAGTGGTGTTTTAATACTAATAATATTTTACTTTATATTCCATAAAATAAAATGTATTATGAAGACTCACTATCTTGAATTTAGATAAATTAGGTAAATAACCTTTTAATATATTGAATAGCTTATTTTTATTTTACTGTTTTGATTTCTTACAACAAATAAATACATGTTATGGTCTACATTTACATTTAGTATACCTGAAGAATAGTAATGACAATATATGTTGTCATATCTATGTTGTGCTATATTAGCAAGTTCTGCTCTAGGCTCTTCAGCACTAATTAATTGTCCCTATGTACATCATGAATTCATATGTGAATGTTATAATGCGCTAAGGTTGGGTTCGGTCTCCCACCTCTCCAGGTATACGTAGTCATGTCAAATGCCAGGACTAGCAGAAGGGAGAGCCATGATTCATTGTAGAGGACAGTGGGCCATATAGTCTTCCTACATGAAGAGAATGTCTTGTGAAGGACAAAGTAGAAGCTACTACTAGTATTCTTGGATGCAGAGTAGTTTGTTAAATAAGCACTTTTTCCAATTGGATAGGAAATATACTGAAAAAAACTATCCACAGCTATATAATTAGTGATGTGTTAAAAAACAGAAGGGCGGCTAACATCATAAGGGAGGACTTTTTACTAAAAATATTGTGCTCTATTTCGGCAAGCTGCAATTTCTGCATTTCTGTACAGAGCTATTTGTTTCCCAATAGTTAGAAAGATTCTGAATTGGAACTATTGTACATTTTAAAGGATTCAGATGATCATTTTAAATTAAGTGCTATAATACTGAGAATCAGGCCAATATGTATTGGTAGAAACAATTTTGTCTTCAAAATCATAATTTATAAGTCATTATTATAATTTATCAATAGGTTGAGATCTTGCTTAAATTGTGGAGGAATGGCTTCAGCTTAGATGATGGAGAGCTGAGATCCTACACAGATCCAGTCAATGCTCAGTTTCTGGAATCTGTTAAAAGAGGGTAGGTTTATAATATTAGTACAATAATACATTGGTATACATTTTCATTGCCTTGATATTTTTGTAGATTTTCTATTCATTGAATAGGAGGTTGTGCTTACATTCTTCAAGATAGAAAAAATGCTAGACTTGCTAATGAATCTGAGATACAGTAGATGCTCTGTCATAAGTCAGATGAAACTCATAATAAAATGTAGAGAAAATTTTTGCTGAATGGGAGGTCAATGTGGAAAATTGCTATAAGGTCCCATGAAAATTTATTTATTATGAAATGTACAGTCCTTCCCTATTTTTGTACACTAAAGGGGTACACACAGTGTTTCTGATTCTATTTTCCCCACAACCACCCTATAAGAGAAACTGACCTCTAATTTTAATTCAGCAAGTCCTCTAGCCCAGTGATGGTGAACCTTTTAGACACTGAGTGTCCAAAAAACCTGCAACCACCCAGCCCGCTCCAGCCTGCCCCTGTTCTGTTCCCCCACCCACTCCACCCCCACTCTGCACCCCATTCCACCCCATTCCATCTGCAGGGCCACCTACAGCCTCCATGGCCCACCGCAGCAGATTGCCCAGGTGACCCTGCAGCGCCATGGTGGCCATGCCCTCCGCCCATGCCGTGCAGCATCATCTGCGCATGATGGGGCGTGAGGGTGGAGTGTTGTTCCTGCTGCCCGGCTGCCATGTCCTTGGCTGTGCTGCTCTGTGTGGGCTATGCCCAGGGGCAGCTCTCCTACAGGGGAGTTGCTGGTGAGGAAGGGGCTGTGGGGGAAGGCGGGGCTGAGGCAATGGCTCACGTGCCCCAGGGCTCTGCATGCAGCCTCTGGCATGCGTGCCATAGGTTCGCCACCACTGTTCTAGCCTGTTCTCATGCTTAATTGTGAACTATAACTTACAGTTTCTCAGTTTCTAGCTCAGCGTCTTAAGCACTACATCAAGATATTTTTGCCACATACCTTATGAAAACTGGAGAAATATTTAAGAGAGTTTCCTGATTCAGCAAGAATTTGCTGTAAATAACTAAGTTAAAAAAAGCTAAGATAAACACAAGATATGTCAAAATAGCTTCATTTGAAACATGTGTTGCATAAAATCTTCTGTTAGAAGTCACCTATTTACCAACCTACAAAATTAAATATAAAGCTAGTGCTACAATCTTAATGAATTGACCATCTTTATTCTTATGAGAATCAGAGAAGTTTTTAAACAATTTTTTGGGGAAAGGGATTTCATTTCTGGAGCACCAATTCATTAATGTCAAGTGGACTGTGTTCATTAATATGAAGGTTCAAAGAGGAGGATAAACTGTTAAGGTCAGGGAAATAATAAATATGTAGGAAAGTAAAAGTTATTTGCAACCAATTAGTACTTCTTTGATTTCCAAAGCAAATAAACAAATGATAATTGCTGAATAATTCTATTCCCTACATTGGACCTGTGCGAATCATGCATGTGCTATTTATAAAAACATCATGATAGAGTACTTTTAATTTTACAAATATTTCAAAACTATGTCTTTTGTTTCAAAGAACAATTAGAGCTTTTCCTTTGGTGTTTCTAAGACTTATTTATAGCTTTTTGTAATGGTGCTGAAGCAAGATAGTAATTTCTGATGGGTACCAGAGTTTAGGTTGGTATATATTGCATTTAATGACAGACAAAGGTGATGGTAGTGAAAGGAAAGACCTCTGGTGCCATTGAAGCTGTTACTGGATATTAAGGATTTTGACAGCAGTAGTGGTGAAAACATGAACAATTAGAGTTCCAGAATAGTTGGCAAGAATCAGCCTTGTGGGAAGTAGACTTCTAGAATATACTGATAGTAATCAAAGTCAGTATGCAAGCCATAGATGACACTGGAGATGGAGGTGACTAACTGGATAGGGAGACCAATTGCTTGGTGGCACCAGCAGCAGTGCTGCCAACGAGTTGTTGAATTGTATTGTGTGCTTGGCTGGAAGAGCTGCTAGGCAATGGGATGTTGAATGCTGGTGATGGTAAGTGCTTGCTCAGCTATTAGTACTTGTGTAACAGCAGCAGTGGCATTTGACTGCACATTGGTGATAGTACTGACCTAGGTCCAGTTGGCTCAATGTGCTGAGGCACCAAGGTAACCCTTAGCATGTGGGACTGGGCTAATGGCCAAGTTGAGTGCTAATCTGTTTCCTATGGTTTCTGCAAAATCCACTATGCTGGACAACTAAATAAAATAAAATAAAACTATGACATCTCTTCATGTATTATTAGGACCTCAAAGAAATAGACTGTCTGCTATAAGTGCTCAGAGTTCCTCAGAAATATTTTTTTTAACATCTGAATGAGACCACTGGGTGAGCATGGGTGAAATCATCCATCAGCATGCTGATGATACCCAGTTATATATCTCAATCCATCATGGATGTTGAGATTTTATCTCAGTGCCTGGATGCTGTAGGCATCTGGACCAGGAAGAAAAGGCTTAGAATCAACTCTTGTAAGAACAATGACTGTAGATTTTGGGGTCACCTGCCCATGGTGGATCTTAGGATTTTGCTAGATCCATTGCTTATGCTCAAAGAATAGGTAGCAATTATACCTTGGAAGGCCTTTTCATAAATTCATCTTGTGCATTAATTATGCCATTTTCTGGATTGGAAAACCACATTTATGCTGACAGAGGCTTGGTACATCTCACCCGAATCACTTCAATACATTTTACTTGGGGTTGCTCTTGAAGACCAATTGGAAGCTACAGGGATTAAAATGTAGTAGTGAGAGTAGCTATGAGTATACATTAATATACATGTAACCCTATTACTTTGTACTAGTTGCCCAGTAAGCTTAAAGATGCTATTTGTTAGCTGTAAAGCTTTTCATGGCACAAAAACTGGCTATTGGCAGGATTGCCTGTCACTAGTTATGCTTCCTGTCCAGTAAGTCTGACAGAAATGGCATGCTCTCTATTGTAACTCAAGAAGTGTCATTTGGAAGGACCAAGGTCATTTCCTTCGAGAGCCAGATAGTTCTGACCCTGTCTGCCTTCCAGAAGATTCTAAAGATTTTGATCTTCCCCCAAATATTAATTCTATATACCATTATGAGTCACATGTCAAGTGGGCAGCCATATAAATTAATAAATAATGAACAGTTTGCTCTATTCTATAGAATATATAGTGGCCATATTACAGTATTATAAAGGAGAGTCCTTTATTTTGGAAAGCTGTCTTTTAGATTTATTTATTTGTCAAAAATTCAACTTTTGTCCTTTATTTTGGTCATTTAATTTTTGCTGTACAAATGATACCCATTAATGCACAGCCTTTCACATTTATGTGAAAAATATGGAAACAGGATTGTCTTTTAAAGTTAGGCAACTAAATTTCATTTTTTATGTGTGCCGTTGTGCCCACAGTAAAAAAATGACAAAGTTTATCTTTAATTTATATATACTGTTTGATTTTAGATAATTTTATTAGAATATATGTTTATAAATTTTTCTTGGTTTTGCTCTTGAATTTTTCTTTGTAAAGTTAAAAACATAAATAATTATCCTTTTTCTATCTTTATCAACCTCTTATAGATTTGTCTGTTTTTCAGGTTTGTCCTTTATTTTTTCCAAACAAATATGATCACCTTAAATATATGCAAGGCTACAGAGAACAGTGTATCTGTTGAGTAACATTTTTTGATAGAATGTTAAAGAAACAGTTGGGCAAAAACCAAATCACTTTTAACATTTCACTGTTCAATTTAGTCTATAGGTTTCCTCCTAAAATAAACCATTGTTGTTCCTTTTTTATGCTGCTAAGAGAGATTCCTGCTGAACTTCAACGACTAGTGCATGGAGGTCAAGTTAATTTAGATATGGAAGACCATCAAGAGCAGGAATATGTTAGACCTAGACTGAAGTTCAAAGCTTTCAGTGGAGAAGGTCAGAAACTTGGAAGGTTAGTTTCTTGAAAAAAACAATCAATGTCATTTAAAAAGAAATTATACTGAATTTGTTATTAATTGCAGTTGGAAGTAGGAGTTTGGAATATTGTGGTATGCAATTTCTGGGAGTTGCAGTGCTGATACATTTAAAAGTGCTGTATTGGGGAAAAGTTATGTATGTTGTATTTTGCATCCCCCCCCCACCTGTGCCTTCAAATTAATCTTAACACACAGTGATTGCCTGGACAATTCACTGCAGTTTTTTGGACAAGATTTTTGGGAAGTGGGGTTTGCCATTGCCTGCTACATAAGGCTGGGAGACAGTAAATGGCCCAAGCTGACTTCATGCCAAGGCGGTCTCCCAGTTTCTAGTCTGAATGTTAATGTTTTCTTAAATTATTAAATATGGAACAAATAATATCAAGAACTTATCTCAGAAGTTAAAATAAAAACAGTAGCTAAGTTAAGTTCATTAAATTGTTACTTAGTGCTATGAAATTTTTTACATATATTTTATTAGACTTTCCAGACATGTCAAACCCATTAGTTAAGTGTTTATAAACAAACAGAAAAGGAGTAAATATTCAATCAAGGCAATTCTGCTCACGGGTTTTTCCTAGAAGAGTAAATTTTGCAAAGATGGTGTTTGCAATCTGCAAAAAAAATTTAGTCCTGCAAAAGACGTGTTCTTTAAATTAAGTAAACAATAGTGCAAATTTAATTCATAACATTTCAATAGTTTACATAAAGAATAAGTAACATAATGCCCTCCAAATTTTCTTGATTCTGAATTTATCAGTCAAAATGAATGTGGTAATTTGGGTAATTTTGGCTGCTTTATTCTTGAACACTATACAAGTACTCCTCAACTTACAACCATAATGGAGTCTGCCAGTTACAGTTATAAATTGCGATGATCATCACATTACTGACCCTATTAAGACCTCTCTTTTTTCAGTGATCATCAAGTGAACTCTGCAGTTGTTTAGCAAAATCATTGTGCACTATAGAACATTTTTACCAGAATCCAGAAGTAAACACCACATTCAGCAAAAAACCATAAATCACCATCATGTGTCCATAGGACACATAGATTCAGGCCAGTTGTTGAGTTCCCACAACATGGTCATGTGAGTGAGGGTGGGGCGGCCATCAGAACTTTGGAATCAAGTTGTAAATATCTTTGGGAGTGTCTGTCATAATGTTCACTAAGTGACAGTTCGTAAGTCTAGGACTACCTGTATGATTCTGATCACATGACCAAGATCAAAGATGCTGATAAGAAATTGGAAAGCATTCCAGAATCATGCCCTGTATCTTTTCCCTACCTTGTTTCATTTCGTTTTAGTCTTACTCCTGAGATTGTTAGCACACCTTCATCTCCAGAAGAAGAAAACAAACCTTTTCTTGATGCCACTGTTCCAATAGATGCCACTGTACCAACAACTAAGATCCAGATTCGTCTAGCTGATGGCAGTCGTTTAATACAAAGATTTAATCAAACACATAGGTAAGTAAGATAATTTTCCTGCACTGTAGGATCTTGGAACTGAACAGATGATGTCCAGAATTCCTTCCAATCTTCCATAATTCTATAATATCATAACATTCTGCTGATCCAACAACTAAATTGTAAATCTTATTCATGCCAACAGGATTACAGATATACGAAATTTTATTGTCCAGTCTCGGCCTTTGTTTGCCACAACTGACTTTGTTCTTTTGACTACATTTCCACATAAAGAACTTACAGATGAAAGCCTGACATTACAAGAATCTGATATATTGAATACTGTGATATTACAACAGCTGAAATAAACTTTAAGCCTATCAGTGCAAGGTGAATTCTGGCAATAGATAATGTTGCATGTTGATTTGCAAGATTGCTTCAAATAAATGAGGAAAAGACCAAAAGAATTCCATCATTTTCCAGTTAAATATAACAATTGACTTTTAAACCTGTTCAGTCTTCCAGTAACAGTTTATCCAAATTGCAGGTCAAAAAGATTTGTTAAACAAATGTTGAATTTGTATTCTTCCTAGTTTAACTTGTGAATTCAAGTACTTTTAGGGAAGTGGGGAACAGGGAGAGAAAAAAGTATATTAACAGAAAATGTATAGAAATTTACATTTGGAATTTATAGGTATGCAGTGTGGGCAGTTGTGTATACCAGGGGATTCATTTTCTGAAGATTTGTAAAAATTGATCTATAGAAGAACTTTTTACTGTATCAGGCTATAGCTATTAAGAACTTCAGTTTCTTAGTCCCATTCTGTCACTTAGAAATATTTTGTTCATAGGATGTCTTTCATTTACCCAACATAATTTTAACATAATCTCATTGTTGTGCTGCAAGTTATTTTGTATTAACCATACTTTTAAGTGCCAGATTGCAGAACAAAGTATTTTTTACTTTTATTCTGTAAACAGGTTTCCTGTTATCCAATGTGAATTCCTAACTTTTATGACTAAAAAGAGAAATATAATAAAATAATATTTATGATTTTTAAAGTCTGGTATAAGAGAAAATAGTCTGCTATGTTGTATTAAATATGTAATTGGGAACCAATGAATAAAACCACTTTGCAGTATCATTTTTACACCTGGATTTGAATAGCAGTGAGTCCTTAATATGAATCTTTCAACAACATGTATCTTTGTTTTGAGTATGCAGATTAGCTTCCGCCACTGAAAATTATTGGTCATTGAACTCTGGATATCATAAAGCATTTCTATTCCAGGTTAATTTATATGGCTAGTTGCTTTTTCAAACCATTTTCCAAAAGCACAAATTTGCAAACTTCATAAATCCAAGTTAAGGATTTTAGTGGTGTCCCATATTTAACTTTGCTTCTGGTTATACTCTGTTGTAAATAATAAAGAAGAAAATGTGCACACAGAGGATGTACAGATTATCTTGGAATTTCATCCACAGGTGTAGAATACTGGATTAAGATTCTTCTTGTAGCATTTTAAAGCATAGCATCAATTGAACTAAGGAAAAGAACAGAAATAAAACTTTTTTTAAAAAAAAGTAGCAACCACAAATGCTTGGTTATCAAGGCAGAGCAAAATTTATCAACACAAAGTTCTACATACAAATTCCACTGTTCCGACTTGACTATAAAAATGTCTGAAACTTAGATGACATGTGATAATCACTTTGAATTTTAACAGTGCACTTATATCTTCTAATCACAATATATGAATCTTTTGTTAATAAGACAGTTCACAGTATTATATCAATAATTATTTTACCAGCTTAGTTTCATTTAAGATAATGAAAGTGTTATCAAATGTTAAGTATTTTCAGTGGCAGCTTTTCAGAGACCCTACTCATAACTCATTCAGAGGATAAAAGCCAATATATTTTTTCTCCTTTTTAAGCTAGGTTTATAAAAAATATATTCAAAGATTTAAATATCTTTATAGTATTTTTTTTTCTTCAGTTTTGTGCCCAGGAATCCAAGTCTATCAATAAAGGAGGTTGCCTTTAAATGTAGGATGTAATGCTTGGCTGTAAATTTTAAGTAGGGTTAGCTCCAGATTTCTACAAGTTGTTTGTAATTGACACAGACTACTTTAGTTTTTTTCAAAGATATAAACATTTTTAAAAAGTGAAAAGATATTGAAATGAAAGCAAGATTTTGAACGTAGAATATGTGCATGATTAAAGTAAAAATAAATTACTATTATGTTGTAATTAATAAAGAACGTTTAAATTACAATTCTTCTGTATATTTTCATATGTTTATTAATTTGAAAAACAGATTGGTTCAGTCTGCTCCTATTAAATCTGAGGATCAAAGAAGTTAGTTCATAAGACAGAACTTTTAACTGATTTTGAAGACAATGCATACTAAATTGGCATCTTTCAACTGGCCAGCTGATTTGCAATAGATATGGAAAACAAGAAAAAAATGCTATGATAGAAAACTCCTATTTGCTTCAGATACTTGGAATTGCTTAGTATGTTATTCACATTCATGCATTCATTCATTCAATTCAGTCATTCATTTATCGAATTTATATGGCTGTCCATCTCAGAAAAGTGACTTTGGGTGTTATATAACAAAATTATAAAACATTAAACAAATAAAAACCAATTATTTTTTTAAAAGTAAAAGCCACAAGTCTAAGAAAGAAAAGCAGATGTTAATAACAATAATATAATGAAACTACCTCAAGGTCTCAAAAGTTTGCTGGAAAACCCAGATCTGATGGCATAACTATGTCTGAGGAACTTCTAGAAAAACAAGGATTGCACATATCTCTCTTGGGACGGAGGGTGGGGAGTGATAACTATTATGTCCTAATATGTTCGGTTTTTTGTGCAAGGGGGAAAGCACCACAACAGAGAAAACCATCATTGGGAGCCTGCCAAGTGTAGTTGTGACAAACAGGGCCTGTAGCATGCCTCTTCTGTCAGAATTGATAGGATGGACTTATGTAATCAAGACTCAGATAAATCATCACATGCCATGAATCACTTTAAAAGATCAAAATCAGCACCTTGAATAGGAATCAAGACACAGACTGACAACCAATGTGGCTTACAGAGTAGAAGTGTAACATGCCGTTCTAGAAGAATAGATAACTGCCCATGCCACTTCATTTTGCACCATCTGAAGCTTCAATCCAATGCCTACACTAATTAAGAGGAATGTTGTTCTGTGATTCAGGTACAACTTTCTGCCTGCTTCAGTGACTTGCCACTGAGCCTAGGGCAAAGATTATTCCCCCTTGGGAAAGATCATTCCCCGAGAGCCAAAAATAGGAGCTGATGTGGAGTTGCCAAAAAGCAAGAGACCAAAGTCTGGGTTGGCATTTGGTTAAAAAAAAACATATCTGAGAGGTTACAGTATAATGTAAATTTTTCGGTTATGTTTATCGGTTATGTCCTAATATGTTCATTTTTTTTGTGCAAAGGGGAATTTACAGGTATACAAGAATAACTGAAGATGGGAATAAGTCCAAAAAAATAAGGACTATAAGTACAGCAAAAAAGAATAAATTATCCACATACACTGCCTGATAATATACTGTATACTAAAAAATAAATCCTCCTCAGAGTGAAGCTTAATCTCTGTTGTTTACATGGACGTATCTGTGTAGTAGATAAAAATATAGAAGGAATTTCCTATTGCTATCTTCAAGGATGGGCAGATTATTTTCCAGTTTAACCCATAGCAGTGGTATTGCCTGAAAAATACCTTTGCTTATTAAGAAGGCCTGACCCTACTTAGCTTCCTAGCTGAGACAAAATTGGCCAGGTGCTGTCATCGCCAAGACCAATATACTAGCTTTTTTGTACACATGTCAGAAGCACTGAAGCACTTCTGGGTTAAAGGATTAGCCAGTGACATCACTGTTGTCTCGGGAATGCACAGTTGGAAGCCCCTTTTATTGTCCAGCAGGAGCTGGATCAAAGGATGGCAGCTCAATCCCATCCCACAGCAGTACTCAGGTCTTGAACACAAGCTTGCTAACCTCCAACCCAGCATCCTAATCATACGAGTCATCAAGCTCCTAATATACCAGCTGTCATTAAGCTTCTGAAAAAGTTCTCTAGAATAATCTTGTGAATTATTCAATGTTTATCATTTAACGAGAGGCAACTTTACCTCTAATTTCCAACTAATAGTTTACTAGTGGAATAGTTAGAATAATAGTTATTCCAACTCAACTCAAAATATATGAAAACATACATTTTCAGTTTCAATATAAGATTGTTAAATATATCTGTTTTGCCAGTGCATGTTTGGGTTTCCATATTAATCAAAAAGCTGATACAAGGAAGATATTATGAAATAAATTAGATATACTCAATTACTGAAATTCTGAACCATACTGAATTATGCTTATGTTGCATTATTTTGAAGTGATTCAGTCCATCAATTAATCATAAATTTGAAATGACCCCATTCACAATAATGGAAGAAGATTGGTTTATATTCAAGCACTCTGATTTATCTCAAGTCTAGTTTATAACCATAATAAATAATAAACCTAGCCAACATGGAAGCTGTTTCAACCTTTAGTCCGTGTGAATGTGTATAAACTATTTATCACACTATTGTGTAATACAAGATAATGTAGATTGACACATTGAATACTACAACTTGAACTTTTATCGTCATTGGACTTTGAATATCCATCTTACATAAAATCTAATTTTGATTGAAATTAGATATCTTCTGTGAATTAGAACCAAGAATCATAAGGCTTTATTGATAATTATTTTCTAGTGCTAGGTAAGGTAAAGGTAAAGGTTCCCCTGCACATGCGTGCTAGTCGTTTCCGACTCTAGGGGCCAGTGCTCATCTCCGTTTCAAAGCCGAAGAGCCAGCGCTTGTCCTAGGACATCTCCGTGGTCATGTGGCCGGCATGACTAGACGCCAAAGATGCACGGAACGCTGTTACCTTCCCACCGTAGTGGTCCCTATTTTTCTACTTGCATTTTTACGTGCTTTCGAACTGCTAGGTTGGCAGAAGCTGGGACGAGTAACAGGCGCTCACTGTTACGCGGCACTTGGGATTTCTAATGCTATTTCAGTTAAATTAGCAATAGGACTTAGACTTATATACCGCTTCTCAGTGCTTTACAGCCTCTCAAAGCAGTTTACAGAGCCAGCATATTGCCCCGAACAATCTGGGTTCTCATTTTACCAACCTGAGAAGGATGGAAGGCTAAGTCAACTTTAAGCTCAAATTCAAACTACTGGTAATGGGCAGAGTTAGCCTGCAATACTGCATTCTAACCACAGCACCACCACTAATCCCATTAAATACGTAGCAAATGCAATTATAATAACCTAAATATCTTTATTATAGTACTACAATACCTATAATGTATACTAATTTATAATATTTTTAGTAAAATTTACTTCATAGATACTGCTGTTTAGTTGTTCAAAGCAACTATTATTCATGAGATTGTCATTGTACCTAGCTTGTCTTGACCGATTTTGAAAAAAATAAGCAACATCAGGTCTTGTGAGTACTTAGGTGGAAGAACATCAAGACACCCCATGTAGATTAAGGTTAGGAAATAATTTTTAAAAATCCAAAAGCAGTGGACTTCTATATTTGTTCTAAGGAAAGAACATCAATTTATCTAGATGTGTTTGAGAGCAAAGAAAACTCAAGGTAATTTTAATATTGATTTCTTGTTCTAAGTAACCATGGACAGAAGCAGCCGATTCTAAGGGTGGAAAGTGCATGAATAAAAATATGAAATAATAATAATAATAATAATAATAATAATAATAATAATAATAATAATAATAATAATAATAATA
>JAKJMR010017399.1:191339-234188 GCA_024449315.1 Daboia siamensis | reverse complement strand
TAATAATAATAATAATAATAATAATAATAATAATAATAATAATAATACAAATATTTTCTCAATCTAAAATGTGTTGTCTAAGATACTTGTAAAAGGACATGCTGACAGGAAAGATCTAAAAATCACATATTTTGAAAATCTAATATTCAGGAAATTTGTCTAATAATTGCAGTGTTCCTCGTGCATTTTTATTTTAAAGGCAATTCATAATCCCAGGAGTTTAATTCTCGAACTGCTGCAATAAATAAAGTACATATTCAAAAAAAATGTATTCAAGGATTAAAAGGCCACGGTGAGCAAAAAAGAATCTCCTTTCAGAGGAGACTGTCTGCCCCACTCTGCAGGATCCTTTTTTCTGCTTCTCTTCCGTTCAAAGCCAGTGGAGGGAAAGAACAATTTAGCCCAAACTGCATAGGGCACTGGGTCAGGGATGCTGCAGTACAGGCATGAATAAAGACATGCTCCTTCTTACACAGTTTATTTTCCTTCCTTCTAGCAATCTTGAGGCAGTTCTGATGCTTGATAAACATTAAAGTTTCTTCCCACTTCTCCCCATGCCCCTATTTGCCTGCTTCTCTCTCTTTAGTGATATTGCCACTGATGGAAAATGTGTGTTTCTGGAGGCCAGTGCCCATAAAGCTCCATAATTTACTTTTATTCGGAGAGGTCTCTTATCTTTGGGCCAGTCATTATCTCACAGGGGGGTGGGAGATACAGTAGTGCAGAAAAAAACTGAAACGGGTTGACTTGAGCGCCACTAAGAATGGGAAAGCATTTTATAAAAAAATAAAATATATCTTGAACTTGAGATAATTTCTCCCATAAGAAAAAAGAGTGGACAAATGGAGACAAAAGTTATGTACAATGGCCAACATTCCACTTTATTAGCACAGAGTTGCCAATTCCATCTGAGTTGGAATCTTGATGTTTATGTATTAATTAAATGAAGAACTGTTGATTATAACAAACTATATGCAAGAGGAGATATCACTCTCATTCAGTTTTAGATATGGCGGATGCCACAATATTTCTCAATTTATTAATTTGGGAAAAGGAATTACATAAACTCACCAAGGATGGCACCAAACTACTTATGTCTGCCTCATTAGGTAGACCGGACCAGGAAATCAACTCCACTAGGTGTGTACAGCTGAGATTGAAATTGAGTTCAACCACAGACTCTTGCAAATCTGATTTTGTTGCACATCATTTTTGTAGTGCAATAAGTGATCTACTTCTAAACGTTATCTGGACATTCTGGATTTAAAATTTTTTTTAGTCATCCTACTTTGGCAATAGAATCTGTTTATCTCCATAAAGGCCATCTTCCTAACTCACTACAGCCCATCCCTGTTTGAAATAGTCTTTATTGGAACAGCCAATTTAGAATCTTAGATATCATTTGATGACTCAGATAAGATGTAGTAAATTAACTGTTTCCTGAAGATACTACACATTGTATATCTATAACCTTGGCTGCTTTCAGCCAAGAAACATCTTGCACAAGAGCATAAGAGATGGAATTGACACAGAAGTTCTGTGACTCAAATTGTCGACATCTCTCTCATACAAGTTTGATTCCTGTTTTCCAAAGTAAAACATGCAAATGGAACAGACATGTCAAACACAAGGCCCGGGGGCCAGATGTGGCCCGCAAAGTGGTTTCATGCGGCCCGCAAAGCCATCCTGGAAACAGTGAGGGAACGGCCCCCACTGCCTTGGCCCTGGCCCAGAGACCCTCCTTCGGCCAGAGACCCTCAGATCTGTCCCACTCCTGCCCAGGCCCCCATAGGCACCCTCGATGCGAACGATGTAGAGCTGGCCACGCCCACCCAGTAGGCCATATGCACTCTAGCCATGCCCACCCAGTAGGCCACGCCCACCCTGGCCATACCCACCCGGCCCTCTGAGGGTAACCGCAATGCTGATGCGGCCCTCAATGAAATTGAGTTTGACACCCCTGAAATGGAATGTACCCAGGTCAACACCACTTTGTGCCTTCACAGATAAGCCTGAAAAATTGTCAGAAGGTGATTTACAGGGATTTTCAGCTCTTTCTCTTATTTTTGTATGGCTAGAACAAGATTTCTGTAATATAACTGGATTATCTTTCTGCTAAAAGTTGGAAATTCTTAGGAGACTCAGTCACAAACAGAACATTAATTGAATGTTCATATTACAACAATGCTTTTTTATATTGATTTGTCCATTAACATCAATGGCTCAGCAAATTGGATTATACTTTCAGATACTGAACCACCTTTATTACTCTGTATGTGAAAGATACAACAATTGTCCTCATTGTCATACCCCTTCCAAAATATGGACTTTTGCAGAGAAGTTCTTTGGAATTTATGTTTCAATTTTAACTATTATAGACGAACAGCTAGTGGAAGTCCGACACTGAAAGGCATTCAAAATGATTCCATTCTGCAATAATTTTGTCACAGCTGCTGTTTGGAAGATTTTCAGATTCAGATTCAGAGGATTGTTGTTGTTTTTGTTGTTGTTGCAAATTATAAGTTACTATTTTAGTGGGGTTGTTCTTAAAACTTCCTTCAGTTAAC
The DNA here is from genome assembly GCA_024449315.1 of Daboia siamensis. Lineage (NCBI taxonomy): Eukaryota > Metazoa > Chordata > Lepidosauria > Squamata > Viperidae > Daboia > Daboia siamensis. The sequence continues at coordinate 231,621 of JAKJMR010017399.1, read as the reverse complement.
TTTAAATAAATGACAGTTCCTACTGTTATGGCAGGTAGATAAATCTAAAACAGGAAATAAATAATTCTTAGACCTTTTATAGTTCAGCCTAATGGAGTTGCGAAAGCTGCAGGACAGATAACTTGCTTAATGGTAAATCTTCTTTCCTAGCCTAATAGTTAATGGAGAGTCAAAACACTTACACTGACTAATGCATTCTCTCTGCATTGAGACCTTCTGGACATAAGATGAGAGATATTTTTAAAATCAAATGAGCATTAATAGAAGAGAATATTTGTAGTTTAGGATTGAACTGTGGAGTCCTTGGTGCTCTCTGAGCTTGGTTTTTTTCTTGCAGACATTTCACTACCTAGCTACTGTAGGTAACATCATTAAAGCTAGAACTCTGAGAGAGCAATCCCCACTCCATTCTACCATTGACGATATTACCTACAGTAATTAGATAATGAAATGACTGCAAGAAAACAAACTCAGAGAGCACCAAGGACTCAACAAATGAACCTTTTTATCAAATAATATACATCTTTTAATGTCCAAAAATTAAAACTGATGGTGCAAAAATATTTTAAAAAATACATTAGAAACATCAAATAGGTTTCCTTTCAGTGAATATAGTAATTTCCCTCTTAAAAATATCACTTCAGGTATAACTTTAGCTCAAGAGGCCTCAGGCAAGGCTTCAGGAATCATTCTTGTGCATCTTTGATTTCAAAGTACAGCAATATTGTTGCCTTAACATTTCCTCATTTCTCTTATATGTTTACCTCATCTGATTAAAATAATCAAGGTCTCTATATTGCTCTTGATTTAATGCAGTGTGTCTAGTTTGGTGATCTATTTGGTTATCCCACTATTTGATGGGGAAAAAAATCACTTCAGTTGTCCAAAAGTTCAAGGATAATTGATGGCATATTTTGCTGCATTAGAGATTAAAGATGCCTATTATATCGATAATCCTTGACTGATGCCGGTCAAGGCTATGTACTCAAGGCCGAATTCTTAAGGCTAAGTCCTTATCAAATAATCACTGTTTTACATGCAGCTTTATCTACAATGTTGTAAAAAAAAATTACCACATGTATTTCTGTTAAGCAGACACTATAGCCTTAGGCTCTAGCTACATTGACACACAGTTAATCTCTCTGTTTCAGTTGTCCATTCTTAAACAAATTAGAATTAGGGGAAACAGCATACTATCTATACCTTATGCCACTAAACTATGGAATCCTCTGCCATTAGACATAATGATGGCTACAGTTTTAAACTCTTTTCAAAGGAGACTGGTCAAATTTAGTTGGGCTAATAACAGCTGTTAGTCTTCATGTGCGTTTACAATTTTTGAATCCAAGGTAAATGAAATATCAACTATATTTCACACATTCTTGCTGGTAAGTTTCCTAAATAGAGACACACATAAAAAAGGTAGAATTTTGAAGACACTATCTTAACTTTTTGGACCACTGTTTAACTTTCTTTGGATATCCTTGCTTTAACCTGCTCCAGCCTCAGGGCTCTTTTTATGCTTCTAGGCCTTCTTTCCATCACACTATGAAATATGTAAATTAATAACCGACTGGAAATGAAAACCTCTTTGATGCCTTTGAGATCAGGAGCAGCCAGGAGTGTGTGTGACCTACTGGGTGGCCATGGCCAGCTCTACATCGTTCACCTCAAGGGTGCCTATGGAGGCCTGGGCAGGAGGGTCTCTGGCAGAAGGAGATGGTACTGGGGCAAGTGCCAAGGCATTGTCCACAGGAGGAGCCTCACTGTTCCTCTCAGGCCACGCAGGGGGGCCTGGATAGTGGTGCAGAGGTCAAATGACCAGCCCAGCCCTCAAGCACCTGCGGCACTAAGCCCAGCCCCATTTCTCCAAGGGTCCACCCAGCTGCACTTACCTCCTCCTCAAGGCTGCTGCTGCTGTGCTTGTTCTCCTTAGCCAGGTTGCTCATGATGGGTATGAGGGCAAAGTCAGGGGGGAGGCCCACTTCCTCTCCATGTGAGGAGACCTGGCTTTGTATCCAAAGCTTCCATAGCAATAGGATGGGAGACCCCCCAGGATATGCCAGGAGGAGGGGGCAAGGGGATGGTGAAAGGGCAGCAGGGAAGGATTAAGGCAGGACTTTCCTCAGACCCTCCCTCTCCTTCCTTCCTTCCTTCCTTCCTTCCTTCCTTCCTTCCTTCCTTCCTTCCTTCCTTCCTTCCTTCCTTCCTTCCTTCCTAGAGTGGTGGGAAAATATTTGAGATGAGGGAGGGAGAAAAACAGGCAAGAAACTCAGCTGGGGAAGTGTCATCCTTCATGAGGAATGAAGAAATGCACCATTGCCTGGAAGTGGCCAGCACATGGCCCTTGCCTACTTCACATATCCGGCTTGGTGGGCTATGGGGGAGGGAATGCCATGAGCAGCATGACAGTCAATGATACCTGCACAATGCTGCCCAGCCCCCAGCCTCCCTTGTTTCGGCAGGCAGCGGGATGTGGGATTCTGAGACCAGTCAAAGCAGGGTGTCACAAATATGTCTGTCTGCCTATGCAGAGTTTATTGTATTTATACAGTTTAACAAGCAGGAAATAATGTACAGCAAAAGCATTGTTTTTTGGTGTACTCCCTAGTCAATCTTAGAGAACATCCGAACATCCCAAGCCAGGGCAGAGTCTTCCTTATCTAGCTGGATCTTAGCAGTGCCTGGCAAGGCCTATTGAAATGAGCTCATAGACATGTGGATAACAGAATACTGGGGCAGGCAGTTTTCTGCGCATGGTCCCTTCATATCCTTGACCTCCATCTTTACAGCGTGGTGCTCTCCTCACAGTGCCAAGAGGCTGAGCTGGGTGGCATGAATCTGAAGTGAAGCGCAACGCTGCCCAGCTGCCCAGCTTCTAGCCTGCCCAAAGTAGGCAGGGCCATGTGCTGGCCACTTCCAGGCAATGGTGCATTTGTTCATTCCTCACAAAGAGTGATATCTCCCCAGTGGGTGGGGCCAATGCAGCAGGGGCTGGTCCCTCGCTGTTTCCAGATGGCCTTGTAGAGCTAAGACTGAATGCGTTTCAACGTAGATGGCCACCATGAAATTGTACATTGGCTCCCGGCCAGCCTGGGCCAGGGCCAAGGCAGCAGGTCCTATTGCTTCACTATTTCCAGGATGGCTTTGTGGGCCACATAAAACCATTTCACAGGCCGGATCCGGCCCCTGGGCCTTGTGTTTGAGATGTCTGTACTATGTCCATAATAATTTAGACATTATAGATGTTAAGTGTTTGTTATTTCTATCAATTTGCACCATCAGTGTATTGGTGTATGTACTGAAATGACATAATTTGCAAATGTTTGCATCAATTTAAATAATTATTGCAAATGTTATAAATAAATCTGAATATCATAAGTTCAGATTGAATGGACACCTCCTTACCCTGAATGGTCTTTGTTGTGTCCGGTGCTGCAACAGATGACTCAGAGACAGGTCTGGGTTATTCTGTTTATTTCTACTACACGTGGCCGAACTGGCCTTGCATGCCCAGGTTGCCTTTATATGCCTGGCGACCTCCTGACACTAGCCAATCCCCTGGCTCTAATCTCCCGCCGTACCTTGGTCACCCAACCCAGTGTCCAGGAATTCCCGCCGGCCAGGTTAGCCAATCAGGTGGCTGGACAGGTAAGTATAGAACACTCCTTTCCCCCCAATTGTAAACTAATCTATACCCTGTTGCTCTTACTCCCCTGATTCATTTCCTTACATAATCCCTAGGTATGCCGGAGGTCTGTGTGCCTTGGCAGGATATCTCCCTGGTGGACTGTCAGGCCTAGTCTCCCTCCCCTGGACTGGCCTCATTGGCACTGGCTGCTCCCCCTTCTGCAGGTGACCGGCTGGCTGTGAGATTCCGGTGAATTCTCTTGGCACTGTCTTGGTGACTGGATCTGGTGACCCTGGTCCAATTGTGGTAGTCCTAGGTGCCCCGGCCTCTGTTGGTCTGGCTAAGCTGATAGTGTTAGGTCTAGGTGTGGTAGCTGGGAGTGAGAGTGGTTCGTAGTGTGTGTTACTTTGTTGCTGCTGAGTCTCTCTGTGTGCCGGTGGGGTATTCTCTGGGGCCCTTTTCCTGAGTTGGTCAATGCATCTCCTGACCTGACATTCCCCTTCCTCTTCCCCCTCTATGATGTATGATAGCTTGTCCACCACCACTCCCTGTGTCCACTTGTCCCCTTGGCCATAGTTCCTGGCCCACACTAAATCCCCAATGTTCAATGATCTGGCGGTGCAGTCCTGTTCTGTTTCAGCTGTTGCCCTATCCAGGTGGAGCCTATCTAATTTGGTTGTGAGTCTCCTGCCCCACCTCATTTCCACTGGGCTTTTTCCCGTTGCTGTGCACGGTGTTGTGTGTTGTGCCAGCAAGAACTGGGCCAATATTTGGGGACAGTCACCTACAATTATATGCGTAGTGCATCTTTGTTTGATCTCACATTCCTCTCTGCCAATCCGTTGCTGGAGGGATGGAACAGTGCCGATGCTGCATACCTAATCCAGTTGGCCTTGAGGAAGTCCTGAAATTCAGTAGAGGTGAATTGAGGGCCATTGTTAGATACAATTATGTCAGGTAACTCATGAGTGGCAAAGAGTCCCCTCAGAACCTGTATTGTCTTGGCTGATGTCATGCTCTTAAGAGGCACCACCTCTAACCACCAGGAATAGCTGTCAACCACTACTAAGAATGTTTGACCCTGGAATGGCTCTGCGTAATCTATGTGTATTCGGGACCAGGGGTTGTGTGTTGCCTCCCACCTGTGTGTGGGCTTGTTCTGGCCTAGACCTCTGGCATTGGTAGCACCCTGCTACTCTCTCCTCTATGGCCTAGTCTAATCCTGGCCACAATAGGTAACTCCTGGCCAGGGCTTTCATGCGCACTATCCCCTGGTGCCCTTTGTGTAGTTCGCTGATGACCTTCTCTCTTAATTTCTCTGGCACTATCACCCTGTTTCCCCATAATAGGCATCCTAAGTGTGATGACATCTTGTCCCTTCTCCTGAAATAAGGCTGGAATTGTGGTCCCAGGTTTTCCCTCTTCCATCCCCCTTGGACCCATGTTGCTACTCTGCTTAGTACTGGATCTTTGCTAGTGGCGTTGGCGATGTCTTTGGCTGTCAGCGGGCATTCTGGGAGTTCTTGTATTGTGAGAATTTGTCCCACTGGTGCTGGGTCTGTGTCTGTGTCTGGTAGGGGTAGCCTGCTTAATGCATCCGCATGGCCCATTTCTTTCCCCGGTCTATATTGGATGGAGAATGTATATGCTGATAGGAATATTGACCATCTCAACATTCTTGGGGACATTATTTGTGGGGTTTGTCTGTCCGTTGAGAACAGTCCCAGAAGCACTTTGTGATCAGTGATCACAAAGGTAATCGTGGAATTTCTTTACTCCTGCCACGATTGCTAACGCCTCTTTGTCAATTTGTGCATAGTTGCGCTCTGCCTTGGTCAGAGTACTGGAGTAATACGCTTTGTTCCCCATCACTATCCAGGTGGCTGATCATCGCCCCCACCCCATATGGTGATGCATCGCATGCTAAGCATATTGGCTTCCCGTCAATGAAATGGGTGATTATGGACCTACTGGATAGTATCTCCTTCAATGTTTGAAAACTTCTTTTGTGTTGTTCCTGCCACTGCGAAGTGGCTTTTTTGTCTAGTAGCCTGTGCAGTGGTTCTGCTATGGCAGCTTTGTGAAGTAGGAATGCATGATAGAAATTTATGAGACCCAAAAATGCTTATAACTCCGCCTTATTTTTAGGTGCTGGGGCTGATTTGATTGCTCCTCTTTTGGATGTATGATCTGAGCATCAATCCTGTATCCTAAAAACTCAGTGGATCCTACTCCAATGGAGCATTTTTCCTTTTTTAATTTGAGCCCTGCAACTCTAAATCTCCCCAGTACCCTTTCCAAACGTTCAGCTAAGACTCCCTCAGTTTCCCCTGCTATCAGTACATCATCAAAGTAAGGGCACACCCCAGGTATACCTTTCAGAGTCCTCTCCATCACTTCTTAGAAGATGCCTTGTTGGAAGATGCTGCTATACCAAATTGCAATCTGTTGACTCGGAACGCCCCCTTGTGGGAGACTATTGTTTGTGCATCGGCTGCCTCCCTGGTAACTGTTAATTGCAAGTACGCTTGCTCCAAATCGAGTTTAGCAAAGATGGCACCGTTCTGGATGGTCGTGAGGACCTGCTTCACCGTCAGAACCAGGTAAGCATGCTGATTTAAAGCTCGGTTCAGTGTTGCTTTATAGTCGGCACATATTCTCACATCCCCGTTGGGTTTGAGGGGGGTGACAATAAGTGTTTCCCAGGGTCCCTCTTCTACTGGTTCCAGTACTCCCTGGCCCACTAGTTTGTCTAGCTCGGTTTCTATCTTTTGTTTGAGGGTAAAGGGAACCCTCCTAGCCTGGATTCTTATGGGGGATACTGTGGGGTCTAATTTAAAGTTAATGGGTGGCCCCCTGTATTTACCGAGCGTCCCATCGAAGACGTCTGTGTACCTATCGCAGACGGACTCTAGGGTTCAGTGCTGCACCATATTAATTCCCCTGACCCAGATACGTAGTGGTCCGAACCAGTTGAGACCAATTAAGCTGGTTCTCTGTCCCTCTGTAACTAGAAGTTCTAGTGGCCCCTTAAACCTCTTAAAACAGACTTCGATGATGACTATTCCCCTCACTTTTATGGGTGTCCTTTGGAAATCTGCTAATTGTATGTGTGTGTGTTTAATGTGGACTCGATGCCCGCTTCTAGCCTCAATGCATGCCAACGATTCCCCTGAAATGATGGACATCGCCACCCCCAAATCTACTTCCATTCTGCAGGGGATGCCCTGCAGACGGACCTCAATTTTTAATTTGGGGCTAAACACTTGGTTGATGGCCTCAACCTTTCCCCAGTTAGGGGTTCGTGCCTGTGGCCTGTGGGTCTCTTTGCCACTATTGCAGGGGGTTACCTTACCTGTGGCTCAGGCATCGTTGTCATGGAGGTTTTTGCACGGTTTGCTTCTGCAGATTATTTGAATGTGGCCAGTTTTCCCGCAGTTCCTGCATTTCGCGTTCCTGAACCTGCAGCCCTCGCAGGGTTGATTTCCCCCACAACTTCCACATTTGGATTCTGAGTCCTTTTATCTGTTCTGAGCTTCCCTCAGTGATTTTGTTTGCTGGGATGATGGTGGTCTTCTGGGTCAGTCAGTGTCATCCGATTGGTTTGCTCTCGCGGTGGCCTTTCCGAATCGCCGGGTGATATCGTTGATGTCCGTCTCCCATGGGTAGTCCTCCACCCCACCATCCACAAAGCACTCTTGGTGGATGGATCCAGCCACGCCGTTGCTGTTGTGGGGGGGTGACGTTGTCCAGTGGCTTCGTACGTCAGCAGTTCGTCCAGGACTTCTTGCAAGTTTCCTGTGGGCTTTGCTATAATTCTATTCTGCAGTTGTTCATCACGTAGCCCTAGGACCACTCTGTCCCTGATTCGCACTTCCAAGTTATTGTACTTGCATCGGAGTCTGGCTTCCCTCACTGCGGCCACAAACTCCATTATGGATTCCCCCGGTTTCTGGTTCTGCCATTCAAAGATCCTCCTCCAGAAAAGCTCTGATCATTTGGGGGTGAAATGTTCTTGTAGCTTCCCCAAGAGATTGGCATACAACACGCTAGCAACTGCTGCTGGCCGGCATAATCCTATGGCGACCCGGTAAACAGGTGTTCTGCTGATCGTCAGCAACACGGCAGCCTTCTTTCGGTCGTCGGTTATGCCGTTCACCAGCATGTACCCTTCGACTTGGCCAATGTACTCCTCCCAATCTTCTGGGTGCCTGGGGTCAAATTCTCTTACTGAGCTGACCTGTGCCATTCTCGCTCTTCCGTCCGCAAATCTGGTGCCGCTGGGCTAAACGCCTGCTGTGCTGCTGACGGCTCTTCGAATTTCCCGCTACTTGAGCTTTCCGCTCTCGCGTCTTTTTCTCCGCTGTTCTGCCGCAATCCCACCTTCGTCGCCACTGTTGTGTCCGGTGCTGCGACAGATGACTCGGAGACAGGTCTGGGTTATTCTGTTTATTTCCACTACACATGGCCGAACTGGCCTTGCATGCCCAGGTTGCCCTTATATGCCCGGTGACCTCCTGACACTAGCCAACCCCCTGGCTCTAATCTCCCGCCATGCCTTGGTCACCCAATCCGGTGTCCAGGAATTCCCGCCCGCCAGGTTAGCCAATCAGGTGGCCGGACAGGTACGTAATAAAACAGTCTTTTATATGAAGTTTATACTAAGAGCATGCATTGTGCTGTTCTCTTTAGCAGTAAGCAGTATTACAAAGCACAGAAAACATATAGTAGTAGGCAAAATAATTCAAAGAATGGGATAAGAGGGAAAAATCAGCTAAATAAAAGGGAGAATTTTCCATCAGGACATTAGTAGTTAAATCATATATAAGAGAGAATATTGTGGGAAGAGATGGTATTGATTTCCTTTAAATAAGCTGTTGAAATATTTAAATCAAAAGTAAACCTATTTATATATACTTATGTAGACAAAAATTCTATTGATGAAATTGGCTCTAGGAAGCAATTTATGGATGTAAAGCTAAGTGATGCTTTGCTCCTTGATCAGTTTGCATCTGTTGTTTCTTGTCCTGTCTTCAGGTGCTTTGGAGAATAGATTGATACTCTCTTCTTTGTGGCAACCCTGTAGATACTGGAAAACTGCTATCATATCAACCTGTCTTTTCATTAAACATTTTTTATTAATTACTTCATTAATATAGTATTTTGCTAGATGCAGGCATCTTGAGTGACCTGGGATATAGTTTTGAACAGTGTTGACCCTAATCTTTAAGACCTCCGCCCCAGTGAGCTATGATCTATACTTACAGATGACAGCTTAATACTGTCCAGTAACACCCCAAGAGGTAGATATTAGCCTCCATAATTGAGTCAAAGTTTCCTAAGCAAGTAGGTAAACCTTGGGTATGATGGAGATGGTAGCCCATCCACATCTGGAATTCATCTCACACAAAATAAAAGGTATTCAAGCATCAGTCTACAGTATTTTGTGAATATTTCTATTTTTTATTTAAAAGCACAAACTTCACTCTGAAAAAACTGAGATTATCACCTCTAATTTTCCTTTACACATGCTTGTCTGCAACATTCCTTAATGCACTACTATTTCCATGCAACTTTTTCTAATGTAGGCCTTTATTCTTTCTGTATTTTTCTATGCAGTTTTTAAATGACTATTGAACGTATTCCTCTTATAGGTTTCTCCTATTGCCTACTCTGAGATGCTTCTTTTAAAATATCCCCTTACTTATTTATTTTTTCCCTTACTCCTTCTATTTTTGTTTACTCATTTCTTTCTCCCCACTTCTTCATTAAGCTCATCACAAACCTACAATACTGTCCTTTTCCCAGCAAAATTGCTTGTTGGAAATCTGTAAGATTCTGACGGCAACGCATGAATTGAGCATGTGTTTACCATCACTTAGCCATTGGGGCTGCTTTAGGCAATCATGTTTGCTTCTATAACTCTCAGGACTTTGCCAGGATTTTTCCTATATACTTTTTGTGCTTGGCTGTGCTATTTTGGCTTTATACAGTATATGTCCTACTAGTAAAGTTGAGAAATATATTGATATATTCTTAACCCCATAATCAATATGTATTTTATAATTTATATACTTTTAATTTTTTGGGGTGCATTAATGTAACTTTCTCCCTTTCTTCCTCTTTCATTCTCTCTGTCTCCCATTCCCTTTCATTGGTTATAATCATAATACTAAAAGAGCATTCTGTTTAGGATACTCATTATTTCTATAGACTATGGTCCAAATGCAGCTCTGTACTCAGTTAATGAGAGATAATCTCTCTACTTAGAATTTATTAATTTTGTTTGAACAAAAGTAAATTATATGTTTTGTATCAATTTTATACAGTAACAATATTTTAGAGGACTAGGTGTAGAGAACCACTGACCAAATAAATAATATTGAAGGAGCTCATACTTGTTTGTCTAGAGTGTTGGAAACAATATAGAAATAATATGTTCATGGTGTATAAACACATCTTGCTTGTCCATTATGCAACCTATTCTTCAATTTTGTTGAACAAAAATCTGTTTGAAGAGTGAGACCAAACACATTTGCAATTAAATCTCTGATACAACAGTTTCAAAGCTCATTAAGCATTATGCTATTATCAACACTAACCTTCTGTTTGCAGATTTTTCTGGGGGAGAAAACTTGTTTTTCCTCTATCCATGAATTTCCAAATCTCTTAAATGTTTTCTAGAAGTCTTTTCTAAGAAATGTTTACTTTAGGTACAGATAAATTAGCTAAGGTTCTATGGAGTAAGCTGGCGATAGGTTGTTCCAGGTATTCTACAGACTACAGGGATAATGAAGATTCTATTTTGTGTTTACATTGTTGAAGTGCTGAAGTTCATGGGGTTTGAAGATGGATTGTGCTGTGTAAAGAACCCATTTCAAGAAATATGATGATTTGAATGACAATAGATTTGTATGGAACACACTGCTACTTGTTTTAAATTGTTGTAGCTATCTTTATATTTAAAAACTAAAGTATAAATTTAGAAAGAAAATTATAATACTAGAAATATTAGCATAACATAATAAATACAGCAGGACATATTTTAATCTGCCACTCAGATAACTTTTTTTGTGGAAGAGTATATAGCATATTTACATATCCAAAATATGTAAGGAATCAGATTAGGAAAGTAGTATTTATTTATTTATTTATTTATTTATTAAATTGTTAGGCTGCCCATGTCCCATTAGGTGACTCTGTCTGGTTAGAAGCCTTCAGAAAGTCTGCAATCCTAACATAAATTGAACATTTCTTTATCTATTGTCTCCCTATATGTGTATGGTACTAAAGACAGAGATAAAAATCTTTATATTCTTAAACTGTATAGTATAATATACCACATAGTAATTCCAAATGCATAAGTGAGTCAGTATTCTGAATCCATCTCTTAGTTGACGAGATGTGAGCAAAGGATATTGACTTGCAACATAATCACTAGATTAGAAAGCTAAATTTATGTAGAACAGTTTGAGCATGCTTGGGATAAAATGTGGCTTTTGTCAGGCATAAGGCACACTGACCAAAATGTGCCCAAAGTTGTAATTACCTTTCTTACCTTAGCAGAGAATGCTGCATGTGGCATAGGTAAGACAGGCTGTAATCAACTTTCTCTATTCTAAAAGCTGTGATGGGTGGCACAATTCAGTATCTATGACCAGAGCATAAAATAGATTATGACCTGGAATTTAGGAGCAGTATATAGTAAAGAGCAGGAATAAAATTATTGGTAAAAAATATTTGTTCAGTTAATAAAATAGAAATATTTAGATCTGAATGAATCTTATGCAATTATGCACTGATGTAGAAGGGAAACTGAATTATAGTTATGAATGAAAGAAATCAAATGTAGTGTATGTCAGAAAGTATGAATTGATGTCATCTAGATCAATGGTCCCCAACCCTTCTGGCTCCACAAATCAGCAGCAGTTAGCGGCGATAGTGGGGAAGGGATGGTTTTGCATACGCAACCTAGCTCTCAGGCATGTGTAAATGAGGCTTTGTGAACTCGCACACTGCTTCTGCTGCCCAGTTCCCAATGGGCTGTGGACTAGTACCAGTCCTCAGCTTGAGGGTTGGGGGTCTCTGAGCTAGATTATTGCTAGAGTGTATGATAGTAGGAATTCATATGTTGATAATTACATCTTATGCTGCACTAACTGATAACAGAAAAGGCAGAATAGAGAAAGAGACTGACTTTTGGAAGACTGAAGAACAAATGAGAAGAATGACTGTCACTGAGAAATATCTTCTTGTTTCAAATCTGTAGTTTACACACCACTCCATCCATGCATATACATAAAATAGTAATGAATGAATAAAGTATGATTAATTTGTTTCCTTATGAATTAATAAAGCATATAAAGGTAAAAGGTTCTAAATGTGGGTCAAATCATATTTTCAGCGGGGGGGGCGTTTTGAGGAAAAATGGACAAGCAAGAAAAAGAAAGAAATGAAAGAATGGAAATGAAAGATATATGGTTTGAAGAGAAAGTACAGCTCTTGTCTCAAAAAATAAAAAATAAAAAATAGATTAATCTCCCAACACTGTGACTAGAAAGAGGATGTAGGTACTGCTTAGAACAGAGTGAAATAACTTAAGTCTCCATCAGTGGAAATATTTAAAAAGATGCTTGGTAGAATAACAAATTTTAAATTGGTTGTGGATAAGAAAAAAAATCAGTTGAGAAACTATTTTTGAAAAAACATGAGGAAAGAAATAAATAGTTTAATGTGGTGTTTTTCAAATGATAATTTTAAAATGTGTGGACTTCAGAATCTCCCAATCAGCATTCTGGGGATTGAAATTCACCCATCTTAAAATGAGCAAGTTTGAAAAACACTGGTTTAATATTTATAGATAGAAAAGATAATTGCAAGAATGCAGTAAAAAAAGCAAAATACATATAAATTGAAAACGTAGGGATAGAAATGTATAGGATACATGCATAGCCATAGTGTTGGCATAATCTCTACTCAGCTATATTTTCTTTTCTCTTTGTTCATGCCTTCGTCTCCTTTCACCTTATTCATTCTTACTAGTTTTCTGCATTTATCTAACTTTGCTTTTTCCAAAAGGGAATAGCATGATTGGTACATGTATTTGAAGGTGCTGCAGCATAAAGTGTGATATAAAAACATAAGTAGCCATGCTGGATCAGATCAAGGCCTGTATCAGATCAAGGCTTATATCAATTCAATCACTTGTTTCTAAGCAATCAATCAGATGTTTCTAAGGCTCTTACAAGCAAGAGACAAACAAGTGCCTTCTTCCTCTGTGCAACTCCTGTGTGGAATCCCTCCAAAACTATTCATGTTAATGACCACCCTGGTAATTAATTCTACAGGTTTGTTCAATTTCTATAGCTGCCGAACTCAGTAAATGACTCTGGATGGCTTACAATTCTTAAAAAAAAATTAAAAAATTCAAAACAATAAAATCAATAGAAAACATTAAAACATCCAATTCAAGGTACACAAGAGAAAAATATTTAATGCCCCAGGTTCGGGAACATAGTCAAGTTTTTAAGGCCTTATAAAAGGCTAATAGGGTTCAGGCCATTGTGCTCTCTGAAGGAGGATGTTCCATAGAGCAGGGGTCACTGGAATATATACACACACACACACACAAAATATGCATACATACATACATACACACACACACATACAAATACATACAGTGTTCACAGTAGTGACATCTGCCTGCAAAAGATGCTCCTAGACTGGAGTGAAATGCAGAACAGACTGCTTTATATTTGGTAGACCGGGTGCTCCACCCAACACATACATACATACATACATACATACATACATACATACATACATACATAAAAGGTAAAGGTAAAGGTTCCCCCGCACATGCGTGCTAGTCGTTTCCGACTCTAGGGGCCGGTGCTCATCTCCGTTTCAAAGCCAAAGAGCCAGCATTTGTCTGAGGACGTCTCCGTGGTCATGTGGCCGGCATGACTAGATGCCAAAGGCGCACGGAACGCTGTTACCTTCCCACTGTAGCATTTTTACATGCTTTCGAACTGCTAGGTTGGCAGAAGCTGGGATGAGTAACAGGCTCTCACTCTGTTATGCGGCACTTGGGATTCGACCCACCAAACTGCCAACCTTCTGATCAACAAGCTCCGCGTCCTAACCTACTGAGCTACCACGTCCCTACATACATACGTACATCCATACAAATAAATAGTTCCTGTGATCATTTTATATATCCTTCCACTCTACTTTATAAGATGGTCTCAGGTCCTAGTATTTTGAGAGGCAGTAAAAAAGGATTCCCTAGTTACTTTCTCCATGCCATGTGTAATTTTATTCAGTACACTTCTATCTTTTTCCAGTCATCCTTTTTCCAGGTTAAAAGTTATTTGCTTAACTTCTATGCATTTGCTTATAGAAAATACTCAGTTGAAGGTAGACACTATTTTCAAAACTATGTTCCCTCACTCCGACTCTAAAATGGATAACACATGTGGATGGGATTTCTCCTTGCATTGATTTAACAGTTGTTAGAAAAGGAACTTCACTAGGTACTGTAGTAATATTTTTTTTAAAAAAAAGTGACATGAATCCATTTGCTGGCCTGAAGGATGAATTCTTATTATTTCTTTTCACTACTCATGTTAAAAAGTCATTGCCTGCTTGTTTTGAAGGTTATTATAGGTTAAATAAATAGCACAGCCTGTATTCCATTTGATATATTAGGAAGCTTGTGTAGTTTTGCTGACTATGCCAGAGAAAGAATAAAATAGTGTGAGGTTACTTTGGTCTATCAGTAAGTAAACTGACAGTGGCCTTCTATTTGCGCATGATCCAGAATTCTTATTTTCCCCTGACGTTTTCCTCTCAATATTTTTTAGATGATACATACTGAGCAGATTTTTTATTGGTTCTGTAATAGGAGATGTCATCACCACTGAAAATTATCTGAACTGAAGAATAAGAAAACACTCTTAAAGCTTTCCAGAATGAATAAAATATTTTATTGAAGAAAAATATAACAGTATATTTGTAATTATATACAAATAAACAAAAACCCACAAAAATCAGACCTTTATTTGGGATGATGTTAAGATCAGGGTCTACAAAAACCGTAAGAAAAGCTGGACCACCCTTGCCTGAAAAAATATTCATACTCATTTGGTATTAGGATGAGTTTTGTACACATTTTATCAGTGACCTAAAGTCTAACCCATGATCTTATGTTTGCAAGCTTTATTTACAAGTACGTAAAAGGCAGTATGGTGCAAGGTTATGTATTGTTTTTCAAAGGCTTTGGGGTTATAGATGGTCAATTTATATCCTTTCAATCTTTCCCTTTACTCTGATCTGCTCTCAAAACCAATACAAGCACATTTAGTGGAAAGAACTATTTCCAGAACTCACAAGAATCAGTCCAGAAATCTAATTTACACTGGAAAATATTTCCTATACTATCATATAAAACAATGATAGCAGTTTCTCCAAGCTGTCTCATTTTTTTCTAGTATATTGCAGCATCTTTACAATTCTTTGGAGGACTGCTACTAAGATATAATAATGCTCTTCACATTTCATGAAAGTTTTAATCTGTACTTGAAATCTATATCATTTGAAGGTTGCAAAACACCAAGTCCAGCTCGCGATTGATCCAAAGAAGGGCACTTTACATTCTTGTCAATTAGTTCCACTTCAAAATAGAAAAGCAAGAAACTCAGAAATTGTTTGATTTCATTAATAGCAAACAATCTTCCAGGACATTTTGCCAATCCTGTTCCAAATGGCATATAATAATATTTTAATTTGTGACCATTACGATAGAAAGTTTTTTCTTCTCCATTTTCTCCAAGATAACGATCAAATTTGAATGTCTGTAACAAAATTCAAAATAGTGTTATTTAACTCAGCAACCTTAAGATAATTTAAGAGTTACAAATGAAAACTGAATATGTATTCTTTTTTCTGATGATTTGGAAATCAATTGCTGAATATGTTACTAGCCAGATAAATTAAATATGATAATATATTTCAGAATATTAAACAACTTTCAGATAAAATATTAGATAAAATGTTGGAAATATATAAACATTTCAGATCAAATTAACACTTGATTGAATATACTTTAAAACAGCACTTTGAAGTGGGAAAACCTTGGGTTAAGCAATAAACTCTGCTTTCTTTCTTTTAACCCAATGAGTAGTCATAGCCTTGATATTTTCCATTTAGTTTGTCACTTCTAATGTTATCACTGTCTATAGATATAGATATTTTTTTACTTTGCTTTCTACTTATTACAGAAATTCTTGAGGGAGTAAGTTTTTTCCTCCTTATCATTAATAAGTATGGATCCAAAAGCAACAATCACTCTCTTTCAATCTATATATTATTTATTTATTACATTTTTATCCTTCTATGATTTTTATCAATAGCTCAAGGTGGAAAACCCACATTAATACTCCTTTCTTCTATTTTCCCAACAATTAACTATATGAGATGGGTTAGGCCACAGGTCTGCAACCCGCGGCTCCAGAGCCGCATGTGGCTCTTTCAGCCATCTCCTGCGGCTCCCAGTCCTCTGCCATGTGCAGTCCAAAAAAAAAAGTGGGACTAAAAAATTTCAACCAGTCAATTCAAATATGCAGGGTAGGTGCATATCTTGCCTTGGCTCCACTCTTCAGTGAAACCCTGTTCTGCACATGTGCGCATGTACGCACATGCGCACACATTTTTTTGTGGCTCCCAGTTTTTCCTTTTGTGAGGGAACCGGTTCCGAGTGGCTCTTTCACTGTTTCAGGTTGCTGACCCCTGGGTTACGCTGAAGGGGTGTGACTGACCCAGCTGGCTTTCTTGTCTAAGATGGGACAAGAATTAACAATCTCCTGGTTTCTAGACCAGCACTTTTACCACTACACCAAACACACTCTCTCTGTCTCTCTCTCTCTCTCTCTCTCCATATATGTATTGTTATTGTTAGTTGCGAAGTTGTGTCTGACCCATCGCGACCCCATGGACAATGTTCCTCCAGGCCTTCCTGTTGTCTACCATTGTCCATTTAAGCTCACACCTACTGCTTCAGTGACTCCATCCAGCCACCTCATTCTCTGTCGTCCCTTTCTTCTCTTGCCCTCAACCTTTCCCAGCATTAGGCTATTCTCCAGTGAGTCCTTCCTTCTCATTAGGTGGCCAAAATATTTGAGCTTCAACTTCAGGATCTGGCCTTCTAAAGAGCAGTCAGGGTTGATCTCCTCTAGGACTGACTGGTTTGATCGCCTTGCAGTCCAAGGGACTCGCAGGAGTCTTCTCCAGCACCATAGTTCAAAGGCCTCAATTCTTTGGTGCTCAGCCTTTCTTATGGTCCAACTTTCACTGCCATACATTGCAACTGGAAAGACCATAGCCTTGACTATACGCACTTTTGTTGACAGGGTGATGTCTCTGCTTTTTAGTGTGCTGTCTAGATTTGCCATGGCTTTCCTCCCCAGGAGCAAGCGTCTTTTAATTTCTTGGCTGCAGTCCCCATCTGTGGTGATGTTGGAGCCCAGGAAAATAAAATCTGTCACTACCTCCATTTCTTCCCAATCTATTTGCCAGGAATTGAGAGGGCCAGATGCCACGATCTTGGTTTTCTTAATGTTAAGTTTCAACCATATATGTATACACATGCATTATCATTTAATTTTAACTTTCACAAAAATTATGGATTTCTGGGGAATAATGGCAGATTGAAGATGGATCCATATGAATGAAACTGCCAGATATTGGGGGGGGGGGGGGAGAGAAGCCTGTGAATGCATTGGCTCCTTGGAACTCCTTTCCAGATTAAGGAGACAGCTCAAATTACCCACAGGTTTGCTTTATACACAAGCTCCCCACAAAGAGATAGCAACATAGTAATCTCCAGCAGGTTTGAGAGTTCCGGGAATCTATGGAAAATCATCTAACCTAAGCCATGGTTTAGGTCTTCAAAAGCACCCTGGATTTACCTATTGCCTTTCTTAACTACTCTAGGAGGTTACCTGTTTGCTTATTAATAATCTTCTGAATGCTAGATTTATGCTGGGAGTTTCCTTGTATCCTAGATTAATGAAGTTTTATTTAAATTTAAGGATTAAAAAAATAACTTTTGAAAATAGCAAAAAGGGGACTTGGGAAACTTAAGGGCTAGATGGACTTGAAATAATATTTCCTGTGAGATATTTAAAATAGTATGAAGATTTCTTTCTTTCTTCTAATCTATATCTTTGCACTTTTTCCTTGCTGTTTATATTTTTCTTACTTTGTATTTGTATTCATCTTTGTATTGTACACTTTAGTAAAATTATCACCAAAATAGATTATTTGGCAGCTAATTATGGTATTTATAGCATGTGTCTTACTATATCCAAAGTAGTGTGCTGTACATTAACACTTTCTACCTATGAACATGGTTTGTTTAATAATCTCAGGATAGAATGGTTATTTCAGTCGATTTCTTTCCCAGTAGTTTATCAACGTTGGTAAAACATAATGTCTTAGGAAAGTAAAACTGAAATAATTATTGGGAAGATATTTAAACTGATTATATAATTATGAATGAAAAGTATTAATGCACCTTATTGCAGCTAATACTAAGGCAAAGATGGAGCCTGGACAAATACTGATATTATTCTTCCTATGGTATTAAGTTCTTACCTGTGGGAGAATTCACTGAGCAAAACCCAAATTGTTTTATAATATAGAATTATTTCTTCCTGTTAGTAGTCTGGCAAACTGATTGTTGGAAAACTCACCAGTGGATCAGAGTAGATTTCAGGATCAAGATGCAACAGCTGGGGATAAACAGCTATGATGTCATCTTTGCGGATATTGTAGGAATCACTGCCTAAGTGCAAAATGAAATCTTTCTTTGCAACACGGACTGTCATGGATGCACTGGAGAGTCTTAGCGCTTCTTTTATAATGCTGTCTATGTAAAGAGAGTGAAAATGAAATTTCACATAAATGTAAAATAAACAGCTGTGCTTCTATACTGATATTATGGTCTAACCTGATCCAGTAAAAATGAAAGAGCAAAACCAATGCATGAACTGTTGTTCCAGCCAAGCGTACTATATTTCATCATTAGAGCAAGACTAAAACTATTATCCAGCTGATTTGTTCTGATGATTAGTGGTTTCTAAATTCTAGCAGATGGGAGTTCATATATTTCAGTAAAAGTTAACCAAGCGTACCTAATATAGGCATGTCATCCAGCTGTTTTTGATTCAAGCAAATGGGTTTCCTGCTTGTACAGATCTTTTCGCCAGCATCTTTTAGCACTCGTTCTGCCTCTTTTGTAGCTGCTTTCATTGCACTGGGATTCCTGAAAGAGAAAGATATAGTGACATCACAATACAAATATTCACATTATTTTATTTGTTTATTATTAATTATCTGTGTTGTCCATCTTGCCAAGGCAACTCTAGACATTAGTCTAAGCCATACAATGAACATCAATAAAATGTATTACTACAGTCATTGTGTGCTATCCTTAGAAATAGCTCCAGGTTGTGTTGAGTTACAGGCAGGCCTTGGCCAGGATAATCAAATCTTAAACAACCAAAACAGAAAGTATGGCCATTGGCAACATTTCTCTCTTGACTCAGCTATGAAAATGTGGTTGCATGGTTCAGTTTACCTATGGAAGTATTCTATCTATATTCTCTCTATAATCAGCTTTATTGCTTTCCATTTGACTTCTCAGTCTTAGAATCCCACTATCAAAATGTATTCTGAAAGTTTGTTTTTAACCTCATATACTCCAAAAAGGACACAATTGAGAAGTTATCTCACCCAAAGTACTGGTGACTCAAGCATCATAACCTGGAAGTTGGCATGTTGTAACTTTAACAGAACTAAATTTATATTTCTGCAGCAATTATACCTAAACGAGTCACACAATTATTATATAGTATGTAGTTCAGTCCTTTTACAACCCTTCGAGCATATTAAACCATTCAATCATGTTTATTGGGAATCAGTTCAGTTCGCCAAAATGTGTCCCTAATGCAATTGTGAAGCCTAAAGCTAATGTTCCAAGCATTAAGGCCCAAATTTGGACCATGATTCCAACTTTTGGTTCAGAATCATGTTTGATCCTGTAGAGCTAGTATTTCTGCTGATGGTGTAAAACTACCAATCTTGTTGTCATCAAACTTCTATGGAGGTATAATGTAGTTTCATTCTTTTTCCTAAATCCATAGGCCAATTAACCCTTATGGAGGTCTAAGGATGAATGGATAAATTGGGAACATGTATCATCAGAATAACCTCACCAGTGTTCCTAAATTTTATCACCAAACGTTAGGATGCTGCAAGCATCCGTTATAACAGGGGTGTCAAACTCACAACATCACATGATGTGTCACAATGTATCGCAACTTTTTTTCCATTGCTGGCAATGGGGTGGGTGCGGTTTCGGCATGATGCATCCGGCCCATGGGCCGGCAGTTTGACACCCCTGCGTTATAGTGTATTTTCCCAATCTAACTCTGAGCAAATATAAATGGCCTTTTTTAGAGTTCATTTTAATGCTCTTCCTTTTGTAATATTGGTTTCATGAGACTCCTTATCTTCAGAGAGGTTCTTGAAAAGATTTCTGGCCATCATGGAATTGGCAGATTAAGATTCTCTAGTTCAGCCTTTCCCAGCCTGATGTCCTCAAATCCTAGGATAACAAATCTTGAATTCCTGTCCAGCATAAGCTTTGTAAGAGTTCTGATTTAAAGTCATTAGGTAATATTGGTTTGGAAAAGGCTAAGCTTTGTAGCAAAAATGAAACATATTTTGTTTTATAAAATAATACCCTACAGCAGTACATTTGCAAAAGAGCTGGTTGTTCAATTCTTCCCAGTTTTGAGGAAATTTGCACTGCTCATTTATTAACAAACCATATCTATCATGTCTATGGTGTCAGATGCAAAAAAACCAGGTCCACATGTGAGGGTTCAATTTAATTTATTTATTGCTAAAAGCTTATGTATAGGAATCATCTCTATGAACAGTCAGCATCTGGTTAATAGGTCAACAGAAATCAAGGGAGGCTGGAGTTTCTCTGTGGCTACATAATGATTCTAGGCTGATCCTTCTTTTTTACTTGTCCCCTGCCAATCCTTCTTTATAGAGCTCTAATAACATGCTTTATGAATAGGGTCTGAAATCCAGACAGGCAGAAGAAATTTTTTAACAAATATCATTAATATATTTAACAACATTCATCCAGCATATCAACTAATACTAATGTCACCACTTAGTCAACAGTAAATAAACTGACTATAATAGAAATACTGTACTTGTAGCCCACCATTTGTATGAACTCACCTAATAAGATAGAATGAACTCCAAAATGTAGCAGGTATCGTGTTAGCTTGTGATGCCCACAGTATTGCAACATGTGTCTTTGCTTTATCCATATCATCAAAAGTGGACAATGTATCATTCAAGTACATTCGGAGAGAAATGAGTTCAGAAATGTTTTCTCTTTTTTTAAGGTTCTCGTGGAGCAGAGTCTCAGCTAGCTTCTCTCGTGCACTGTAAGCATTTTTAAATAGATGAATAGGAAGACCTGCTACAAGAGCTGGAAAGATTTGGTCAAATTCCTTGAAGTTCTGTAGGGCACTGAGAATATGTGCTCTCTGGGCTTGTTGACTAGAAGCAAGGACCCTGTCGTGATGTGTATTAAATTCTGTACCAAAAAGTGTTAAAAACCCAGATTCAAATATCACACGACAGCAGAATTCATAAAGCTTATCAGTGACCCAGTCACCGGAGTTCATTTTTCCTGCAGTTGACTCCACCATGACATAATGCAAGTTCTCCATCATAGTTTCACTGAGAAATGTTAAGGCATTACCCTGCAATGTTCTTGTGAAGGTATGGTGCATATTCTCAGTAGTGAATCCATCACTTGGATCAATGCTTGCGTGTCCAAATGCCTGTCACAAAATATTGAGAATATTAATTGCCACTAATTAATTATCTAATCTCTTCTCTTTTTTCACCCTGTTTTGATGGCATTTAACTCACCACAAATCATCTTAAAGATAGAACTGAATGGCACTACTTAGAGTGTTGTGTGTCCTGTGTATCTGAAATTGAAAGCACTTTATTTTTTTATATAATTTATAAAAGGGAAAGAAAAACTTAGGGATGAGGTATACTTAATCATACTGCCTACTGATGGATTCTAAGTGATAGAGTACAGCCATTTAGAATCCCCATTTAGTAACCATTTAAACTCAGGAGATTCATCAACAATAGGAAATGGGTTTACATCCATCATTGGCTTTCTATGCTGGATGAGAAAATGATAGCAAATACTAAATCTGAAACTAATCTAAAACTTATCTTCCAGATTAAAAATCTATCATATTAATGGTTGTCTATAAGGCAGAATAGGGACACGGTGGCTCAGTGGGTTAGGACGCTGAGCTTGTCGATCAGAAGGTCGGCAGTTTGGCGGGTCGAATCCCGAGCGCCGCGTAACAGAGTGAGCGCCTGTTACTCGTCCCAGCTTCTGCCAACCTAGCAGTTCGAAAGCACGTAAAAATGCAAGTAGAAAAATAGGGACCACTACGGTGGGAAGGTAACAGCGTTCCGTGCGCCTTTGGCGTCTAGTCATGCCGGCCACATGACCACGGAGACGTCCTCGGACAAGCGCTGGCTCTTCGGCTTTGAAACGGAGATGAGCACCGGCCCCTAGAGTTGGAAACGACTAGCACGCATGTGCGGGGGAACCTTTACCTTTACCTTTTATAAGGCAGAATAGTTATACTTGAAAATAATTTGCTGTTACTTTATGTATTCTGAACAAAGCAGTGTTTACACTTCTATTTTCCAACAGTAATCTAAATTACAAAGGTGGGGAGATAAAATTTGACACTGAACTGTGTCTTTATTTGTAAGATATAAATCATCTGATACCAGCCTGCAAGCAAAGATGTATTAGGAAAGAGAGCACAAAATTACACCCTGAATCAGTCAGGCTAATCACTAAACTGATAGTTAAAATCATACATTCATATTCTTGCTTTCTTTGCTTTAAATATGCTGGCATTGATTTATCAAAATCCATAAAGAAAATCAATATCTATATACATTAAGGAACATTCTTCGAGGTTGTAAAAGCAGTAGAGGCAGTTTGAACTACTGAACTATAAATAAGACAAAACAATAATTACAGTTAATGTGAAATTTGGTTTCATCCCATTGGACTTAAAAGCTTGGATCTGAAGAATATTGGGACAGCATCCTTAAATTGTGTTAACAACCCCCAAACCCACACCAATCAATATTTGGTGGCATGGTTTTAAAACTGAGCCCTTCACCCTGCCCACGTTTAACAGAAAAAGAACTTAATTACTATAGTTATTCTTTTGAAATAGTACCTTTGCTGAAGTTTTAAAATGGAATTTTTTCCAATCCAGGTTTCTTCCTTGTTGCATCACAGCATGATAGGAGAATGGATCTGTGAGGAAGTGGACATATTTTCCAGCCAATTGGCATGTGAAAGTGGAACCGTGCTTCTTTTGTCGTTCCCTGAGGAATTTGAGAGGATTGACTCCAAACTGTAAAGCACAGCCAAGATATGGCAGCATTCCATTCTCCAAAGGTGGCTCCCCTGGATGTCTAAAGAAAGGAATATATATTCATAGTTACATAGTGTAAATTTACAGTATATATTAAAGTTTTCCTTTGATGTTTGGTACTTTGCCCTCCCCTGAGGGATAAATCTATTGAGGAGATAGTAGAGAACTGATAAGAACTCCATGATTTGAGTCCTGTCCAGAAGCTTAATATAGCCACAATAACTAGAATACTTTAGACCTATTGTAAATCAAATTCAATGAAATCTATTTGCCATGCTAAAGATATCCTTTATAATTTGGGGCAGTTTATCTAACCCTTTGAATAAAATGCTGATTCATGATAATATATGAATCATCTATTTATATATGATTATAATGTCTATTTACACTATACATACATACATATATATTTATATAATACATTTATGTTGCTTTCCCATGCATATACATATGAACAATCAATCATTGTAATCATTGTATCAATTAGTTAATAAAAGTGTTAAACATATAGTTTTTTAAAAAAGAAAACTTTAATATTATTAAAAGGAAGGAAAATCAGAATTCATGACAGAACGTTTGAAAGTAATTTTCTTTACCTTCTTCTTACTCCCAGAACATACCACAAACTACTGCACAATATCATCATTGCTCCCCATGTCAAAAGCAAAGCCAACATGTCAGATAACTATAATAAATTCCAAAAATGAAATGAAAGACTGAGACTGAGACAGGCAATTTCAAAGGGCCACTACTTAGATTCAGCAGGCTCACCTATTTATTTCATTGAACTAAAATAACCTATGCAAGCTATTAATTAACTATTTCTGGACAAAATTTCTATGCTTGCATTTGGAGCAAAAGGTTTGTGAAAAAATCAGATTGCACACCTTAGATTTGACCTTGAGCTGATTATCACTTATCAGGAAATGTCCAAAGTAATCAAAAAATTTACCAGCTTATATTAAAGGTCTATCAGATGTGTTTTCATCTATCAAACAGACTTAATAAATACAGTTTATAGTTCAAGTCTTGGATTTATGTGAATGACTTCGCTTTATTTGATGACTTCACACACCCACCAAGTTATCTGGAATATTGCCACCTATTTTTGCCTTAGGCACCCTTCTCTAAGCAGTTGCCCTCCAATTTGTTATATTACAGTTTACATATGTTGGCTGAGAATTCTGGAAGAAGTAGTCTAATATATCCTAGGAAAAAATAGGAAAGGAATCTATCTTTGCCGATTGTAACAGATGAGTTTTACCTGATTGACTGCTACAAGAGTTGTGCCATACTTTATGTTATGTATACAGGCACCTGCATATCAACAGCCACCAGGGGGCGTTGGCTTGAACGGTTTCGGCGGGAAACCCAGTTTCGGCGGGAAACCCAGTTTCGGCGGGAAACCTAGGGCCAACCCCATTGGCTGTCCGCTCACCTGGCCGGGTATTTAAGGAGGCCAGGTAACCCTCATTCCCCAGTTCACTACCCCCCTCCAATAAAGAGCTGAACTCACACTCTGGCTGGCGTCTCTTCCTTGCGTCAGACCCACTACACAATAATGGCGATGAAGGTGGGATTGCTGCCGGCCAAGAGCTGAAGTCACTGGGGAAACGCTCCGTGAGCTGAACGGAAAGGCATTTTCCTTCCTTCTTCCTCCCCACGACCGCCAGCTGACCAGGCCACACCAAGCACCGCATCCATGACCGAGACCGCAACAGCACCGCAATGGCAAGAGCCAGAAAACCCCGCAAATTCGACACCTGTCACCCCGAGACCTGGGCCCATTACCTGGCTCACGCCGAACTGTACATGCGGTTCAATCAGATTTCAGAGAACGGTCGAAGGTGGCCGCCCTACTCTGCATTGGGGGGCCAGCACTGCTGGAGATTGCCGCGAACCTGTTCGCCCAGGAGGCCATCAACACCCTCGCATACTGGGACCTCGTGGCCAGGCTCAATGCCCAATTCAAGCCCCAGCGCTCCAAGGCAGGATTCAACGACGCTGAGATCCAGCTGCGAAGACCAGCAGAATGCCCAAGGTTGGAAGGCTGTGATAATTCGATATCAAGCAACCAGAAGGATGGCCCGCGTACCTGTCCCAGGTCGAGAACTACCTTTAGGCAAACCAGGTTGCAGAGGATGGACTGAAGACCACCACGCTGCTTTGTGTGTGAGGCCCAGCGATGTTCGATCTGGTCGAAAGCCTGTTTGCGCCCATGCCGTTGGAATCTATCTCATACGCCGAACTGAAGAAGAAGCTCGGAGAACACTTCCAACCAAAGATGTCGGTGATTGCATGGCACTACACCTTTGAACAACGAATACAGTAGCCGGGAGAGACCACATCTGAGTACATTGCAGCCTTGAGGCAGGCCGCACACCTGTGTCGATTTTCAGACATCGAAGAGCGACTTTGAGACCGGCTCGTCTGCAGCCTCCCCAACAGAGAGCTGCAGCAGAAACTTTTTGCCAGAGAGATCCTGTCATTTGTAGATGCCCAGAACGAAGTCATGGTGGACAAAGCTGCCGATGGAGCCATCCGAACGATCTGGCCTGCCAGAACGACATAATGCAAAGAAGCCATCCACCACGAGGATGCAGAACTCACCGAGGACTCCAAAGAAGACGCCAAAGTTGACAAGTTGCACAGATAACCCGACCAACAGCTCCACAGCAGCAAGCAGCAAGAGACTACTTACAAGGCAGATCTCTTGCCTTGATGTCCAGGTTCTGGCGGCCCCCACCAACACTCAGACTGCAGGTTCCGGACAGCCATGTGCTAGGCTTGCGGAAAAACCGGCCACATTGCATCAGTTTGCAGAGGTCGCCAGAAGGACTGGCCATCGAATTGCCAGTCGGAAGATCCAACCGGGGCCCCAGGGCCATTCAGTGTGGGGTTTTGCTCAAGCCGTAGAAGTGTCTGCCATACCAGGGCCCGACACCCCCTTAAACCCAAATATAGACTTCAGGTGGAGCTGCAAGGGGTCCCCTGTAAGATGGAGCTGGACACAGGCTCCGCTATTTCCATTATTTCTCTGGACACATTTAATTTCATGTGCAGTCGCAGTAGGAGATGGGCCAAGCTGAGGCCCTCTGACATACTTTTAACAGATTTTCAGAACACAAAAGTCGTAGTCAAGGGTGAAGCCACCTTGGCCATTAAATTTAAGGGGTTTTCAGGGCACCTGAATATTTTTGTAGTAGGGGGCCAGAGAACAAGTGTAATTGGGTTCGATTGGTTTGATGCACTAGGCATCCAAGTAACCAATATCAACCAGATACAAGTCGTGAGTCTACCATCAGTTTGCAAGGACTTCGCAGACATATTTGATTCAGCCCTAGGAACTTACACGGGCCCGCCAATAGCATTCAAACTAGACCCAAATGTGGTTCCCATCAGGATTAAGCCTCATAGGGTCTCCTTTGCCCTCAAGCACAAAATAGATATGGAACTAGACAAGCTTGTGGAACAGGGCGTTTTGCAACCAGTAGATGGTGGGGAGTGGGAAACTCCTATTGTAACACCACTTAAAGCCAATGGGGAAGTCAGAATATGCACAGATTATAAATACACAATTAACCGGGCCCTTAAACAGCATGCATACCCAGTCCCAGTGGTGAGCCATATCCTGGCATCTTTGTAGAAATTAGATTTGGTGCAGGCCTATCAGCAACTACCTGTTGATGAGGCCACAGCCACAGCACAGACAATTGTGACCCACAGGGGGGCTTTCAGAGTAAAGCACTTGCAATTTGGGGTCAGTGTAGCCCCAGGCATTTTCCAGAAAATCATGGAACGCACACTCAAAGGCATTCCAGGGGTTTGCCCCTATTTTGATGATGTGCTTATTGCTGGGGAATCCACAGAGGTGCTAGTAAGGAGGCTCAGAGCCATCCTGCAAAGGCTGCGTGAAGTAGGCCTCAAACTAAAAAAGAGCAAATGCAGCATTGGGGTTCCCTTGACTGAATTTTTGGGGTTTCGCATTGATGCTAATGGCATCCACCCAGCTGAGTCCAAAGTGAAGGCCATTCAGATGGCACCTAGCCGTAAAACAAAAGGAGAGCTACAAGCATTCTTGGGCCTCCTCAACTTCTACCACGCATTCCTTCCTAACAAGGCCGCAGTGGCAGAGCCGCTTCACAGGCTCTTAGATAAAAAAAGATTCTTGGAAGTGGACCAGCATTCACGAAAAAAGTTTTCAGGACCCGAAGGCAGTTCTGTCAGTCAGTTCCACTATCACTCATTTCAGGGAGTCTAAACCAGTCTGCTTAGCATGTGATGCATCCCCATACGGTGTGGGTGCAGTCCTGAGTCACTTAGAGAAAGATGGAACCCAAGTTCCCATTGCATTTTATTTGAGGACACTGTCCTCTGCTGAGCATAACTACACTCAAATTGACAAAGAGGCATTGGCCATGGTAGCTGGGGTTAAAAAATTCCACGATTACTTATATAGCAGGGACTTCACGGTCTTCACAGACCACAAACCGCTACTGGGGTTATTCACCACAGACAAACAGACACCCCATATATTATCCCCTAGAATGCTGAGATGGTCTATTTTTTTTTTTTATCAGCGTACACGTTTAAGCTGATTCACAAACCCGGCAAAGAAATGGGCCATGCAGATGGTCTAAGTAGGCTTCCACTGCCACAAATCAAACCAGATCCAGCCTCAGCAGCCCGCATATTGTCCATTCAGGACTTGCCAGAGTTTCCTCTCCACGCAGGGGACATAGCTGCAGAAACAGCACCTGATAAGACACTAAGTAGAGTGCTTTCTTGGGTGCACACAGGGTGGCTGGATAAAAGCCCAGTCCCTGAATTTCAGAGTTATTTTACTAGAAGACATGAGCTATCAGCCCACAAGAGTTGCATCCTATGGGGGCACAGGGTCATAGTCCCCACCTCACTAAGAGACAGGGTCTTACAATCGCTGCATGAAGGTAATCTGGGTATTGTCCATATGAAAGCTTTAGCTAGAAGCTACTTATGGTGGCCAGGTTTAGACAAGGCCATTGAAACCCAGGTGCATGGATGTTACACATGCCAACAATTAAGGCCTGAAATGCTGCACACTCCAGTTCACAGGTGAGAGGAGACTCACACTCCCTGGTCTAGAATTCACATAGACTTCCCTGGGCCCTTTCAGGGACAGCTTTTCCTTATAGTGGTCGACAGCCACTCCAAATGGCTTGAAGTAATTCCAGTTGTTAATATGACTACTTCTAGGACCATTTAGCTGCTTAGGAAACTCTTTGCCACACATGGGCTGCCAGACGTCATAGTATCTGACAATGGAGCCCAATTTACAGCGGCAGAATTTCAGACATTCCTGAGAGCAAACCTCATCAGGCATGCAACGTCGGCCCCATTTCACCCTTCCTCTAATGGTCAAGCTGAACGCATGGTCTGGACCACAAAAGAGTCACTGAAAAGCGTATAGTGACTGGGGACTGGCATCACAGATTGGCAGATTTTTTACTTTGCCAGCATTCTACGCCCTGCACAGCTACAGAGAAAAGCCCAGCAGAGCTGCGCTGTGGGAGGCAACTGATCACGAAACTGGACAGGTTGCATCCAGATAGGGTGGCAGCAGAAGCTTCGTGCCCAAAACCCCCGAGGGGGCTGCAAGTGGGCGATAGGGTGTGGGCCAGGAACTATGGGCATGGGAATTTGTGGGTGCCTGGAAAAATTACTAAAATGTCAGGCGCCCTCTCTTACAAAGTGGGGCTGGAAGGTGGGCGAGTTGTCCAGTGCCACATCGATCCACTTAGGAAGCGTTTCCCAGAATGGCCACAAAGCAAGGACTTCATCACAATTCCTTACCAAGGTCCACAAACCAGTAGCCAAGCCAGCCCATGCATAGACCCTGAAGGCTCACACAGCCCAAGCAACGGGGAGATGGCCGTAGAGGAGGGGAGCCCGGAAGTGCAACATGGGTCCCCTGATGGAGAAAGCCAACCTAAGTCATACAGCCACTTTGCTAACTCTGCTGAACAAACTGACTCTGGAAAGGCCAGCCAGAGAGCACCGAGCCACTCTGAATCACTTGAACTAAGAGACACTGGTCTAACCAGCCCGGTGGGCAAGCTGGTAGACCAGGATGTGCCTGGATCCCCCAGGCATTCCACAAGGCCACACAAACCTCCTGCTTATCTGCAAGATTTTGTTCTGAAATAATAAAGCTATAGTGTTGTATGTACCCTTGTATTTAATGCTGACCTACAAGATTGTAATGGACAATGGAGCTATAATGTTGTAAGTACTTTATTGTGCTGCTAAGTGGAACCTATTCACACCAGTGTTAAGTCTTTGTAAAGTGTATTGCTGTAATTACTTTCTATTGTTGCTACAGTGTTGTTCGTTCTAAGGGGGGAGGGGTGTAATGTATTGGGCTTGCTTGTTAACACCAAGTGGTAACGGCTGGCAGGCTGCTGGAGCAGGGAGCTAGCTAATGGCTCCAAGCATCTCAGCCAGCCCATCTCCAGTGCTGCTATTGGTTGCCCCTAGGCGGCAATAGGCTGCTTCAAACCTATTGGCCGCCGCCTAGGGGCCAGGGTATAATTGCTGCATCTGCAGCCCTGTTCTCTAGTTCAGATCCTGCAAGCAATAAACCATGATCTTTGCTGAACTCACTTGCCTCGTCTTCATTCCTGCGCAACGAACCCAGTACACAACACGAGAAATAATGTGAATCCATGTATCTCTTCCAATCTTTTGGTCATCTTAATAGGAGACTCAGGCTGAGATCTAGAAAGGAGACAGAACTCTGGAGGTTTTGTACTTTTCAGAAGCATTTGTCACCATCTGCCATGGCATTTCTTTAGGTCTGTCAGCTGGGATGGAGTTTAGGACTACTACAGGTTTTCCTTTATTTCTGAGCAACAGAGAAACCAATCACAGTTGAGAATTCTGAATTGGGTGCCAGCCCCACTTCTCCCCATTGACTTAGTGGGCTTCACACAGATTTGATAGGGTTGGGACTGACTGTTCTATATAATCTGTACATTTATGCATTACAGCAGATTGAAGATGAGATTAGATGGCAACCAGTGTAGCTGCTCCAGCAACAATGGCATTTATAGTTTGTTTCCTGCAAATTCTTTTTTCTATGAGTCATCCTCAATGGCACTACATCCACATGGAAAGAAGTAAGCAGAGGAGTACCACAAGGTTCCATCTTAGGCCCAGTACTCTTCAATATCTTCATAAATGACTTAGATAAGGGTATAGAAGGGGAAGCTATCAAATGACATCATGAGTTTGATATGTCTGCCCTTGATGTTAGATGAGCCTATGACAGGCTCAAGATCAGATGGATCTTGACAGACTTGAACACTGGACCCAATCTAACAAAATGAAATTCAATGTAGAAAAAAGTAAAGTCTTATACTTAGGCAAGAAAAACCAAAGGGACCGTACAGGCTTAATAGCACTAACTTTCAGAGGGACCTTGGAGTCTTAGTGGCAATCAATTAAATATGAGTAAATAGTGTGCGGCAGCAGCCAAAAAAGCCAGTTGCATTAACAGAGGAATTCAATCAATATCACATGAGGTACTAATACCACTCTCTAAAGCCTTAGTAAGACCACACTAGAATGCTGCAACCAGTTTTGGTCTCCACACTATAAAAAAAGATGTTGAGACTCTAGAAAAAGGGCAGAGAAGAGCAACAATGATGATTAGGGGACTGGAGGCTAAAACATATGAAGAACGGTTACAGGAACTGGGCATGGCTAGTCTAGTGAAGAGAAGGACCAGGGGAGACATGATAGCAGTGTTCCAATATTTGAGGCGCTGTCACAGAAAGGAGGTGATCAACTTATTTTCCAAAGCACCTGAAGGCCAGATAAGAAATAATGGATGGAAACTGATCAAGGAGAGATTCAATCTAAAAATAGGGAGAACTTTTCTGACAGTGAGAACAATAAACCAATGGAACAGATTGCCTTCAAAAATTGTGGAAGCTTCATCACTGGAAGCTTTCAAGAAGAGACTGGATTACCATTTGTCAGAAATGGTGTAGGTTCTCCTGCTTGGGTGGGGGGTTGGACTAGATGACCTACCAGGTCCCTTCCAACTCTATTATTCTATTCTATTCTAGTGTGCCTGGATTCTTGGCCAAGTTTGTTTCATGTATCTTATATCAAGATAGAAAGGATAAACTCTTGAGAGAAGGATAAACTCAAAGATGCAGCCTAACTTCAGCCTGAAGTGACTGTAGCACTAATTCTCTAGAATGACCTCCCCTTTGAAATAAAACATACATAAGTATATAGATCTTGCTACAGCTAAAATCATACTTATTCATCATGATATATGGGAGTCCATAATGTTAAGTCAAATTGATTATTTCTACTCTTATAATATTTTCCCACATGAAAGGGGAACGTGGTATGCTATAAATATGTCTGTCATAATATTTTCATCTCACATCCACATCATGAATGAATCAGGCTTAAGTTGTTTAATTTAATTGCTTCTGTTTTAAAACAGTTTTCCCATTAAGTCAATAGATTTTTCAAGGCAGCATTTAAAGGATCGTATCTGATGCCCTTTTGTACTAGGGCCACCCAGCAACAATTTATTGTCAATTGGGGGTGTGAGTGTGGGAGGAGCTATCTAATAACTAGGTGGGAGTCGACAAAATGGGAGAAGTCCTCTTACTTTATTGGGCAAGTCATCCACTCCCTGGATCAGCTGTATTTGACAGATGCTTTCTTACCAGCTGGTGACATTCAGAAAGGAGGAAAATAGAAAGGTCAGAGACTTCAACCAATGGCTTTACTTAAGAAGGCTAATACAACTAGGATCAGAACACCACCACCTAGTGGTCCAACAGAATAGAAACCAAGAAAGGCAAGACTGGAAGAATAAAAAATCCTACTGACTTAAAGATGGATGAATATCATGTTGATTTAGCCATGGGAAAGACTTGCAATGTGTGTACTGTTCTGATATTTTACATATTTTATAATTATATACTTTGTTCTTAATATATTTTTAACTTTGTACACTGCCTAAAGTTGCAGATAAAAGAGCTACCAATGTTATTTCATAGCAATAACTCTTTTGAAGCAGGAGGTATGCATGATTTCAGACTTGAGAGGGCCGTATTTTTCCCCCCTAGGCCTAGAACCTTGAGGCTGACTAACTGGAGCCATCTAGTACAGGCAACCAGACGTAAGAATTAAGGAACGATGCCTCTTTGAGCCATGTTCTGTGAATTTGTTGCAACAAAACTTTTAGAGCAAAATCCTTTTCTAGTTTATCACCATACAAGCATATTGAAGGGGTGGAAAATTAAAGAAAAGCTTTTGATATTATGTGATAAAGAGTACTATTTCTACTGATAGAAATGTTTTAATCATTGCATTGGGTTAGCAATGATGACCACTCGCTATCAAGCATGTTTTAAAAAGCATTTTCTGTTTTATGATCTTATATTAACAATTGGACAGTTAACTAAAAAAGCAAGTTTTTTTGACCACCTTTTAAAATTAAATCTAGCTAATTCCAACAACTATTCTTAAATATTCCATCAAAATTATATTCTCTCTAAGTCTTATGAAAACATTGTAGTTTAATTCCTTTTCCATATGGATACCATTTATTATTTTTTCTCTACATATAGAGTAATGTGATATTCTTCGTAACTTGCATGGATCCTGATTTCAAGTGCTGATTCACAAATAAAACCTCTGAAAAGTTAAATTAATTCTCTATTTAATGTTGATGTATATTCTAATTTTATTTATTATCAGTATTATCAATAAAGCATTTTATAATGCTATTTTGAATACCTTTGGATGCTCTTCTATACATTGTAAAGTTTTCAATAAATCTGTAATTATTGTTAGTAATGAGGGACAACTTGTTGCAACGTCTTATTACAGTAATATTCCTTCTAAGATTTAACTACAGGAAATGCACAATTCCTTTGGTTGCTCATTTCTCACATTACTCCACCACTCATTTTCTAATATATATTTCCTGTCTATCACTTTTCCAGAAGGGTCATATTTCTCATTTAGTGATGCAACAGAAAAAAAATAAGTATTCTATTGTTACATGTTGTAATTGCTTTCCCATTTAGGAGATAGAAGCTATTGCTCTATAAAAAATTAAACAACTGATTTATTTCTTTATATGAGGATTTTGTTAATCCATAAACTGCTTTCCATATCAACAAAAAGATTCCTTAAATTGATGTACAGCAAAACTTCAGAATTAAAATAAAATCATATTTGAAATCAAAATTAAATGATGGTCCCTTTGTGTAAGGGGGGAGTTATACATATGTGTCTCCTGTTCAGAATATTTAATCTTCAAGTTAATTTAAGCTCTGTGAATAGTTGTAGAGTATCTCTTAGTAAGGCAGTAGTTTTGGTTTCATCAGTATATAAATGCCTGATAGTATTGTTCTGTTTTTAAAGCTGAATTTAGATTAGTTCAACCTATTTAATCATCTGCCCTTGTTCAAATATTTCCACATCCTTTGAGAGATAACTACACTAAATAGCAAAAGGAAAAAGTATCTCCAGAAGTAGTGCTAGCTTTTTTTTTAGCCTTTTATTGCTGCACTGCCTTTTCATAGTCTTCTTGTCCACTGAAGTTCAGTGATCACTATAACTTTGAAATCAATTAATGTCAATTAAAAATAAATCAAGGTAAAAGTGTCAGTTCTGCTAAAACAGAACACTGGTATAGTTGGTTTCTTTGAGATATTGTTTCTTGCAGGGAGGGAGTCAGAAGTAAAGTTCCCTGGGCTCCATATGGCAAGCTTGTCAAATGGGGACCTCTAATGGTGAGTGATTTCAAGCACTATGCCCTCTCGGGCTGCAACAATTAATAGAGGTTGGCAGAAGAGGATGGCAATAGGGTCTCTTCTCCCTTGCTCTCCTATCAGCTAAGGGCCTGAAAGCTACAGGGTTCTGTCCTTAATATTCCTCCCATCTTCTCCTTTAACTCAGGGAGACTTGTCTCCTGTCATGTTCAAAACACAATCACAAATGCATGTTGCATTCTGTTCCCTTCTCTCCAAAGATCTTCTCCCTCTTATCCGAAACTCCTCCTGTATGTCTAGGTAAAGGTGAAGGTTCCCCTGCACATGCGTGCTAGTCGTTTCCGACTCTAGGGGCCGGTGCTCATCTCTGTTTCAAAGCCGAAGAGCCAGCGCTTGTCCGAGGGCATCTCCATGGTCATGTGGCCAGCATAACTAGACGCCAAAGGCTCACGGAATGCTGTTACCTTCCTACTGTAGTGGTCCCTATTTTTCTACTTGCATTTTTTACGTGCTTTCGAACTGCTAGGTTGGCAGAAGCTGGGACGAGTAACAGGCTCTCACTCTGCTACGCGGCACTTAGGATTCGACCTGCCAAACTGCCGACCATCTGATTGAGAAGCTCAGCGTCCTAACCCACTGAGCCACTGCCTCCCTTGTAGATACACTAGATGGCAGCAAAAAAGACACCAAAAAACCTGACCCTGAGGCCAACTAATGATTATCTGGAGCATCTAGATTTTTACAGCCCAAATGTGGACACTTTCACCCCAACCCTGCATGATCAAGGTTGCTGAGGAGTGGGCTGCCACAAAGAAGAGGGAATCAAGCTATTCTCCAAAGCACCTGAAGGAAGGACAAGAAGCAACAGATGGAAACTAATCAAGGAGAGAAGCAACCTAGAATTAAGCAGAAACTTCCTGACTTTATTATTATTGTTGTTGTTGTTGTTGTTGTTATTATTCCTTTGTAAGGAAGGAAATCAATGCCAAAGCACCTTTTCCTGTTTATTTAACTTAGCCATAATTATGAAGAGGTATTCTGCCAGTATTGCTAAATAGTTCCTTCACAGAGAATAAGCCATTCATATAATTATCCTCCACAAGTGTATTTCATACTTCCTTACACAGTCTAGTTTTGTCTATCTTAGCCACAGACCTCTAGAGATTTAGCCAAAGATGAAAACCCTGAAATTCCAGATGCAAGTAACCCATGAAAACTTTGCATGTAGTCCTTCAGCTCTTCCAGAGTTGCCACCCACGTTTTATGGCAAAAGGAGAAAATTATTATTACATAAGGAGAGATTTTATTATGAGTTAATTAATTTAATTTATATTATTTAAACATGATTAAACCTAAGTCCCACCACTACTCTTTGCATAAAAAAGGTATAATAACTTAAGTCTTATATTGCGGTATTAAATACCAGGCTATTAAAACATTTATCTTTATCTTTTGTATTTTTGTACTTTGGAATTTTGAAAATTTATTGTTTGTAATTTTGAAATAAAAACTATTTTAAAAGCCTTGAAAAGTTTATACAGACCATGAGCTAATCTAAAAGCCTTGAAAAGTTTATACAGACCATGAGCTAATAATAAAGGAAAGCTTATGTCATTTTTTAAAGATAATTTAAAATTTATATCCTGTGCTTGGACACCAGCCTTCTTATATATTCAAAGGAAGTGTAACTGAAATAAAGTCCTTCAACATTTTTATGGAACAGAAATGACCTAAGCTACATTCTTCTAAATAAGAATTTCTATCTTTTGAAAGTCACTGGATTCTCAGATATCACAAGGGTAGAGATAGAACAACAGAAGCTTATCCTCAGATACTTCCTTCTAGTGTTAGGGGACTTCAGCAATAGTTATTTCTTGAAGTCAGAAATCTGACATTGAATAAGCAGATCAAGATGAGCTGAGAGTGATGCAAGATTATCCATTCATGACATAAATACTGATTTTTCCCTTTTTTCTTTCTTCCAAGTTCAAAGGTTTCAAATTTGAGAAGGTTTTTCTGGTAGAATACCCAGCAACCTATAAAACCTATAAATTATCATTAATTTTAAATTGAGTAAGAACTCATTCTACATTATTATTATTTGCAAATGTATACTCAGTTTTGGTTGATAAAAAAAATCTAAAAAATATAACACACTAAGATATTTTTATAACATACTGTGTATGTAACTAAAATTATTGAACAAATATTTATTCAAGCTTTATACAAACTCTAGGATACTTAAAAAAAAGTTTATTTTAGTGAATCATTTAAGTGTATGTTAAATTCATTTGGAGAGGAAGTTAAAATAGTTCCTGTGTGGTTTGCCTGAGAGCTTGAAAGCCAGTCATGATGTAAAATATTTACATGCATTTTTGAAGAATGGGGGTGGAAACAAAATACTAGAAAGAAATTGTTAGAATTGCAAAAGGAAGGAAAAAGATATAACAATGTGGGAAGTTAGCCTCCCAGAGAAGGAGATATTAAAAGGGCAGAAAAATATATTTCCTCAAAGGAACTTAAAGAGGCAGAAAAGCATGCCCAGTTTTTTCTTAATATCCCCAAGTCTCCCTCCCCCAAGCAGAAACCAGCTCTGTAGAAATGCAGATGTGGTAATCCAGTCAGGAAGGTTGGAGGCCTCCAGCTAGAAGCTTAGGAAGACAAAGACACCTAAAATCTACATATCCCATCCAAACTCTAAGACAGGACATAATAGAATTAACTCACAAATGCCAAAGGGCACACTCAGACTCAGGTCAAAATACATGACACAGGAAATATAAAGCTTCAAACAGGAACAGGAAACTTTGAGTGTTTTGAGTGCACAGAATGGGGCATATTTAAGGAAGCAGCTACTGATAACCAACATACAAATATTGAGGAGTATACCACCATGGTGTCTGCATATGTCCAAAAGTGCATAGGTCATGTCTGTGATCTGAAAACCATTGTTGTGAGGCTGAATGATAAACCGTGGATGACTTATGAGGTCCGCAAGATGCTGAAAGCACGGAACGTGGCTTTTAAATCTGGTGACATGCTGGCACTTAGAACAGCCAGAGCAAATCTGAAAAGTGCCATAAAAGATGCAAAGCAAGCCCATTGCCAGAAAATTCAGAACTTTTTTCAAGACCCTACAAACACCAGGAGAATGTGGAAAGGAATCCAGACCATTATGGATTACAAGGTGAATCCACTGAGATTCAAGGACGACATGGACTTCCTAAACAAACTGAGTGCATTTTTTGGTAGATTTGAGACATCAAATAGCACTCCTGCTTGGAAAGCTGTGCCCCATCCTGATGAGCAAGTGCTAAGCTTTGATGTCACCTCTGTCTGGAAAATACTGAGGAAAGTTAACATTCGGAAAGCAGCAGGCCCAGATAACATCCCTGGACGTGTCCTTAGAAATTGTGCAGATGAGCTGGCTTGTGTTCTCACAGATATTTTCAATCTCTCATTGCAGCAGGCAGTGGTCCCATCATGTTTTAAGATGGCCATCATCTTGCCAGTGCCAAAAAAGTCCACAATTACAGGCCTCAATGATTACTGTCCAGTTGCACTGACATCCACCATTATGAAATGCTTTGAGAAGCTGATAAAGGACTTTATTGTATCTAGCCTCCCGCCAGCATTTGACCCGCTTCAGTTTGCCTACTGACCAAATCACTCTACGGAGGATGCTATCTCTTCTGTTCTGCATCTGAACTTGAAGCACTTAGAGGAAAGAAATGCTCATGTGCATTTGTTGTTTGTTGACTTCAGTTCAGCATTTAACACAATCATTCCTCAGCATCTAGTAGGCAAACTGGGATTTTTAGGCGTAAACACCTCTTTGTGCAATTGGATTCTGGATTTTCTTACCAACAGGCCCCAATATGTGCAAGCTGGAACAAATACCTCTAATACCGTTTCCTTGAGCACAGGTTCTTCTCAGGGCTGTGTCCTAAGTCCGCTGCTGTTCACCCTGTTGACCCATAACTGTTGTGTTAGGTTTGCCATCAACCATATTGTAAAGTTCGCAGATGATACAACACTAGCGGGCCTTATTCATGATGACAATGTGGAAGCTTACCTCAAGGAGGTTGAGGGGTTGGTGAACTGGTGTAAAGAAAACAGCCTAGTTTTAAATAACGGAAAAATCAAAGAAAACATTGTCAATTTCAGAAAAGTCAGGCACAGCCACACTTCTCTGTGCATTAATGATTCACTTGTGGAGATGATTACCAGCATCAAATTCCTGGGTTTTCAGCTAACAAGTAGGCTGGCTTGGTCGCTCAACAGTGAGAAACTGGTAAGTGAGCACAGCAGCATCTGCACTTTCTGCGTCGCATGAGAAAAGCTCATCTTTCTTCCCCTGTTCTGACCACTTTCTACAGGGGGACAATTGAGAGTATCCTGTCATACAGCATCACAGTCTGGTTTGGAAGCATCACTGCTTCAGACAGGAAGGCGGTGCAGAGAGTGGTGAGGATGGCTGAAAAGACCATTGGTAGTTTCCTCCCTCCCATCCAGGACATAGCACAGAAGCATTGTTTGAACAGGGTCCATAAGATTATCTGGGACACTACTCATCCTCTTCACAACCTGTTTTCCTTGTTACCTTCTGGGAGGAGGCTTTGTGGTATCTGTAGCATTAACCTTGTGAACTCTCAGGCTTCCTCCTTCCGTTATATATTCAAGATGGACAGTATTTAATATTTTATTGTTATATTGTCTATACATATGTTGTATGTAGTATGTTTTAGGTGTGTGTCATGTATGTGTCTCACTTTGAGAGCAGGCAACTAAATTTCATTTCTGATGTGAGCCATTGTGCCCACAGGAAGAAATGACAATAAAGATTATCTTAATCTTAATCAAACAACCTCAAGAGCCCCTGAGGGTATAAAAACCCACTCCCTACTACATGTGCTCATTCTTTTTTTCCAGAACCATCTTTTTGTCTGGCTCTCCTCTTCAGTAAACTGCAACCTTCTTTCTAGCAGTCGCCATGTTGTTTATTCCTGACTTGGACTGAACCATGATGAAGACTTTTCCTTGAACAACAAATTATACGGAGGCCTCGCCCACCCCAGCTCCAGCAATGCAAAAAAAAAATCACAATATGTCACGATATAGCACGTGACACGGCAAGTTTGACACCCGTGATGTGCACATTCTATTAAATATTTACTAACAATGGGGGAAATGGCTGGAGATATTGTAAATTCTGGTGAGATGATAGGTTGTTTTCCTTCCAGATAAGGGCACTAGTATTTAGCATGATTAAAATGGATTTCAACCCAGGTTATGATATATTAGTATGTATTAATTGAGCCTCAGATATATTTGAGGGACTGGGATCACTATCCTGTAAAATTATTGAGTATTACATAGTAAAATAATAACAAACTAGGGTATGCTTGGAAATAATTTGAAATCTATCATGCATTTTGTTGAACTGTAGACTCTGACATTAAAAAAAAAATCAGCTGATCAAAAGCAGAAATTTTCTTTCTTCATTTGCATGATCTGTATCAAATGAACTATGAGGAACAGTTTGTCATGAGACTCACTTAGAAAATAGCTTCTATTGAACAAACTTGTCAAGTTAATCCTTTAATATAATTCAGAAAGCCATACTACTTTCAGATCTCATCTTTCATCCATGTATGCTTCAATGAAAAAAAAAGGAATGATAATCTGTGAAGCAACCCATAACAAAATTATTCCACATATTCCAGGATAA
Source organism: Daboia siamensis (assembly GCA_024449315.1). Taxonomy (NCBI): domain Eukaryota; kingdom Metazoa; phylum Chordata; class Lepidosauria; order Squamata; family Viperidae; genus Daboia; species Daboia siamensis. The sequence goes on along the minus strand of JAKJMR010017399.1, from coordinate 191,877 downwards.
AAATGAGTAAGGACACGTTATGCTAATCCACACATGTAGTGATAGTTAGTCTTTTTTTTTCCTGTAAGCAATACTAACATATTTCTGATTATAAATTTTTATCCAAACTAAGCATATGAAAGAGGGATTGCACTGATAGCAATAGCCTAAGAAAAAGAAATTAACAGCATTTCTAAGCAGGCCCTATCCACAGACAAGAGATGGAAATTTGCAGGAAGATATCAGCAAGGTAAGGGCTAAAAAAAGATGCAGTAATAGTTCAACTCTTTACAAATGAAATAATAGAGGTAATAACAACAATAACAATACCCATCAAGTGTCATCACAAACTAATGACTCATTTACAAGCAGCTTTGCTGTGCTTTGTTCCCATCCTAGAAGTGGGAATAAACCAAATTGGCATAAATCATTTTGACCTTACATTGTGCCCTTAATATGTGTCAAAAACCCGTCCACGTCCCCAGCAACAAAGATCAAACGACAACAACGTAGAACGGTTGACGGCAGGAGTTTTCTTTACTTCAGAAAGTCCATGCGA
>JAKJMR010017399.1:100509-186339 GCA_024449315.1 Daboia siamensis | reverse complement strand
CTGTTTTCCATTCATCTCCCCTCTTTATGCGCACCCGATAGTATGCCTCACGTAGGTCCAACCGGGTGAACACCTGTCCCTTGGCCAGGTGGGCCAACAGGTCCTTCATCAGGGGCAGCGGGTACAAGTGCTCAACGCACACCGCGTTGACCCCCCGGTAGTCTACACAAAGGCGCAGCCCGCCGTCCTTCTTCTCCCGAAAGAGAACAGGTGCTGCCATCTGCGACCGGGCAGGCTGGATGAAGCCGTGTGCGAGGTTCTTATCGATATAGTGCCGGAGCTCCTGCATCTCCCTTGGTGCCATGGCATACATTCGGGGCTTTGGTAGCTTGACCCTGGCTCCAGTTCTATCGCACAGTCCGTGGCTCGGTGGGGAGGCAGCAGGTCACACTCCTGCTCGCTGAAGACCTCCAGGAGGTCGGTGTATTCCGGTGGAACCCGTACGGCCGACTCGGCCTTGCAACTCTCTCCTGCCCCCCCAGAGGGTGCACCCGCCCCCGAGTGCTCAGGATCAGGAGGTTGGGGCCCGATCCCGAGGCGTAGATGCCGGCTCCCCCCCCTCCCACCAGATGGTGGGGCCCCACCTGTCCAGCCAGGCAAGGCCTAGGATCACCTCCTCCGTCATGGAGGGCACCACGATGAACCTCAACCGTTCCCAGTGCCCCCCCATATCAAGCCGTGTGAGCCTGTTAACATGCTTGATGGGCGCTCCCCCCAGAAGAGACCTGTCCACCTGCTGAAAGCATATCGGTCGCTCCAGCCACACCACCCCAACACCCAGTTTAGCCACCACCTTCCGGCTAATGAGGCACCGCGTGCTGCCGGAGTCGATCAACGCCTTGACCTCTAGTGTCTCACCCGTGTCGGAGTTCGTCAAAGTGACCGGAACCACGAACGGGCTGATCGGAGCACTTACCATCGGGTCTTCCTCTGGCCTGACGCTGTGTCCATACACCTCCACATCTGTGTCTACCACGCTGTCGGCTTCCGTCTGGGCGCTCCCCCTCGGTGTCGCATCCACAGCCTGACGAGAGGCCCGGGATCGCTCTGCGAAGCACCCGGGGGCCGCTCCCCGTGTTGGGGTCGCTGCCGCCACCACCCGGGATGCAGGTATGGGGCAGGTGGCCACGCGGTGCCCCGGTTGGTCACACCGGAAGCAGCGAAGAGCAGGCCGGGGTGGTGGCCCCGCGGGCCCCGGCATTGGTGGCGTTGGCTTCTGGACCTGGCCTTGTGGACACTGCTGGGCCTGTCGGGGGTCCGCCACAGCCCTCATGCGGCGCTGGCAGGCCTGCAGGCCGACGTCCAGTTCGACCGCAACTCGCAGCCACTCCTGGAGCCTGGGAGGGATCCCACGGACGACACAGGCCCTCAGGAGCTGCTCGTCCATTCCGGCCCGGAAGTGATGAATTAACATCTTCTCCGGCCACGAGCTGAGCCTACCCGCCACCTCTCTGAAGTCTTGCACATAAGCCATGGCCGGCTGGCCATTTTGTCGCAACCCCGCAATCTCGGCCTCGGCACGTTGTACGCGGGTCACGTCCTCAAAGCGAACACGCAAAGCCTCAAGAAGAAGGCCGACGTCGCCCAGCTCTCTGGCACGGTCGCTGTACAAGTTCGCGGCCCAAGCCGCGGCCTCTCCTTGCAACGCCGTGGTAACTGCCATCACCATTGCCCACTGCGATGCATACAGAGGCCCGTACCTGTCCAGGTGGTAGATCACGTGCCCGAGGAAAAGGGCTAGCCGGTCAGGGTGGCCATCAAAAGTCATAGGCAGTGGCGGTGGCCCCCATGCCGCGGGCACCCCCCAGGGCCCCGCCGGAGCGGCCGGCCCCTGCGCCGCTGCAAACCCCGGCTGCTGCCACCCGGGTACCCCTGCCGGCGGTCCCGGTCGTAGCACAGTGCCCCCCGGCCCTGTACTGCCTGGTCTCGGGAGCCCCCGCCCAGGGACAGCCGCTGGGCCTGGGGGGGGAAGGCCAGGCCCTTGCGGGGTACCAGGACCCCTAGGGACCCGGAGACGGGGGCTGGATAGACGGAACCGGGCCTGGCTTCGTCGCTCCGGGTCAGGCCTGGTCTGGCTCCAACGGCCCGGCTCCAACGTGGGGTCAGAGGGGGACCACGGCCGTGGCTCTCCAAACTGGTCCCTCAGAACATCCAGGGTGTAACTGCCAGGAGCCGTGGAGTAGCTCCATTCCTCCCCTTCTTCATCGGTAACCCGACGCTCCCTCCACTCCCACAACGACCCCTTCTGCCGAGGCAGCTGTTCCTGACTAGCCGCTGGCTGGGTTAACACCGGGCTGAGCCACCACTCTCCGGGTTTTTCCTGGGAGGCTGTCCCCTGAGCCTCGCCACCCTGCGCAGCCGGTGCTGGGTCCCGAACCTTGGGTCGAACCACCGGTGGCGCCTCTTCCAATTCTCCCACGTCAAGAGGCACCGTAACTCCAGCTGGCTCTTCTCCTGCCACTGCAGGCACAACCCCTTGGGTTCCTTCGGCCATGTCAGTCACGTAGGGGTCTAAAGCACAGCCTGCAGGAAGACGCCTCGACGTGTGATGCAACGCTGACTTACTGTCAAAAACCCGTCCCCAGCAACAAAGATCAAACGACAACAACGTGGAACGGTTGACGGCAGGAGTTTTCTTTACTTCAGAAAGTCCATGCGAAACAAAGTCAGCATTGGGAGTTGCCCACCCCTAACGCACTCTTCAATCCTTGGGCAATCAGCTCCACCCTTCCCCGAGCAGACCAGCATCCGCCCAAGCCTGCGTAAAACCCCACCCCTTTCCCCAATCCCCCACACCGTGGTTTCCCCCCTGGCCCTACGGACCAAACAGCGCACAGGTAGGCGCAACTCAAAATCCCCCCTACCCCCTGACCTGGAGCCTCGGAACCGTCCCCTCCCACCAGCCTGTCGCCCCGTGCCGCGACCCCCCCAGCCCCCGTCACCCAGGTGTGGCCGCAGGCCGCCCATCGCCGCCGCCGCGGAGCAGGCAGCTGAGAAGTCTTGGGGGAGGAGGTGGCTGCCCGCCCGCACGCCCGCAGGCCGACCCGATGGCTCCGCGGGAATAGCTGCAGGAAGAGGAGAGGCTTCCAGCTGACTCGCGCGGCCACCCTGCTGTTGCCAGGGGAGCCGCGGGCGTGGAGAGGCTCCCAGCTGACTCGCGCGGCCGTTCTGCTGCTGGCGCCGGAGCTGCGGGCGTGGACAGAAGGGCTTGACAATATGCTTCTGAAACGTGGCCATTTTGTACTGCTTTCTCCTTCAACACTGTATTGCAAGTGACTGGGAGCCTTCCTCCACAAAAATAAGCAATATATTTCAGAGCCATTTACACAGTCTATGTGCTCTATCCAATCATGTTTTTTTCTTCTCCCAATGACTATCATCCTATTAACTAATGAGTGTGAGATGGTTTCAAAGCATGTGTTTCTCTTAACTGCAGCAAAGTGGCCACATGAGCTTGTGTGGCCCAAATGTAGCTGCTATGTAAGTGTTTCTGGAGTCAGAGTTCAAGCAAAAAATGTTGAGTGTATTAGAGACGTGTTGGGCTTACTCTTGTTGAATGAAGCCAGGAATGGGCTGCTCAGCTTCAAAGATTCACTCTCAGGGTTGATGGTCAACCAACCAACTCATTTAAAAAGAAAAACAAAGTGGAAAGGAATGGTTTCAATATCCCTTGCCACCCAAGCAGCGTTGCAGAGCAGGCATCAAGCAGAGGGACCAGATGGAACGAAGTGGTATCAATCATACAGTTGCTGCCAAACACATCATTCCCATCAACCACATCACTTCAAGCCAATTCCTCTATGGATTGTTTGGATGTGAAGTGTGGGTTTGTTTGTTTTTGTATTCCAAGGGAAACATGTCAGGATATTTTGGACCTAAGCAGTAGGTAGCCTATGAGATGTAGGGTCCATTGAGGTGATGTCTTTATACCATGAATAAGTAGTCTATATGGATGTACTTTAGCAGTGCTTTTGTGAGGGCTTTTAATTTAAGCCTTTGCAAGTTTTTGGGCTCTTTTTTCTGACATACTAAAAAGAGAAAGAGAATAGTTGCACATTTTCTGATTCTACTACCAACTGATATTATATAATTTAGCCTCATTATATCTCTGAGGAAAGTTTTGTTCAGAATTAGTTTTAATATCTTCTATTCTTTTTGTATTGTTGATGTATACATTTTTATTGTAAATAAAAGGCAGAGATCCCAGGAGTCGGTGATCATATAAACAACCAAGTCCTATGCCATGTAGAGATTTATATGTGATAAATACCTTGAATTTCATATGAAAGCTTATTGGGATTCAGTGTAGCTTGCAGAATAGTGCTGTTATATGGACCTAACTGTTGTTGTTGTTAGCTGCGAAGTCGTGTCCGACCCATCGCGACCCTATAGACAACATTCCTCCAGGCCTTCCTGTCCTCCACCATCCTCTGGAGTCCATCCAAGCTCACGCCTACTGCTTCAGTGACTCCATCCAGCCACCTCATTCTCTGTCGTCCCCTTCTTCTATTGCCCTCGATCTTTCCCAGCATTAGGCTCTTCTCCAGTGAGTCCTTCTTTCTCATTAGGTGGCCAAAGTATTTGAGCTTTAGCTTCAGGATCTGGCCTTCTAAAGAGCAGTCAGGATTGATCTCCTCTAGGACTGACCGGTTTGATCGCCTTGCAGTCCAAAGGACTCGCAGGAGTCTTCTCCAGCACCATAGTTCAAAGGCCTCAATTCTTTGGCGCTCAGCCTTTTTTATGGTCCAACTTTCACTGCCATACATTGCAACTGGGAAGACCATAGCCTTGACTATACGTACTTTTGTTGACAGGGTGATGTCTCTGCTTTTTAGTGTGCTGTCTAGATTTGCCATGGCTTTCCTCCCGAGGAGCAAGCGTCTTTTAATTTCTTGGCTACAGTCCCCATCTGCAGTGATCTTGGAGCCCAGGAAAATAAAATCTGTCACTACCTCCATTTCTTCCCCATCTATTTGCCAGGAATTGAGAGGGCCAGATGCCATGATCTTGGTTTTCTTAATGCTAAGTTTCAACCCAACTTTTGCACTCTCCTTCTTCACCCGCAACAAGAGGCTCTTTAGTTCTTCTTCACTTTCTGCCATTAGAGTGGTATCATCTGCGTATCTAAGGTTGTTGATATTTCTTCAGGCAATTTTAATTCCTGCTTTTGATTCATCTAGCCCAGCCTTTCTCATGATGTGCTCTGCATATAAGTTAAATAGGCAGGGTGACAGTATACAGCCTTGCCGGACTCCTTTCCCAATTTTGAACCAATCAGTGGTTCCGTGTCCCGTTCTCACTGTTGCTTCTTGACCCGCATATAGGTTACTCAAGAGACAAATAAGATGGTCTGGTACTCCCATCTCTTTAAGAACTTGCCACAGTTTGTTATGATCCACACAATCAAAGGCTTTAGCATAGTCAATGAAGCAGAAGTAGATGTTTTTCTGGAACTCCCTAGCTTTCTCCATGATCCAGCGTATGTTGGCAATTTGATCTCTAGTTCCTCTGCCTCTTCGAAATCCTGCCTGTACTTCTGGTAGTTCTCGATCCACATACTGCTGAAGTCTAGCTTGTAGGATTTTAAGCATGACTTTACTAGCATGAGAAATGAGTGCAATGGTGCGATAGTTTGAACATTCTTTGGCACTGCCTTTCTTTGGAATTGGAATGTAAACTGATCTTTTCCAATCCTGTGGCCACTGTTGAGTTTTCCAAATTTGCTGGCAAATTGAATGTAGCACTTTTACTGCATTGTCTTTTAAGCTTTTGAATAGCTCGGCTGGGATACTGTCACCTCCACTAGCTTTGTTGTTGCTCAGTTTTTCTAAGGCCCACTTCACTTCACATTCTAGGATGTCTGGCTCGAGGTCAGTGACCACCTCACTGTGATTATCAGGGACGTTAAGCTCATTCTTGTATAGTTCTTCTGTGTAATTTTGCCACCTCTTCTTGATCTCTTCTGCCTCTGTTAGGTCCCTGCCATTTTGGTCCTTTATCATGCCCAGTTTTGCATGAAACGTTCCCTTCATTTCTCTAATTTTCTTGAAAAGATCTCTGGTCCTCCCTATTCTATTGTTTTCTTCTATTTCTTTGCACTGTTCATTTAAGAAGGCATTCTTATCTCTTCTAGCTATTCTCTGGAATTCTGCATTCAATTGGGCGTATCTTTCTTTTTCTCCCTTGCCTTTCGCTTCCCTCCTTTCCTCAGCTATTTGCAAAGCTTCCTCAGACAGCCATTTTGCTTTCTTGCATTTCTTTTTCTTTGGGATGGTTTTGGTTGCTACCTCTTGTACAATGTCGCGAACCTCTGTCCATAGATCTTCAGGCACTCTGTCTATCAGATCTAATTCCTTAAATCTATTTGTCACCTCTACTGTATATTCAACAGGGATATGATTTAATTCATACCTGAGCGGCCTAGTGCTTTTCCCTACTTTCTTCAGTTTAAGCCTAAACTTTGCAACGAGAAGCTCATGGTCTGAGCCACAGTCAGCTCCTGGTCTTGTTTTTACTGACTGTATAGAGCTTCTCCATCTTTGGCTGCAGAGCATATAGTCAATCTGATTTCTGTGTTGACCATCTGGTGATGTCCATGTGTAGAGCCGTCTCTTGGGTTGTTGGAAAAGAGTGTTTGCTATCACCATCGTATTCTCTTGACAGAATTCTATCAGCCTGTGCCCTGCTTCATTTTACACTCCAAGGCCAAACTTGCCTGTTATTCAGGTTATCTTTTGGCTTCCTACTTTAGCATTCCAATCCCCCATGATGATAAGAATATCATTTTTTGGTGTTAGTTCTATAAGGTGCTGTAGGGCTTCATAGAACCGGTCAATTTCATCCTCTTCAGCACCGGTGGTTGGGGCATAGACTTGGACTACTGTGATATTGAATGGTTTGCCTTGGATTCGAACTGAGATCATTCTGTCATTTTGAGGATTGTATCCCAGTATTGCTTTTCCTACTCTTTTATTGACTATGAAGGCTACTCCATTTCTTCTGAGGGATTCTTGCCCGCAGTAGTATACCTGATGGTCATCTGAATTAAATTCACCCATTCCTGTCCATTTTAGTTCGCTGATACCTAAGATGTCGATGTTTAGTCTTGTCATCTCTTGTTTGACCACGTCCAGCTTTCCTTGATTCATGGATCTTACATTCCAGGTTCCTATGGAGAGAACATCTTTACAGCATCAGACTTTCCTTTCACCACCAGACACATCCACAACTGAGCGTCCTTTCGGCTTTGGCCCAGTTGCTTCACTCTTTCTGGCGCTACTAGTACTAGCCCTCTGCTCTTCCCCAGTAGCATATTGGATGCCTTCCGACCTGAGGGGCTCATCTTCCAGCGTCATATCGTTTTGCCTTTTGGTACTGTCCATAGGGTTTTCATGGCAAAGATACTGGAGTGGGTTGTCATTTCCTTCGCCAGTGGATCACATTTTGTCAGAACTCTCGGCTATGACCTGTCCGTCTTGGGTGGCCCTGCACGGCATAGCTCATAGCTTCATTGAATTACGCAAGCCCCTTCGCCACGACAAGGCAGTAATCCATGAAGGGGAGACCTAACTAGAGACACCCAAAACTATTTGTGCTGCTACATTGTGGACCAAATGAAATTTCCAAAGTCTTCAAGGTCAACTCTATGTAATAATTGCAATAATTTTATTTATTAGATTTTTATACTGCCTTTATTACATGCCCAATATTCTTGTTTTTCCTCCTGTTTTTCTCACAACAATCCTGTGAGGTGGGTTGGGCTGAAAGAATGAATGGTCCAAAGTCACCCAGGGTGCTTTCATGCCTAAGGTGGGACTCACAAACTCCTAGTTTCTAGACTGTTGCCTTAATTACTGTCATGACCAAACCTGAGTGACTGTGAGGACACCCTCCCCCCCAAATCCAGGAATAAGCACAACTGGCACACAACACAGAACTCTGTTCTTCAAGCAGGAACTGTGAATCTAAGAGGATCCCCAGACTGTGCATGGAATCCAAGCGAGACCCACAGATGTGTAATCAAGCATCATTAGCATATTGATGATGGTTTACTTTCACAAAAATACAGTGAAGACTTTGAGTGCCTTGTCAGTTTAAATCTCATGGTCTCTGGGAGCTTTCGCTGGCAATCTGCTAGGGATTTTCCCCCCAGTTGTTTCAATGAGATATCGGAAGAAAGATCTGCCCTCATCTTTTCTTTCCCGGATAGATCACATAAGTCTAAAGTTTGGACTGTAAAATCCTTGTCCAGAGTATCAGTCTGTCGCTGGTGGAGGAACCCAGGGCGAAGGGGGAAACTCCTTTTCTGCGTAACTTCCCAAACACACAACTGCGAACCACAAACAATCTTGACTCATTCCAAATTCTCCCCTATGCGGCTTCGTCAGACGTCACGAGGCCTCTGCGAGTGGCGCATGAGCACCGTAGCCTCCTCTGCCCGGCTTGTTTCAGTCTTCGCCGAAGCAACGCCGGGAGGCGGAACAAGAGGTGCTGCCTCAGCGCTTAACGGTCTCCAGATTACTAACCGTCGCCCGCCAGCCAGACGGTGAGCACCTTGTCCTTCGGCCCGCCGCTCGGTGTGAACGGCGTGGAGGGGGGTGGGGGGGGCAGCAAGGCGCAGGGGCCGAAGCGGGCGGCGCCCACCAGGTTTCTTGGTGGGTTCTGAAGGGCAGGTTTCCGACAAAGAAAGGGAGAGCCGGGAAAGCTGAGCCCCGCCGGGCCTATAGCGAGCTTTAGGTGAAAGGCCCGTTCCGTTCAGAGAGGAGGGAAATAGGGAGATCTGCGCCCCTCCGGATCGGCAGAAAGCGGGGTTCTTTGTCTACGCCTTCTGCTCTCAGGTTTAAAGTTCCGACCGATCAGGACCGCGCCCTTCGTTGTGTGGAGTTCGCCGTCCGGAGGGGATGTGAGCCCTTCCCCTTACTCCCGAGCGGGGCAAGGAAGGGAAGCAGCCTGGCTCGGGTCCCGCTCCTCTGAGCGGCACTGCGTGGGGGGGCTTCGGGGACTGGGCCCCGGTTTCCTCCTCCGGCGAGGGACGGAAACCCACGCTCAATTGTGGGAGGCGAAAAGCGGGCTGGGAAAAAGAATAGAAGAAGGGCGCTGGAGGGCCTCGTTAATGGGCGCTGGCAGAAAAACTTCGCCGAGCTCTGAGGCGGATGGTGAAGAGGCCGTGAAGGAGCACTCGGGTTTCATTACGTAGCTTGCTTGCATAAACCGGAAAGAAGGAAGTAATTGCGCTTTTTGTGACAATTGGTTTCCCTTAACGCGGAGGTGTGCCTTGATTTCCGCAACGATCTTTTAGTAATAGGGGCCGAATCGATAATCGGCCTGATTCATACATCATATTAAAACTTACTCCGACTTGGTGTAGTATATTGTGTGAATCTAGCCATTAGGGTTTAGTGTAAAACCTGGTTTATGGATTAAAATAACCTTTAACTTCTGTGAAGACTTGAACTTCATCTCATACACTATTTTGTCTGATCATGCTAGAAGAATTTGATGAATTAGAATAACCTAAGGACTGTTAAATGAACAATGCAAAGAAACAGAAGAAAACAATAGAATAGGGAGGACCAGAGATCTTTTCAAGAAAATTGGAGAGATGAAAGGAACGTTTCATGCAGAAATGGGCATGATAAAGGACCAAAATGGCAGGGACCTAACAGAGGCAGAAGAGATTAAGAAGAGGTGGCAAAATTACACAGAAGAACTATACAAGAATGAGCTTAACGTCCCTGATAATCACAATGAGCTGGTCACTGACCTCGAGCCAGACATCCTAGAATGTGAAGTGAAGTGGGCCTTAGAAAAGCTGAGCAACAACAAAGCTAGTGGAGATGACAGTATTCCAGCTGAGCTATTCAAAATCTTAAAAGATGATGCAGTAAAAGTGCTACACTCAATTTGCCAGCAAATTTGGAAAACTCAACAGTGGCCACAGGATTGGAAAAGATCAGTTTACATTCCAATTCCAAAGAAAGGCAGTGCCAAAGGATGTTCAAACTGTCGCACCATTCCACTCATTTCTCATGCTAGTAAAGTTATGCTTAAAATCCTACAAGCTAGACTCCAGCAGTATGTGGATCGAGAACTACCAGAAGTACAGACAGGATTTCGAAGAGGCAGAGGAACTAGAGATCAAATTGCTAACATACGCTGGATCATGGAGAAAGCTAGAGAGTTCCAGAAAAACATCTTCTGCTTCATTGACTATGCTAAAGCCTTTGATTGTGTGGATCATAACAAACTGGCAAGTCCTTAAAGAGATGGGAGTAACAGACCATCTTATTTGTCTCTTGAGAAACCTATATGCGGGCCAAGAAGCAACAGTGAGAACTGGACATGGAAACACTGATTGGTTCAAAATTGGGAAAGGAGTCCGGCAAGGCTGTATACTGTCGTCCTGCCTATTTAACTTATATGCAGAGCACATCATGAGAAAGGCAGGGCTAGATGAATCAAAAGTTGGAATTAAGATTGCTGGAAGAAACATCAACAACCTAAGATATGCAGATGATACCACTCTAATGGCAGAAAGTGAAGAAGAACTAAAGAGCCTCTTGTTGCGATTGAAGGAAAGTGCAAAACTTGGGTTGAAACTAAACATTAAGAAAACCAAGATCATGGCATCTGGCCCTCTCAATTCCTGGCAAATAGATGGGGAAGAAATGGAGGTAGTGACAGATTTTATTTTCCTGGGCTCCAAGATCACCGCAGATGGGGACTGCAGCCAAGAAATTAAAAGACGCTTGCTCCTGGGGAGGAAAGCTATGACAAATCTAGACAGCAAACTAAAAAGCAGAGACATCACCCTGTCAACAAAAGTGCATATAGTCAAGGCTATGGTCTTCCCAGTTGCAATGTATGGCAGTGAAAGCTGGACCATAAGAAAGGCTGAGCGCCAAAGAATTGAAGCCTTTGAACTCTGGTGCTGGAGAAGACTCCTGCGAGTCCCTTGGACTGCAAGGCGATCAAACCGGTCAGTCCTAGAGGAGATCAATCCTGACTGCTCTTTAGAAGGCCAGATCCTGAAGCTAAAACTCAAATACTTTGGCCACCTAATGAGAAGGAAGGACTCACTGGAGATGAGCCTAATGCTGGGAAAGATTGAGGGCAATAGAAGAAGGGGACGACAGAGAATGAGGTGGCTGGATGGAGTCACTGAAGCAGTAGGCGTGAGCTTAAATGGACTCCAGATGGTAGAGGACAGAAAGGCCTGGAGGAACATTGTCCATAGGGTCGCGATGGGTCGGACACGACTTCGCAACTAACAACAACAACAACAAGGACTGTGATGGTTTGAACTTGAACTCAGATCTTTTGTCATTGATCATGTTGGGAATGTTTGAAGAGGTTGAAATAAAATAATTGGAAAGCAACAAGTTCCCTGGCTTATGTTCTGAGAATGAATTTTTATTTTTTCCAGTAACACAGGATTTACCATACAGTGTTTTGTCATGGGTGAACAGAATCAGCATTTGCTATCTTGAAATACTTCTCCCTTCATTTTATTAAAGATGTATTCTTAAAAAATACAATTAACCATTATTTGCATAGATAGTTACTAATAGTTTTAGATTAATTCTAACAATATACGTTTATGAAGTTTGAAATTAAATTCTGCTTCTGGCAGAAGCTTTTAGAGTTATGATTCCAGTTATCACTTCTGAATAGTATATGAAGATGGCACACCTTGAATTGAAAAAAAAATCATATGCTGTTTTTTTACTTCTCCAAGGGGGCAGGGAATATTTTCAACCTATAAAACATTTAAACAATTTAGAGAGCTGGATAAAACTAATTGCTTATAATGTATTCTTGTTATAATTATTGTTAGAAGTAACAAAACCATTATGAATAACTTGTCATTGATAAGTTTATCTTCCATGAATTTGACTAATCCTCCCCATAAAATAATCCAGGTGGTTTGCCAACAATGTATTCTTTTGGAGTGAAGTCCATAGGTTTAAACTATCTTGAGTGTATTCTCTGTTCAGTTTGTAAGGCAAACCCTGTATATATTTACTTTTTTAGGTTCATATGCAGCTTTTTGTACACAACCTCAGTTCTCTCTTCCTGTTTTTCCTCATATTAGCCAGATGAGGTAGGTTGGGATGATAGTGACAGGCCCAGGATTACCCAGCAAGGTTGACATTAAAAAAATTGTTTACTTTTCTACATTATACATACACTATGTTTATACATCTCTAATATACTCCTGGTTTTTTGCTTCTTGCTAAAATAAAGACCTCCAGTGTAATCTTTCTCATCTCTACAATTTTTCCTTTAGATGTTATGAGAATGAGCATGTTACCCGAATGTCAGTTATTTTACAGATAATGTCTGTAACTGAAAAATAACTGAAATCATAAGTAGCGTATTTTCATTTCTTTTTCTGATAATTTCCAATGTATAATTTACCCTTCTTTGTAGCAGATGACAATTTATCCTTTTTTGTAGTAGGTTGCAATCTACTACAAGCCCATGACCATTTCTTGGTCAGTCATTGTCAGTTGAATTCAATGAATATAAAGTAAGGATTTTTTGGCTGAACATACTTCACTTTTGTCATGCCTCTCATTTAGTTTGGAAAGATCTGTTTGGTGGTATTAAGGAGGTATTGAGTGATCTAATTTCTATTAATTCCACAAAATACTTTGTTATCCAAAGGATTATGCTGTCGTGTCTCTCCATTTATTCAGATCAAGGTACCTACTGGTATAACCAACTTATGTCACACAAGGCAAAAACATCCTCTACCAAGTCTTCTGGATTTTAACCAGCAGTGAAATAAAGCAACAAAACTTTTTTTTCTCCTGTATTTTCATTGATGCCCAAAATCTGAGGTTGCAGCTTCATGTTGCCTAACAGTAAACCAGATCTGATTCCTCAATTATTTGGGTTCTCCTCCCCCCCAAAAATATTAGATTGCTCATCCCTAACTCTAGGTTCATAAGGAACAAGTTAAAAAGAATTAGGCTTATTGGGGATTCCATTGTTTATATTCATTTTGAGAACTGTCTCGCCCCAATTCTCCCTTTCTATCCTTCAACCTGTAAGAGACTTCCCCTCTTATCCCAAGACCAATATATACTCTCGGGAGCTTTGGTGAAGACTGTCAAAGTCCACTTAAACTCTACCTACTAAGGTACTGTTAATTCTATAATGTATGGCTGCGAAAGCTGGACCATAAGAAAGGCTGATCACCCTGTCAACAAAAGAGACATCACCCTGTCAACAAAAGTGTGTATAGTCAAGGCTGTGGTCTTCCCAGTTGCAATGTATGGCAGTGAAAGTTGGACCATAAAAAAGGCTGAGCGCCAAAGAATTGAGGCCTTTGAACTATGGTGCTGGAGAAGACTCCTGCGAGCCCCTTGGACTGCAAGGCAATGAAACCGGTCAGTCCTAGAGGAGATCAACCCTGACTGCTCTTTAGAAGGCCAGATCCTGAAGCTAAAACTCAAATACTTTGGCCACCTAATGAGAAGGAAGGACTCACTGGAGAAGAGCCTTAATGCTGGGAAAGGTTGAGGCAAGAGAAGAAGGGGACGACAGAGAATGAGGTGGCTGGATGGAGTCACTGAAGCAGTAGGCGTGAGCCTAAATGGACTCCAGAAGATGGTGGAGGAACATTGTCCATGGGGACGCAATGGGTCGGATATGACTTCGCAACTAACAACAACAATTTTATGCTTGTTGGCTTTCTTGGAAGTATTTGGAAAGCTGAATAAATAGGTTTTACTGTGTTGTTTCTTCTCTTTCAAATAACCTGCACTTGCTGGGAGAGTTGGGGCAAGCCCAGATAGAGGTTGACTAGCCAACAGAGATACCAAAGCAGTATTTTTTTGATAGATACACATATTTTCATGCATATACATATGTTTTCTTTTTCTCCATTGCTTCAGTGTGATCAGAAAGGCGAATACAATATTATTCAGTTTTAGAAAAAAATATTGAAAAGTTGATTTAAACTTTTGGAAGTATTCTGTACTTGTTTGATTTACAGTTCAACCCATCATTTCCAAATGTGAATGCTGGGAGTGGTTTATTCATAAAATAAACTATATAAATAAAGGTCTGAATGACATGACTCAAAGAAGTAAATGAAAGGGCTGGAATGAGTCATATCAATTACTTAAAGGTGTTGGACCCCAAATACTCTACTAACAATAAAAGGAGCATCAGTTGTAACTTAATTGTGCAGCTTATATTTGTACATATAAAACATGAATATTTTAAATTATTGTTACTCAAGATTGCATCTCCTATCAAAAGCACTGAGGTGCTTCCAGGTTGAAAGGATAGCTGGTGACATTACTGTTGCCGGGGGGATGCCTCGTTGGGGGCTCCTTTCAGGTCCCTGGTAGGAGCTGGAACAAAGGACGGAGTGCTCACCCACCCAAGGCAGCTCATGGGTCGAGAACACGGGCTTGCTAACCTCCAATACAGCATCCTAACCACAAAAGGTCCATGTAATTCAAGATTAAATAAATACAATTCTAGTAAATAACATTTTTTTAGAAATAGAAATTAATTTAATAATTTAGAAATAAAAAATGAATATTGAATTGTGGCTGTTAATAACTTTTTATAACTGTACTTAGAATGGACATTTGAATTTTGTTTTGCTTATTTAAAAACTTTTTTTCCTCCAGTGAAAATGTCGCTGTATCCTTCTCTGGAAGACCTGAAGGTAGACAAAGTAATTCAGGTATGACAAAATACATTTTATAATAAACTTTTGTTGTGGGTAAAACTTGGGTTTTGAGATTTCTAAGTATCACAGTAATTTAAAAATATTTGTGGTATAAATATTTGAAGCTTTAAAACTTGATTTCTTGAGATAATGTAGTATTGCAGGGGAAGAATAAACTCATTAGTGTTGACCTTCCCTAAATGGAAAAACAGTAAAACTCTAAAATCAGTATCAATAATAATAGAGGTGATTTTAAAGTCTGACAGATCGGTGAAATAACCTTACCTCTAAACTGATGTTAAGTTTAAGATAAGAGCTAAGAAAACGGGGAAATTTTTAGAGGTGATGACTTTCCTGAGAAATATGTAGGTTGCATGAGATTTTTGGATTGTATTAAGCCTTTTGGACAAAAGTCCTCCATGCCTGTTGCAGGATTAATGTTAGATGAGAACTCCAGTGACCAGATTTAACTCTAAATGTCAGTTAGCTCATTGGGTAATCTTGAATCAAAATTTCAGCCTTGAGTACTTGAGGGAAAACCATTTATACCAGCTTCAATTCCTGGCAGAAAGTGGGGAACGCTATTTTTTTAAAAAGTTATAGTTTACTGTGATGAGGACATTTAAGTTAGTGTTCCTTTTTGACTCCTTATCAATGTCATGGTGCACATAGAAGTAGAGATTGTAAATGCCTTTGTTCTTACTGCTTTTGTTGCATACTAGTTAAGCCCAACATCTAGTATTTTTACATTTTGTGAAATCAAGTAGAAGGGGAAGTGGGATACAATGTTGTTACAGTCAAGCTATGCATACAATGGGTGGGGCATGTTTTATTTTAAACTTCAAAAATGGATGGGGCATGTTTCTATTTTAAACTTCAAAAATGTTTTAGACAGGAAAGCCGTGTTGGATAACTGTTTCATCTCACTGTTTCTCTGATCAAAACCTCCTTGTCCAAGTTGCTATCTTCCCATCTTTCCTTTGTGAATTTAACTGTTATCAAAGCACAGCTAATTGTGACTGTGCTGAAATAAAATAAAAAGGCAAGGTTCTTAACTGTTGATTCAGATTTAGTTGAGCATCTGGAGAATTCCTTCTTAAAATTGCATCTTACATAATGAGGAAACAGAAAAATTACAAAATCTTATAAATGTTCATTTTACATACATACATATACATATGTATGTGTGTGTGTGTGTATACGTATAAGTACACATATATGTATGTACATTTAAAAACATACAGGTAGTCCTTGCTTAATGACAGCAACTGGGGGTGGAAGTTCTATCACTATCATAAAGTGCAACATCATATGATTGCATGACTTAGGAATAGCAATCCAACAGTTCCTGTTGCCATTGCCAAGCAAGGATCACAGGTAATAAAGCAAAGACCACCTCACAACTTTCTGCATGCTTCCAACAAGCAGAGTTGAGGAAGGCCGCAGGAAGTTGCAAGCCTTTGGTGGCTCAGAAACAGGCTGGCAGTCAAATAAAGGGCTGCTGTGCTGTGCAGGGTGGCTGCTCTCATTTTGGGAAAGGTGCATCAGTGTCTGCCACAGAGCTACATAAAGATACAGGGCTTGGGGTTGGCAGCTACTGAGGATGGGAGAGTGCACCTATGCCCATGAGTAGTTGCTGCCAAGTGAGGGATGCTGTGTCAGTAGTCGCAGGTGGCTGCTTCCAGCTGAGGGAGGGTGTGCCAGTGGTTGCCATGCAAGCATTGCTGGACATAAATATAGTCTAGGCAGGAAGTGTTATGATTTTGCACACGCTAGCAATCGCACTCTCTGAGCAGTTTGCAAATGCCAGCATATTGCTCCTAACAATCTGGGTCCTCATTTTACTGACCTCGGAAGAATGGAAGATTGAGTGAACCTTGAGCTGGTCAGGATCGAACTCCTGGCTGTGGGCAGAGTTAGCCAGCAATACTATATTCTAACTACTGCAGTACGGTTCATAAGTACACTACAATAAGATTCCCAGAATTTTGTACTCCAATAAACCAGGACCCTAGGGGAAAAAAGCTGTGGAAGCAACTTAACAGGACCAACTTGTAATCTTCCCTACTGGCTTCCCCATTGACTTTTCTTGTGGGATACAAGCAGGGAGATCACAAATGGTGACTATGTGACCGCAGGATCCTGCAACCATTGTAAGTGTTTGCTGAGTGTCAAGTGTCCAGATTGTGATCATGGGACCATAGGATGCTCTTTATGCTCAGTGCCATTGTAACTTTGAACAGTTGCTAACAAGTTATCATTAACCAAGACTGACTCTAAAACGTTCTATATTTTTATGTAGTTTAATCCTTAAATTTTTATTTCTGTATAGGCTCAGACATCCTTTGCCACAAACCCAGCTAACCCAGCAATTCTATCTGAAGCTTCAGCACCGATCTTACAAGATGGAAGTAAGTTGATACAAGATTTGAAAAATCCTTAATACTTTATATAAATTTCATTGATTGCAGAAATCAATTATTTTAATTGATTGTTATATATTTTGCTCTTAATATGTTCTTACTTTCATAATCCAAGCATATATTTATTTTTTAGCCTTTGAAATCCTGTCTATCGATGATTTCTGGCTTATCTCAAAACAAATGAATTTTGCAGGTTTTAATTTGAAGAAAAAAGCTCAGTGATGTTCTATATTTTATAATATGTACTTGAAATATATATTTTTTATTTTTTCTGAGAATGAAAGTATCAGTATATATATACACGTTTGTTATAAAAATAAATCAAACTTATTGAACTGCTTATATAATCAGTTTAGAATTTTGAACACAAAGGAGTGCAGTGTACATTTTGTGACCTGTCTTATTTTGTGACCTGTCTTATTTTTAAACAGAAAACCATTTTCTGTAGTGTAGAATCATTGTAAGATAATATAATGTTGCTGAGATATCAAAGTGACTTTCACAAAAGTGAATTTAGTACCTCCAACTAGTGTGTTAATTTTTTTAAAATTCCAAAAGATAAGATTGGTGAAATATGAGGCATGCTGTTGATTTTGCCAAGAGCATAAGTGAGGGGACAGAAATACCATTGTAGCAAGATTATAGTAACCTTTTAATTTTTTACTTGTTTTAGATTTATACCCTAAATTGTATCCTGAACTTTCCCAGTATATGGGTATAAGTTTGAATGATGAAGAAATTCAGAGAAACATGGCAATGATTCCTGCACCAAATTCACAGGGGGTAAGTGTCATAATACAGAACGGGGATTCCTTTGGGCTTTATTGATTTTGAGGGATTGAATTACTCATGAAAAAAGGGAAATAAAGATGTGATACTTTGTTGTGTATTCCCTCCCCTATAATTGAAAAAGTCATAACAAAAAAACCTTGCATGTGCTATGTTAAAACAGTGGATGAATTTGCTCACCTTCAATTTACTTGAATCGTTGTCATAATTGTGATTTTATTGATGCTAAAAATATTACTATAACACCACACATAGGTCTGACTTATTTACGTCAAAGATCTATATCTAATAATAGGATTTGTGATGATTTTTAATTTCTTTTTGGGGGGGATTGTTTTTATACTCTATAGCTTGTTGCAAGACCTGCATCAGATTACATGGTAGCTCCAGTAACTGGAAATGATATTGGAATTCGTCGAGCAGAAATTAAGCAGGGGATCCGTGAACTGATCTTGTGTAAAGATCAGGATGGAAAAATTGGTCTTCGTCTTAAGTCAGTGGACAATGTATGTATAATAAATGTTTTCATGCTAGAATTCAAAATAGAGAAATTGTTACATAACTTTATAGTTTATCTTTCAGCCCTTAATCTGGTATATGACTTTCAATATATGTGTTTGTCAGCAACAAATATTTTAAAAAATGAAAAAGGTTTATGAGTCAGAAAGAAATTCCTAACTTTTTAAAAATTAAACACTTTCATGAGTAATACAATTAATAGTGTAATCACAGAGAACTAATATTAGCTTAATAAATTTTATCAAATTTAAATATATATATTTAAAATTAAATTTAGGAAGTGGAAGATGTAATCTTTGTAATATAGTAATGTTAATAAAAGGTTGGGACTTGCTTATTTAGAAAAATGATGGATATGTTCAGTATATTTTTGCTCCGCTTTTAATGTATACAGGAATTATATCCGCATGCACTTAAACTTACAAACATTATTGTTTTAGGGTGTATTTGCTCAGCTGGTTCAGGCAAACTCCCCGGCCTCACTGGCTGGCCTGCGATTTGGAGACCAAGTTCTCCAAATCAATGGTGAAAATTGTGCTGGATGGAGTTCTGATAAAGCTCATAAAATTCTGAAGCAAGCTCCTGGGCAGAGAATTTCCATGATTATTCGAGACAGGTAAATTTGCAGGATTATTGTACATCACCTGAATTATATTAATATATTAGTAAGATCTGTGCATTCTATATTGTTATCTTAATAAGCTTCTGCACAGCCAGTAAATTTGGGGTTAATTTTATTGTGGACAGTGGTTCAGTAATACATTGGTAAATTTTATAAGTATTGAAGTACAAACATTTTTCTTCTAGGCCTTTTGAAAGGACTATTACCATGCACAAGGACAGCACAGGACATGTTGGCTTTATTTTCAAAAATGGAAAAATAACTTCAATAGTAAAGGATAGTTCTGCTGCAAGAAATGGACTTCTTACTGAACACAACATTTGTGAAATTAATGGACAGAATGTAATTGGCCTGAAGGTAGATATGTTTTTTTGTAAATCTATGGTACTCTAATTAAATTGCCAAAAAATCTCATTTCTAAGCATATCAGTAATATACAGTTATATCTTGGCTGCTTTGAAACTCATCAAATTTGGTCCCTGGCATATTTTGACGAAAAAAAATTTGTCCTGGTACTCATTTGTTTGGTACTCCACATGCAAGCTATAACTTGCATATGCAGTGTGCTGCAGCTGACAAAAAAGCCAACACAGTGTTTAGGCTGCATTAACAAAGGGATAGAATCAAGATCACTTTACAATGCCTTGGTAAGGCTACACTTGGAATACTGCATCCAGTTTTGGTCATCACGATGTAAAAAAGATGTTGAGATTCTAGAAAGAGTACAGAGAAGAGCAACAAGGATGATTAGAGGTTTGGAGGCTAAAACATATAAGGAACAGTTGCTGGAATTGGGTATGTCTAGTTTAATAAAGAGAAGGGTGAGGGGGGACATGATAGCAGTGTGCCACAAAGAAGAGGGAGTCAAGCTATTCTCCAAAGCACCTGAAAGCAGGACAAGAAGCAACGGATGGAAACTAGTCAAGGAGAGAAGCAACCTAGAACTAAGGACAAACTTCCTGACAGTTAGAACAACTAACCAGTGGAACAACCTGCCTCCAGAAGCAGTGAATGCTCCAACACTGGAAGTTTTTAAGAAGAGCCTGGACAGCCATTTGTCTGAAATGGTATAGGGTTTCCTGCCTGAGCAGGGGGTTGGAATAGATGACCTCCAAGGTCCCTTCCAACTTTTTTATTATTATTGATCATCACACAATCAGACTGGATTTGGCATTTTTGTCTACCTATCGAGTCCTTAACCAGGACCTGGGATAGGCAGGTGTGGAAGTTTGATAGTATTACAGATATCGTCACAGGATGGAAACAGTTCCTCGTAAGGCTACCTATTGCAATTGACTAATGGAGAATTTGTCAATGCCAGTGGTGTTCCAGTTGTTTTGGGATTGCACCCAAGGCGCCTATTACTATTGGTACTACCTCCAAGGTCCCTTCCATCATCATTATTTTATTATTATTATTTTTTTAATCCCATTTATATCCCACCCTTCTCCGAAGACTCAGGGCGGCTTACAATGCTTAGCAATAGCCTTCATTCTATGTATATGCCTGCTTATTAGGGCAATTTATTTATTGGTGTCAGTTGCCTCATGATTTTCTACCCTTTCCAGCTGAAACAAAGGTTCATGGATTAGTCATGCAGTATCTTTTGCCTGTGCACATCCCCTTGCAATCTTGTGTTAGCTTCTGTAGTCATTTTGACACATTGCACATTGTTTTTCTTATCAGTACAGGTAAAGTGGAGATTTTATTTTATTTAATCTAAATGTTTATTAATATTAATAAATTTTATTAGTTTTATTTCTCATGTAATTATGTACAATCATATCTTTTGACGCATTGCCTTAAAATGTGCATTGTCTTTGGTTTGGGAATGCATTAATTTACTTAACTCCTTATGGTAAAGAACCAATTAAACACAAGTACCGAGATACCACTGTATATGGTTTCCTATTTTAAAACAAGAAAGCAATAGCAGCCACTATATTTATGTTCTGTATAGTGATGCAGGTTTCTGCCTTTTGTAGAGGTTATTATTACTGATTACAGCGTTTTTTTAGTCAGCTTCTTCTATCTTTACTTTTTTTCTGGAAGTACTTTCATGTAGTTTCAGCCGTCCATTCTGGTTGCTCAATAGACTTATTTTAGTTTCTTTTAGAGCTACTGTTGAATTGGTATTTTCTTCTAAAGAGCTGCTGGTTCCTCTTGCTGATAAAAAAAAGAATATATGTTCACATATATTGTAGCTGTGTGCATGACTTTGTTGCTTGTTAGTTTGCTTGCTTTAAAGATCTAGTAGCATGTAATGATAGCAGACATCACTTAAATAATGTGAAACTTATCTTTTTTGCCTGTGAGGGTGCTTTAATTTAAACTATTAAACTATTTTATTCACCCTTGAACTGGTTTGACTGAAACAAAGTTAAAACCACTGTGGTTATCTAAACAACTTCAAAACTTACTAAGAATTTATTTTACATTTTGTTTACCAGGATTCTCAGATTGCGGACATATTATCAACAGCTGGAAATGTAGTGACCATTACTATCATGCCTTCCCAGATCTTTGAACACATATTAAAAAGGTATGAGTGTTTTTTTAATATGTGTGGTATGGGCTCTTATCTTTTGAAAGGATGGATAATAATGCATTAAACGTACAGTGAAGATAAAATGCAGGTAGGTAAAGGTTCCCCCGCACATGCATGCTAGTCGTTTCCGACACTAGGGGCCGGTGCTCATCACCGTTTCAAAGCCAAAGAGCCAGCGCTTGTCTGAGGACATCTCCGTGGTCATGTGGCCGGCATGACTAGACCATTTCTTCATTGACCAAAGTTATGACAGTACTGAAAAAATAATTCTGACCAATTTATGACCATTGGAACAGTCCCTCAGAAATATGATCGCCATTACTATTGGCACATTTTGTCCTATGCCTAAATTTTACTTTTCTTTTTTCTCCCCTTGATGAATCAACTTCAAGAAAGGAAGCTTTTTTAGTAGACAGTAAACAGGCACTTGAACATTCCAAAGAATGGGGGGATAGTTAGGGGGCAAACAGAAACTGTAGATATGAAACAGTAGTCTTGTCTATTTCTAGCCAGAAAGCTCCGTTGTGGTGACATGATTTCTCACTTAATGATTGCTTCGCTCTCGAGATAATTGCCTTCCCAATTAGGGTCACTGTGAGGATAATCTGTTCCTTATTCCAGCAACTTTAGCCTCAGTTAAATTGGAAAGCATCTAAACTTTACTGCTGAAATAATTGAAAACTTAACACTTTTAATTCTTGAAGTTTCTTTTTAAGAGTAAATATATTAATATAAGAGAATATATTTAGTTCAGGGTTTAATTGGGAGTCTTTAGTGGTGAGTTTGTTTGTTTGCTTGCAGATGTTTCATTCCTCTACTAGATAATAATACAAGTGAATGTGGGGTTTGCTACCTGCTTATATATAGTCTGCCAGTTTTGAAGGGGTTGTGGTTTTTTTCTTCTGTAGTTCCTTGATTTGGGGTATTTTTTCTGCTTGATAGCAATCAAACTCAGAACACCAAGGATTCCACATATTAATGAGTTATAATTCTTTGCATATATGTGCTCATAGAATAACATTGTAGCTGTGAGATGGGAAAAAGGTCCATGTGCAAGGGTTCAAAATTAACTGAATTATTGCTAGAAGTCTATGCATAGGAATATTTTCAATTACTGGTCAGCATCTCATTAGTATTAGATAAGTGTCAACCATTTGGTTTATGGCTGCAGAAGAACTCTAAACTGATCCCTCTTCTTGTTCTTTCTCATGGCTCTGACAATCCTTCTACACAATCCTAATAATCATTTATGGATAATTCAAATATTTTGCTCTATTCTTTTTGTAATTCTGCAAATTTTGAATGACTTACATATTCCATTATGAGCTAATACATTGTGAGCTTTTTTCCTAGGATGGCTTCAAGTATTATGAAAAGCTTGATGGATCATACTGTTCCTGAAGTCTAAAATTTATTTTGGATGCATTTGTAATTGAGACACTGCTAAACCTGGGCTACTACATCTCTGCAATATTTACATTCTGCACATGAGCCTTTCTTTGACATAAAATGTTGCATTGAGCATTTATATAACATTATGGCTGGGAAACCTTGCTCAAATTTTCCATTTTGTATTCATCATGCTACTTTGACAAAACTTATGCTTCTTTCATAGGGTTGTACTATGTAGGTCAGGAAAATTTCTGTCATTAAAAATGGAAGAAAACTAATGTTTGTGAAAGCGTCTAGTATTTGCTTTCTTTGATCCAGATATACTGCTGCTCTTTGTATTTTTTCAGATTCATTTTTGTACTGCATTTATCAGTGAGAATATAACTTAGTGTTAATTAACTGATTTTAGTAATCTTGTTTACAGAAAGCATGCTGGTTAAACTGAGCATAGCTTGTATTTATCATTCCATAACTTTTAAAATAATGTTTGTCATCTTGCTGTCTTATAAAATCGTTCTAATATGCTTATATTGTGTTGCCTTAATCCTCTTAAAACTGAAATAAAGTTGCAAATATATTCACTTTCTAAATGGGTAGTATTTTGCATTGATGAATCTCTAAATCCTTCCTAACTATTAGCAGTATAATCCAGTGTAAAGGAAGCAGTGAAAGTGTTAAACATTTTACCTCAATGGTGTGCTTTATGGGCTCTTGAAATAGTAAAATTCAGTGTAAGCTAAAGTATTTCTTTTGTTACATGAACCAATTTTACTAATATCAAATAAAATTAATATTGGAGATGACTAACATTTTAACAGGATACTCATTAGGGTTTTTAATTTATTTCTTCTCTAGCAGATAATCTTTTGATACAGTAATTGTAGTAAGAAATCAGCCATTTACTGATGAAGTTCTATCAGTTGGATGTCAAGCTTTAATGCTAGAAGCTAAATAGAAGGCAAATAGAAGAAATAAGTTACAAATAACGGCATATATGTGAATTCTATCAGTGTAATACAAGGAAATAGATGTAATCCTTAATTGCTTAGCAATCATATCTGCATTAAAATAATAGAATTACCTCTGAAAAGTAAATGGCTTATTGGCACATACTAATGAAGCATCATTGGGAATTATGACTTGCATTGTCAATTTAATAACATGTTTTTGTATTAAGCTGATCACTTTAGAACAGGGGTGTCAAATTGCCAGCCTGCAGGCTGTATGTGTCATGGTGAAACCGCACCCACCCCATTGCCGGCAATGGAAAAAAAGTCACGATACGTTGCAACATATCACATGACATTGCGAGTTTGACACCCCTGCCTTAGAAGTCGAGGTTTAAGAGAACTAGATAATAACATTAAACAATGTTATGGCAAATGAACAGTATTTAACCATTACTATCCCAAGCAGACGCAAGAAGTTTAAGAGATTCATTGAAACAGTATATTGTAATTTTAAGCACTACAGTTATAGAGAGATCAGCATCTGAATGGGACTTAGTGAGTATGCAAGCACATTATACATTGGTTTGCAGAGAGGGTGAAAAAGGATTCATATTTTGGTCTGGCCAGTAAATCATCAGAGTTGATAAATTTCTGAGAGATTAAACTTGACTTAACTGAAGGTAGAATGATAATGATTGTCATTTAACATTGTTAAAATATTTATTAGTAAATGAAATACTACCCAATCCAAACAATGAGATATTAAGGATCAGCGAAACGAGAAAATTAGTGAGAAATGATAAGGAGCGCTCTAGTGCATGTGGATGAGAATTTTAAACTCCACTTTTCCCCAGCACCTGATAGTGATTTGAATGCCAAATAATGACAATATGTAGATAACTCCTTAGTAAGAAGGTGGGAAGGTGTTTGATAAGGAATGGGTACTAGCCCATGAAAATAAACAAAATATTCTAACCTTATGAGCCGATTTATATCATTCCAAGCAACTTTATAAAGAGACTCCCAATAAAAATACAGTATTGTCAAATTATTGATTTAGCAATAATTGCTGTTTGACGGAGTGGTCTAGGGTGAAATAGTAAAAACATGATCATATTGGGATGGAAGTTTGGGAAAGCATTTCTGTCAGGTACGTTGAATAAAATCTTATTAGTTAGAAAGTAGGAGACCGTGGATTCTTATGCACAAAGCACACTGGTTCACTTTGGTCATTCATTTTCCCTTTTAGCCCTAAGTAAAAGACAATGGCAAACAAGCCCACTAATTTCCAATAAAGATAAAATTTACTGATTGCTATGTTGGCAAAATACTGCCAAGAAAACCTCAGGGATTTGTCTAGGCAGTCACCAGGCATCAACACTGAATTGAAGGCAAACATACACAAGAAACAATATATAAGATAGTATGATTTCAAGTTAGAACATACTGGTTACAGAAAAATTAGTTTATTTTCAACGGAAGTATAAGACAAGTACCCCAAGCTGTTACAGTATAACTTCAGTAAATAGGCAAGTGCATACACATATCTGTAACGGGTTCATCAATACACAAAAGGAATGGGGAGGGAAAGGGGACCAGAAGTTCTGTCTGAACCATAGAAAGCATTTTTACATTTAGGCAAGGTCCTTTTAAAATTCTGGTTTAAAATATTAAGGATTGAGATATCAGAGAAAAAGCACTTAGTATTGTTGCTTCCAGAACACGATTTGTCTGTCTTCTCCTCCAGTAATTATATTGCTGCACTGGTCATTCATCCACATACAAGTCACAGCACCTAAGGAAGACACATATGCAAGTCATTCAGATTGATCATTTGCAACCACCTTCCTCAGACTGCTATCTACAATTCATAATTTTACTCCAACTGCAAAAGATGTTAGCTCATAGCACCTATGAAATCTACATTTTGAGAAGCAAGTTATAGAATTTGTCATATTTAATTATAACAGGAATTATATACCAAAAGCTCCCAAGCTAACCTAAAATTAGTGGGACATGAAACTGTTCTACAAACTGTTGATTAATGAACAGGAAACAGTAAAAAGGAATATCATGCATCCCTATTGGCAAGGCAGGGTATTCTTTCCACGCATCTAATTTGGGACTGGTACTTTCAAAACTGTTAGTAACTGTTTGAAGTTCAGGGTTGAAATGAAGGGTCCTTGGTGTTCTCTGAGCTTGGTTGTTTATTTTTTTGCAGATGTTTTATTACCCAAACTAGGTAACATCATCGCTTCTAATGAGTGGGGTTTGCTGCCATCTACAACATACAGTGTAATGACACAACAGCCACAGTGTAGGACAAACAGGAAAAGACTGGCTGACTGCATTCATGAACATCAATTAGTAGTCAGAAGACATGTTGAAAACTCTTTAAATTTCATAACATATGGACAGACTTAACCATGGTTTCATCTATGAAACTGATGATCCTAGACCAAGACAAGTCCAAAAATGCTAGAAGCTTGGCACTCTAATAAATTAGCCATCAATGGATACATAGACATAAACAATATCTATTCTACGTACTATGCAAAAGAGACAATCAACGAGCCAAAAACAGAATAAAAAGACCAAAACATCTCCCCATCAGCAATCAGCACTCAGATGAGCATATATTAACTGCAAAATTAACACCAGACCAACAATTAAGAAGTAAATAATACCCCAATCATGGGACTGCCAAACAAGCTAACAATAAGCAGCCCAACCAAAGAAGCTCAAAGGCCACCCCCACCAACACTGACAGGGCAAGACACTAGAATATAAACTTAGAGTAAACTTCACTCCTAGCACTGATGATGTTACCTAATTTGGTTAATGAAATATCTGCAAGAAAACAACAAAGCTCAGAGAGCACCAAGGACCCCTCAAAGCCAAGACAGAATAATTTGAGGTCAACATTGTTTCTGGTTTTCTGATACTTTTTGATTAGTTTGTATTATAAAAATATCTCCTATCTATGGGAAGCACATTAGCCAATAACAGGAAAGAGAATGTTTTTAAAAAAGTATTTGCCATGGGGATTGTGAATGTAATATTTTACATTCCTTCCTAGTTGGTAGGATGAAGGCAACAGTGTTATTTCCTTGTAATGTAGCCTCTACACCAAGGGTCTTCAAACTTGGCCCTTTTATGACTTGTGGACTTCAACTCCCAAAATTCCTCAGCCAAGTCATAAAAGGCCACGTTTGAAGACCCCTACTCTATACTGAAGATCCTGGTTTGCTTAAAATTGTCTGAAAATGCTCAGGCTAAAGGCTGCCCAGAGTCATAAAGAGAAGCCTATAAATCAATTTATAAACGTAAAGGTTTCCCCGCACATGCATGCGAGTCGTTTCCAACTCTAGGGGCTGGTGCTCATCTCCGTTTCAAAGCCAAAGAGCCAGCGCTTGTCCGAGGACGTCTCCATGGTCATGTGGCCGGCAGGACTAGACGACAAAGGCGCATGGAATGCTGTTACCTTTCCACCGTAGTGGTCCCTATTTTTCTACTTGCATTTTTACGTGCTTTCGAACTGCTAGGTTGGCAGAAGCTGGGACAAGTAACAGGTGCTCACTCTGTTACGTGACACTCAGGATTCCACCTGCCAAATTTTCAACCTGATCGACAAGCTCAGCATCCTAACCCACTGAATCACCGCGTCCCTTTAAAAATCAATTTATAGGGAAGCCTATAAATCAACTCAAGTCAAACTGATATTTTTTTTTGCCCCTCCTATATCCATTCTTAAAAGTTCACTAAATGTTTTGGGCAGTAAGATTCTGTTGTCTCTACTTTTTTCTTGGTTGGAATTGTTTACAATCACAGGCTTAATAGCTTCAAAAATGTTTTGCTTATTCTAAGCTCTACCATACATATAACAAAGGTCATGAACCTTATGAGCCAATATTGTTTTGATTTTCCATTGAGTGGTTTAATAGAAGCCTTAACAGCAGTACTCTGTCTTCTTTCTACAGAATACAAGTTCTTAGGATTCTTACTTCTTGATATCAAGATCAATAATTTAATACAATAGTTTAAGAAGCAAGAGAAAGCTGTAAGGTGAGCGTGCACTTTATCAAATATTTAAGGGCTTTAGAGATTTGAAATGTCATCAAGAAACATTTTAAAAATATATTCAAACATACCTGCATGTCCCAGAATTTTTCCTACTGTTTTTCCTCCAAGTATATCCCAAACAAACAATTCTCCAGACTGACTTCCTGATAAAATTATGTGTCCATCCCACTTGAAACATCTGCAAAAATAAATTTATCAAACCAAAATTGGTTATCATTTGATGTTATATAAGTATACTGTTGCCAACACCTACACATTCCAGGGTTTAATAAACACAGTCATTTATTTATTTATTTATTGAATTTCTATACCGCCCTTCTCCTGAAGGACTCAGGGCGGTGTACAGGGCAATAAAAGCATTACATACAAAAGTTAAAATAAAATTAAATTAAGCCCTAACAATAAATAATTAAAAAATACCCCAACCCCTTAAACCAGGCCGGCCTGTTCAAATAAATAGGTTTTCAGATCATGGCGGAAAGAGCGAAGGTCGGGAGCCATCCGGAGCTCAACTGATAATTGATTCCAAAGGGCTGGCACGCCCACAGAGAATGCTCTCCCCCTGGGGGCCACAAGTCGACACTCTCTGACTGACAGCACCCTGAGGAGGCCCTCTCTGTGGGAGCGCACAGGACAAAGGGAAGATGACACCAGCAGCAGGTGCTCCCGTAAGTAATTCGGACCCATGCCATTTAGGGCTTTATAGGTAATCACCAGCACCTTGAATCTCACCCGGAAGGCAACTGGAAGGCAATGCAGCTCGTGGAGAAGAGGCGTTACATGGGAGTATCGGGAGACCCCCATCACAACTCGCGCATTCTGCACCAGCTGAAGCCTCCGAGTGGTCCTCAAGGGCAGCCCCATGTACAGAGCATTGCAGTAGTCTATATGAGAGGTCACGAGCGCATGAGTGACTGTACACAGGGCATCCCAGTCCAGATAGGGTTGCAACTGGCGCACCAGGCGAACCTGGGCAAAAGCCCCCCTGGTCACAGCTCCTACATGGTCTTCCAAACTGAGCTGTGAATCCAGGAGGACACCCAAGTTGCAAGACCTTGGGTGATACCCCACTGATGATACCCCACTCCAAAACCACGAATGATCTCACCCAGCGGCTTCATATAGATGTTGAACAGGAGAGGCGAGAGGACTGACCCGAGGAACTGCATAAATGAGAGGCCTCGAGGCCGACCTCTGCCCTCCTGTCAGCACCGACTGTGAACGTCCCAGGATGTAGGAGAACCACTGAAGAACAGTGTCCCCCACTCCCAACCCCCTGAGACGCCGCAGTAAGATACCATGGTCGATGGTATCGAAAGCTGCTGAGAGGTCTAATAGGACTAGGACAGAGAAACATCCCCTGTCCCGAGTCCACCAGAGATCATTCACCAGCACGACCAATGCCGTCTCCGTGCTGTACCCGGGCCTAAAGCCCGATTGGTACGGGTCCAGATAATCTGCTTCCTCCAGGAACAGAGGGAGCTGATGCACCACCACACTCTCAACAACCTTCGCAAGAAAGCGAAGGTTGGAGACCAGACGATAGTTATTCAAAATAGCCGGGTCCAGGGCAGACTTCTTGAGGAGAGGCCTCACCACCGCCTCCTTCAAGGCGGCAGGAAAGCTACCCTCACTCAAAGAAGCAGTTATCACTGCCTGAAGCCAGCCTCGTGTCCCCTCCCGAGCCGCATAAACCAGCCAGGAGGGGCATGGATCCAATAAACACGTGGTAGAGCTCAGCTTCCCCATGATCCTGTCCACATCCTCCGGACTCACAGGGTCGAACTCATCCCAGATAACATCACCAAGAACGCTCGTGTCATCTCCGTCAGACTCTGCCCAGTCGGAGTCCAAACCAGCCTGAATCCGAGCGATTTTGTCCGCCAGATGTTGGCTAAACTCCTCGTCACAACCCTGCAAGGGCTCCTCCCTCACCTCCTGATTAAGGAGGGAGCGGGTCACCCTGAACAAGGCGGCCGGGCGATTATCTGCGGACGCGATGAGGGCAGCAAAGTAATTAGACTTTGCCGCCCTCATTTGTTGCTAAGAAAGTGTGGTTTCAGATTGTAACAAAAGAAAATGTATTTGTATTTTGGTGTTAATTTGGGAAATTAAAGCCATGACTATAATCAAATGTACCCAAGCTAAGGAGGTAATTTAGATGTTTTGCATCTCCGTATTTCTCAAACATTAAACTTTGTGCTAACTTTAGAGGAACGAGCCCAGATCGCAAAATTCATCTATACCTCCCCAGGTCATCTTATGAGGTGAATCTTATGGGTCCCATGTTGAGACAATACATACGAAAAAGTTTCAAAACTTGAAATAAATAACTAATCTGTTTCATATACAGGATAGAGTTTTAACAATATTTTTTTAAAAAAATAATTAAAATTGGCAAAAGAGATTACCTCTGAATCTGCTCCAAGACTATAGAAGAGATAATCATTCCAGTTTGCACATCTGTTACTTTAAAACAGGCATCTTCTCCTGTGCTTAATAGGTGCCGGCCATCTACATTACAAGAATAGCTACACTGGGTATTTAGTTCAAGTATTTGATGTTAATTACCTTGTCTTCATTATAGAACATAGTGCTTCAATCCCATACATGATTTACCCAAATAAAATTCAGAGAGACCTTCAACTCACAATCTGTAATTCCTCACACAGATATAATGATATAATTATTTTAGGTATTAGGTATATTACATACTTGACTGTACAGAGAACAAAACACCTATAAGCCTCAAACCCTGATATCGTAGTTCAGTTTCAGGAAAATTAGCTAGCTGATAAAAGAAAGATGCCCTCCAAATTACAGTTACTATTTTGATTGCAGGCATGCAAGGAAAAACACCTGCTATAAGTTGATGTCTTTCTTCTGTGAAACAACTAATATGCTACAAATTACTAACATAGAAATGCAATGGAAGGCAAGCTAGCAAAGGTGATTGAAACTTTGTTACAGCTGCTATTGTGTTTTATGATTATAAAACCCAGATCAAAATGAGATGATTGCGGTGGGCTACTTACTGGCAGTCTCAATCTGTAATCCATTCACTGAAGAATAAACTAACTGAATATACAGGTAGTCCTCAACTTATAACCACAACTGAGCCCAAACTTTCCATTGCTACAAGAGAATTGTTAGGGCAGTTTTGCTCCATTTTTATGATCTTTCTTGCCACTGCTGTTAAATGAATCACTGCAATTGTTAAGTCTGTAACCCAGGCGTTAAGTAAATCTGTCTTCCTTGTTGACTTTGTTATAGTCACAGAAGATGGCCTCATGACTTTGGGACATTGTGACCATCATAAATGCCAGTTGCCGGGTGTCCAAATTTTGATCATGTGACCATGGGGATGCTGCAACATTTTAAGTGAAGCCATAGGTTTCTTTTTTCAGTGCTGTTGTAACTTCAAATGATCATTAAACGAATGGTTCAAAGTCAAGGACTACCTGTGATGGTCCTTGTTTCCACAGCAACACAAACAAGTGTTTTATTGGAATTGTATGTTTCCAATCCAGAATTAGATAACAGCTTTGTTTATCTATCAGGGTGCGTGTTTTCCTTGACAGAATGGGTATTTAAGAAGAACATTTGAATTACCCATACCAGGACTGAAAGCAACATCCAAAACAGTTCCTGAGTGGCATGGAAGGTGATGCAGTATAGAAGCAGCAGTAACATCCCAGATACTAATCGTTCCATCTTTTGTTCCTGATGCTAGCAGGGTATGTGCAGGATTCAAAGTGATAGTTGTTACCTAAGTAATTATGTCAATGTTATTAATTTGCACATTATTAATAATAGATACAATGATAAGTAGTTTTCCACACATTCTCTAGGATACTGAATCTTTAAGTTTGAAACACTCAAACATTTAAAATTATAAGCATACTTTTTTCATAATGGGGGGTATTTCAATGAAGGATTATTTCACAGAGAAAATGAGCACAAGAAAGATGAGATTTGCCATCTGCAGAGATAGCCTCAGAATGGTCAAAAAATCAAGATGACGGCTATGTTGGTAAAATCAAAACTCTTATTTTTTTATGTCTGTCATATGTAAAAATAAGCAGAGATTTGCCTGCATCATTGTGGCCACTATCTTAACTTCCCCTTCATGGATTACTGCCTTGACGTGGCGAAGGGGCTTACGTAATTCAATGGAGCTATGAGCTATGCCGTGCAGGGCCACCCAAGACGAA
Source organism: Daboia siamensis (assembly GCA_024449315.1). Classification (NCBI taxonomy): domain Eukaryota; kingdom Metazoa; phylum Chordata; class Lepidosauria; order Squamata; family Viperidae; genus Daboia; species Daboia siamensis. The sequence continues at coordinate 154,104 of JAKJMR010017399.1, read as the reverse complement.
CAGGTCATAGCAGAGAGTTCTGACAAATGTGATCCACTGGAGAAGGAAATGGCAACCCACTCCAGTATCTTTGCCATGAAAACCCTATGGACAGTACCAAAAGGCAAAACGATATGACACTGGAAGATGAGCCCCTCAGGTCGGAAGGCGTCCAATATGCTACTGGGGAAGAGCAGAGGGCTAGTACTAGTAGCGCCAGAAAGAATGAAGCAACTGGGCCAAAGCCGAAAGGACGCTCAGCTGTGGATATGTCTGGTGGTGAAAGGAAAGTCCGATGCTGTAAAGATTTTTTCTCTATAGGAACCTGGAATGTAAGATCCATGAATCAAGACAAGCTAGACGTGGTCAAACAAGAGATGACAAGACTGAACATCGACATCTTAGGTAACTAAAATGGACAGGAATGGGTGAATTTAATTCAGATGACCATCAGGTATACTACTGCGGGCAAGAATCCCTCAGAAGAAATGGAGTAGCCTTCATAGTCAATAAAAGAATAGGAAAAGCAATACTGGGATACAATCCTCAAAATGACAGAATGATCTCAGTTCAAATCCATGGCAAACCATTCAATATCACCGTAGTCCAAGTCTATGCCCCAACCACCGGTGCTGAAGAGGATGAAATTGACCAGTTCTATGAAGCCCTACAGCACCTTATAGAACTAACACCAAAAAATGATGTCCTTATCATCATGGGTGATTGGAATGCTAAAGTAGGAAGCCAAAAGATAACCGGAGTAACAGGCAAGTTTGGCCTTGGAGTACAAAATGAAGCAGGGCACAGGCTGATAGAATTTTGTCAAGAGAATACGATGGTCATAGCAAACACTCTTTTCCAACAACCCAAGAGACGGCTCTACACATGGACATTACCAGATGGTCAACACAGAAATCAGATTGACTATATGCTCTGCAGCCAAAGATGGAGAAGCTCTATACAGTCAATAAAAACAAGGCCAGGAGCTGACTGTGGCTCAGACCATGAGCTTCTCGTTGCAAAGTTTAGGCTTAAACTGAAGAAAGTAGGGGAAAGCGCTAGGCCAGTCAGGTATGAATTAAATCATATCCCTGTTGAATATACAGTAGAGGTGACAAATAGATTTAAGGAATTAGATCTGATAGACAGGGTACCTGAAGAACTATGGACAGGGTTCGCAACATGGTACAAGAGGTAGCAACCAAAACCATCCCAAAGAAAAAGAAATGCAAGAAAGCAAAATGGCTGTCTGAGGAAGCTTTGCAAATAGCTGAGGAAATGAAGGAAGCGAAAGGCAAGGGAGAAAAAGAAAGATATGCCCAATTAAATGCAGAATTCCAGAGAATAGCTAGAAGAGATAAGAATGCCTTCTTAAATGAACAGTGCAAAGAAATAGAAGAAAACAATAGAATAGGGAGGACCAGAGATCTTTTCAAGAAAATTGGAGAGATGAAGGGAACGTTTCATGCAAAAATGGGCATGATAAAGGACCAAAATGGCAGGGACCTAACAGAGGCAGAAGAGATTAAGAAGAGGTGGCAAAATTACACAGAAGAATTATACAAGAATGAGCTTAACATCCCTGATAATCACAATGAGGTGGTCACTGACCTTGAGCAAGACATCCTAGAATGTGAAGTGAAGTGGGCCTTAGAAAAGCTGAGCAACAACAAAGCTAGTGGAGGTAACAGTATTCCAGCTGAGCTATTCAAAATCTTAAAAGACGATGCAGTAAAAGTGCTACACTCAATTTGCCAGCAAATTTGGAAAACTCAACAGTGGCCACAGGATTGGAAAAGATCAGTTTACATTCCAATTCCAAAGAAGGGCAGTGCCAAAGAATGTTCAAACTATCGCACCATTGCACTCATTTCTCATGCTAGTAAAGTTATGCTTAAAATCCTACAAGCTAGACTTCAGCAGTATGTGAATCGAGAACTACCAGAAGTACAGGCAGGATTTCGAAGAGGCAGAGGAACTAGAGATCAAATTGCCAACATACGCTGGATCATGGAGAAAGCTAGAGAGTTCCAGAAAAACATCTACTTCTGCTTCATTGACTATGCTAAAGCCTTTGATTGTGTGGATCACAACAAACTGTGGCAAGTTCTTAAAGAGATGGGTGTACCAGCCCATCTTATTTGTCTCTTGAGAAACCTATATGCGGGCCAAGAAGCAACAGTGAGAACTGAACATGGAACCACTGATTGGTTCAAAATTGGGAAAGGAATCCGGCAAGGCTGTATAATGTCGCCCTGCCTATTTAACTTATATGCAGAGCACATCATGAGAAAGGCTGGGCTAGATGAATCAAAAGTTGGAATTAAGATTGCTGGAAGAAATATCAACAACCTAAGATATGCAGATGATACCACTCTAATGGCAGAAAGTGAAGAGGAACTGAACAGTCTCTTGTTGCGAGTGAAGAAGGAGAGTGCAAAAGTTGGGTTGAAACTTAACATTAAGAAAACCAAGATCATGGCATCCGGCCCTCTCAATTCCTGGCAAATAGATGGGGAAGAAATGGAGGTAGTGACAGATTTTATTTTCCTGGGCTCAAAGATTACTGCAATGGGGACTGTAGCCAAGAAATTAAAAGACACTTGCTCCTCAGGAGGAAAGCCATGGCAAATCTAGACAGCACACTAAAAAGCAGAGACATCACCCTGCCAACAAAAGTGCGTATAGTCAAGGCTATGGTCTTCCCAGTTGCAATGTATGGCAGTGAAAGTTGGACCATAAAAAAGGCTGAGCGCCAAAGAACTGAGGCCTTTGAACTATGGTGCTGGAGAAGACTCCTGCGAGTCCCTTGGACTGCAAGGTGATCAAACCGGTCAGTCCTAGAGGAGATCAACCCTGACTGCTCTTTAGAAGGCCAGATCCTGAAGCTAAATACTTTGGCCACCTAATGAGAAGGAAGGACTCACTGGAGATGAGCCTAATGCTGGGTAAGATTGAGGGCAATAGAAGAAAGGGACGACAGAGAATGAGGTGGCTGGATGGAGTCACTGAAGCTGTGGGCGTGGGCTTGAATGGACTCCAGGGGATGGTAGATGACAGGAAGGCCTGGAGGAATGTTGTCCATAGGGTCGCGATGGGTCGGATACGACCGCAACTAACAACAAAAATCTTAACTTTTTTTATATTATATGCTGCAGATATCCTTGAATCTCTGGAAATCTGCACTGGAGGATTGCAAATGTTTTGAAATAACAGGAGGAAAACAACAGATTATTGTCATTTTCTTTTACTCAACATTCATTGTTCAAAACAAAAGCTTTCAAGATATTTGCCAAATTTTACAAAACAAATGATTCTTCCAGTGCAAGTGAGATGTGATGGCATTAGGACGATGGCTATACATGACTTAAACATTTGGAAAAAATATTTCAGACTGCTTCTAAAAAGTGAGGACACACATATTTGCTAAATATGAAAGTAGTCCCTATTATTTCTGGATTCTGCCTGAGCCTGAAAAAGGAAGATTGCGTATACTGTAAGAGTCACATTAATTTTAATTTAGAGCCTTCTTAAAGCAATTGCCCTTGTGCAGAAGCCAGAATAAATACAGTAAGCACTTTTTACAGACAAATAGGTTTACAAAATATCCACAGCACTTCTTTCATATAATTTGCAAGGAAAATATCCTAGTTAGAATTCTGATTAGGTATAGTATACAAAAAGAACCAGATATAAGAAAGCAAGATCCATCAGGTAAATTCTTGAACATATTTTTCATGGCCATTGAGTTCCTCAAGTCCAATTTTCCACTTAACATAGAATTCCAGATTAAACCAAAAATGAATTCAAATTAAACATAAAGTTTCTATGGCTCTTTATGGTAACAGTGATGAAAGAATCAATATATTCTCAAAACAATACATATTCATCTTTCAGTAATTTATCCATTTGCTTATATTTTACTAAGATGAGACATTTCCAAAATTCTGATCTCTTCAAAATTCTATATTTTGTGAAATTAGCTTTAAATATCTATGTATTCTGGCTAATTAACCACTGTAAAAACAATTTCATTTTTAAAATAAAATCTGTGTTTTACTAGGCAAATCCATTCCCAAAAGACGTCCTACTCTGGATGGAAGGAAGAATATTCATATTATTCTATAGTTACAATTTTTTAGATGGGATTTGAACTTTATTGTTTATAAAGTACTACATATACAAGTTTCGCTAAATAAGGTTGAGAAAAGAACCTTACAAGAGAAAAGAAACAAAAGATTTGTATAATCTTTTTCATATTATACTTAATAATTGTATAAAATGTACACTATATTTCCAATTCAGACCTCCTAGACTATATTTGCACATTTTAAACAGAATCCTACATACAACAATCTGTCCCAACCAAAAAGTTTAGATACATGGAAGTAGCCAATGAAGTGAATTTTTTAACATTTTAAACTTAAAATTAAATCTATAAGCATAAGTAAGCAATCATAAGAGTGTATTTACTTAAATCATTTTAAAAAGTAATCACATTTATTGATCAAAGTTTTGATCCTTGGATGCGAGATTCAGAGGCAATCAATCTGAAAAGAGTTATGTATCTTCATACTTACACTAACATCATGTTCCAATTCAGCAAGCAATTCAAAATGTTTCTTAGTGTTTAATAATTCTGTTGGATTACAGTGCCACACCTGGGACATAAGATACATAGTGACTAGAAATATATAAGCATTGCTTTCACTCATTATGCCATTCATAAAAGATATAAGAAATTTGGGGGGAAAACATGGAACTTTTTTTTATATAGAAGAAAGATTATTGCATACATAAAAAGAGAAAGATTTGACAATACCTACAACAGATGATCAGTGACAATATTCAGAACCTGCTGAATTGGCCAAACTGACTTATTTGATTATAAGAAAAAGAAAATATCTACATTTATTAGTGACTTTATGGACTTTTTGAATTTACAATTTATAGTTTTGATGATTAGATAGAATGGATGATAGCAAGAAGAAAGTAACACTGTAATTTTAGACATACAGAGCTCAATTTATAATTGTGCTTACAACCAAAAGATTGGAAGCCATTTCTTTGTATCTTTATTTCCTTCTATTCTTTTTATCTACTACTCATTTTCTTTTTGCACAATTTATGGATAGAAAGTTTTGGCACTGTAATAGAAACCTAATGTTGCCAAAGAGACAGATTTTGAATAGTCTCAGTTAACCAATTACAAAGTTTTTGTTACAACTTTTTTTACAGATGTATGATATTTCTAAAATTAGCTGTCTCCAGATGTAATGGACTGCAATAATCCAAAATTTCAGTCAGCATGAGCTAAATCCTGAAAATTGTAATCAACATGAGTTAAATCCTGAAAATTGTAGTCAATTTATATTGTACCTAGAGCATGGGTGTCAAACTCACCACGTCACGTCACGACGTATCACAACTTTTTTCTCATTGGCGGAACTGGGGTGGGCGTAGCCTTCACATGATGCAACTGGCCTGTGGGCTGGCAGTTTGACACCCCTGATCTAGAGGGTACTTGGTAGGAAATAATGACCTGCAAAATGTCTTCCATCACAATCATACCTACTTTTACTGTTGAATCCCAAGATGCAGAATATAAACGATTATTATGCCAACAGATCTTGCTGACAGCATCGTGATGGCCTATTAAGGTATCCTGTTGCCTTCCAAAGGCTACTGAGTAGAAATAGCTTTTAGAAATTAAAAAGAAAGGGATTTATAAATACTTGGGAGGCAATTTTATTTAGAACAGTATATGCACATACAAAAGTAAGCCAAAATGTAGTTCTCATTTTTCTATTTTTAAAGTATTTTAAACAGCATTTATATTTGGGATTGTCCTGTCAATTAGTTTCAGTGAAAAATCCTCTAATAAGGCAAATATTGCAATGTTAGCAATTAACAGCAGTAGATAGTAGAACTTATTTTGCTCCCTGAGATAAAGAACAAAACTGCACCAATTGGTTATTGAATCTTTTGTTAACCTTTGTTGTTCCCAAAGGCTAATTTAAGGCAGTGTTGTAAGAAGTCTGTGTAACATAAAAATCTCTCCTTAACAGCCTGCTGCCATTTATCAGCTGCTAACAGCTGCTTCATTCAAAGATTTAGCCATGGTAGAAATAACTATTCCTGTCAGGAAAACCTGGCCAGATCTCGTCACTGGCATAACCCATTGTGCAACAGATTATATCAAATTATATCCAATCACACTTGGCGAATAACGAATTCTATTCTATTTCTCATGTATATGCATAATCTTTTGCATCCTCAAATTCACTTGAACTCAGATCATGGAAAAACTGGCCCCAATAAAAGGAATCATGAACTAGTGCTTTATATTTAGGAATGTGTAAAATCACATACATATTATTGTCCCATGAAGAACATACAACGGTGCTATTCCCTGGTAAGATTAAACAAGATGACAAAGCCTATAACAAAATCAACAAGAAAAATGTTGGTTCATATTATTAAATTATATATTACATATTAAAATATTAATATATTTTGAATCAACATATTTTGTATTTTATGTTCAAAAGCTATTCTTTTCTATGTTATGGATTTTATCTTATGGATTCATATGAACATTATTTTGATGTGTCTAAATCTTCAAAGGTAGCTAAAAGAAAAAAGGGAGCCATATAAACTGAAATATTCCCACTAGAGAATTATTAATGCATTACTCTTTATGTAAAAAAATCATTAAATATAAGTTCAAACAAGTTCACCTAACCTAAACTTAAAAAAAAAGCAAATGCACTCTTAAAATGCAACAGCAGAAAAATAGTGTGAAAATCAAGAAAATTAATCATTCTTGAGATAGTCACACCATATTTAAAATATTGCTTCCATTTCTGGCCATGTTTTAAGAAAGATATTGACAAACTGGGATCTCTCAAGAAAACAGCAATAATGAAAAAGGATCTGAGAAGAAACTTCTGGGAACTATTATTTATTTATTTATTTTTGGGACTTATATAAGGATTCAGGGTGGCTAACAACAATAAAACACAACAATACAAATGTTAAAAAAGATTAAACTAACAAGCTCCAATGATAAAATGATAAAATATTAAAAATATTCTACTTAAAAATCCCTATTGTCAGTCCAGGTCAGCCTGATGGAAGAGAAATGTTTTAAGGCCACGACGAAAGGACCGGAGATCCGGGGCCATCAGAGCTCTAATTCCACAGGGCCGGTGCTCCCACAGAGAAGGCCCTCCCCTTGGGGGTCGCCAGCTGACATTGTCTAGCTGACGGCACCCTGAGGAGACCCTCCCTGTGTGAGCACACTGGGCGATGGGAGGTCGTTCCTGGCAGCAGACGGTCCTGCAAATATCCTGGGCCTAAGCCATGTAGGGTTTTATAGGTAAAAACCAGCACCTTAAATCTCACCCGGGGGACAACCGGTAACCAATGTAGCTCATGCAGGAGGGGTGTAATATGGGAGTATCGGGATGCTCCCATCACCTTGCACGGCTGCATTCTGTACCAGCTGGAGCCTCCGGGTGGTCTTCAAGGGCAGTCCCATGTAGAGAGCATTGCAGTAATCTATACGGGAGGTAACGAGTGCATGAGTGACTGTACGTAGAGCATCTCGGTCCAAATAGGGGCGCAACTGGCGCACCAGGCGAACCTGGGCAAATGCCCCCCTGGTCACAACTCCTATATGATCTTCAAAACTGAGTCATGTATCCAGGAGGACGCCTAAGTTGCGTGCCCTATCAACAGGAGGTAATACCTCTCCTCCCATAACCAAAGACAGAACCTCTTGGACTAAATGAGATGCTGGTACGTAGAGCTACGCAGTCTTGGCCGGGTTGAGATGGAGCCTGTTCTTCCCCATCCAGATTTTACCGCTTCCAGGCAGCGGGACATCACGTCGAGGGCATCACTGGGTCGGTTCGGGGTGGAAATGAAAAGCTGGGTATCATCAGCATATTGATGATATCTCACCCCAAAACCACGGATGATCTCACCCAGTGGCTTCATATAATAATAATAATAATAATTTTATTTATATACCGCCCTTCTCCCGAAGGACTCAGGGCGGTGTACAGGGCAGATATAAACATACAAAAATACAAAAATTAAAACGGAATTAAACATGCCCGACTAAAATCCAATACAAACATTAAAAAACCACCCATCCCTCATCAGGCCAGGCCAGCTTGTACAAATAAAAATGTTTTCAAATCGCGACGGAAGGAGCGAAGGTCGGGCGCCGTCCAGAGCTCAACCGGCAGCTGATTCCATAGCTCCGGGGTGCCCACAGAGAAGGATCTCCCCCTGGGGGCCACCAATCGACATTCTCTGATCGGTGGCACCCTGAGGAGACCCTCTCTGTGGGAACGCACAGGGCGGAGGGAAGTTGATGCCGGCAGCAGGTGATCCCTAAGGTACTCCGGACCCGTGCCATGAAGGGCCTTAAACACCATTACCAGTACCTTGAATCTCACCCGGAAGACAACTGGTAGCCAATGCAGCTCACGGAGCAAAGGTGTTATATGGGAGTATCGGGAAACTCCCAACACAACTCTCGCGGCTGCATTCTGTACCAGCTGGAGCCTCCGAGTGGTCTTCAAGGGCAGCCCCATGTAGAGAGCATTGCAGTAGTCAAGGCGAGAGGTCACGAGCGCGTGGGTGACCGTACATAAGGCATCCCGGTCAAGATAGGGCCGCAACTCGCGCACCAGGCGAACCTGGGCGAAGGCCCCCCTAGTCACAGCCACTATGTGATCTTCCAAAGTAAGCTGTGAATCTAGGAGGACTCCCAAGTTGCGAGCCCTATCTATGGGGGGTAATAATTCACCCCCCCATAGAAAGTGATGGGATATTCTGAATATCCCGGGATGCAGGTATGCACAGCCACTCAGTCTTGTCGGGGTTGAGTCGAAGTCTGTTACTCCCCATCCAGACCCGGACCGCCTCCAGGCAACGGGACATCACGTCGAGGGCATCACTGGGGTGGTTTGGGGTAGAAAGAAAAAGCTGGGTATCATCAGCATATTGATGATACCCAACTCCAAAACCACGAATGATCTCACCCAGCGGTTTCATATAGATGTTGAACAGGAGAGGCGAGAGGACCGACCCCTGAGGAACTCCACAAACGAGAGACCTCGAGGTCGACCTCTGTCCCCCTGCTAACACCGACTGCGAACATCCCAGGAGATAGGAGGAGAACCACCGCAAAACTGTGCCTCCCACTCCCAATCCCCTGAGACGCCGCAGCAGGATACCATGGTCGATGGTATCGAACGCCGCTGAGAGGTCTAATAGGACTAGGACAGAGGAACATCCCCTGTCCCAAGCCCTCCAGAGATCATTCACCAGAGCGACCAATGCCGTCTCCGTGCTGTACCCGGGCCTGAAACCCAATTGGTACGGGTCTAGATAATCCGCTTCATCCAGGGCCAGAGGGAGGTGATGTGCCACCACACTCTCAACAACCTTCGCAAGAAAGCGAAGGTTGGAGACCGGGCGAAAGTTATTCAACACAGCTGGATCCAAGGCAGGCTTCTTGAGGAGGGGTCTCACCACCGCCTCTTTCAAGACGGCGGGGAAACTACCCTCACTCAGAGAAGCAGATATAACCGCCTGGAGCCAGCCTCGTGTCCCTTCCCGAGCCGCATAAACCAGCCAGGAAGGGCACGGATCCAATAAACATGTAGATGTTGAACAGGAGGGGAGAGAGGACCGACCCCTGGGGCACCCCATAACTATGGGGCCTTGGGGTTGACCTCTGCCCTCCTGCCAACACCGTCTGCGAACGGCCCGAGAGGTAGGAGAACCACTGTAAAACGGTGCCTCCCACTCCCAACCCCCCAAGACGTCGCAGCAAGATACCATGGGCGATGGTATCAAAAGCCGCTAAGAGATCTAATAGGATCAGGCCAGAGGAATAACCCCTATCCCCGGCCTGCCAGAGATCATCCACCAGCGTGACCAATGCTGTCTCCGTGCTGTACCCAGGCCTGAAACCCGATTGGTACGGATCCAGATACTCAGTTTCCTCCAGGACCAAAGGGAGCTACTGTGCCACCACGCTGTCAACAACCTTTAACCAGACCATTCCACCTTTAACGATGGGGTGTGAGGTGTTACCCCCCGTTGATAGGGCTCGCACCTTGGGCATCCTCCTTGACTCCCAGCTCAATTTTGAAGACCATATAGGAGCCGTGACAGGGAGGCTTTTGCCCAGGTTTGCCTGGTGCGCCAGTTGCGACCCTACCTGGACCGAGATGCCCTACGCACAGTCACTCATGCGCTCGTGACCTCCCGTTTAGACTACTGCAATGCTCTCTACATGGAGCTGCCCTTGAGGACCACTCGGCTTCAGCTGGTGCAGAATGCAGCCGCACGAGTTGTGATGGGGGTTTCCCGATACTCCCATGTAACATCTCTACTCCGCGAGCTGCATTGGCTTCTGGTTGTCCTCTGGGTGAGATTCAAGCTGCTGGTAATGACTTATAAAGCCCTAAATAGCTTGGGTCCGGGATATCTGAGGGAACACCTGCTGCCAGCATCGTCCAGTGCGCTCCTAGGGGGAGGGCCTTCTCAGTGGGTGCGCCTGCCCTCTGGAACCAGTTGCCCGTGGAGCTGAGGACTGCCCCCGACCTCTGTTCATTCCGCCGGGACCTGAAGACCTGGGTCTTCGAGCTCTCTGGCCCAGGCTGAGAATTTTAATTTTAATTTTAATTGGGGTTTTTTACTTTTTCAGGGACTGTTGTAATCTTTTTAATTGTTTTTAATTTTTGTATTTCTTGTTTTAATTACCCTGTAACCCGCCCTGAGTCCTTCGGGAAAGGGCGGTATACAAATCCAATTAAATAAATAAATAAACCTTCGCAAGAAAGCGAAGGTTGGAGACAGGACGAAAGTTATTTAAAATAGCTGGATCCAAGGCAGGTTTCTTGAGGAGGGGCCTCACCACCGCCTCCTTCAAGGTGGCAGGGAAGCACCCCTCACTCAAGGAAGCATTAATAACTGGAGCCAGCCTCGTGTCACCTCCCGAGCTGCATAAACCAGCCAGGAGGGGCACGGGTCCAACAAACACGTGGCGGCACTTAATCTCCCCATGATCCTGTCCACTTCATCCGGAGTCACAGGATCAAACTCCTCCCAAATATTATCGGCCAATATTGTAGGTGGTGGATGTACTTGATCTAAAGAAGACTGTGTGGATACATTATCCATCCTGACTCCCAAGCACCTGAATGACTGCCTTATAGAAGATGGGGACTGCCTTGTTCCAGAAGCCATGAGAAACAATCGATTTAAATCAGAAGTAGATGGACATCAGGAAACATTCCATAATATTAAGTAAAGTACAACAATAGAACATAATGTCTCTGATATTTGACTATCATTCAATATCCAATCATTTAAACAGAGGCTGAATGGCCACTGTTGGGGATGCTTATAGTAATGGTTTCTCCAGTGGCGGGGTTCAGCCAGTTTGCACCACTTCGGCAGAACCGGTACCTAATTTTTTGTTGCCCAGGCCCAGAATGGACTTCCGGAAGTGGCATCCACACAGAGAACTGGTTGTTTACATATTTGAATCCCACCACTGGGTTTCTCCACTCAGCAGAGGATTACATTAGATAATCTCAAAGGTCCTTTCCAACCCTTCAGATCCTGCGAAACCACCAAACCTTTCTATGAATGGAGGTTGAAATATCACCACTTGGCAAAGAGGATGTCATTTTTACATCAGGCCTTTAACTATGTGTTCCTAATGGAGACTGTATGCCCTAGCTTATATCAGTTTCTTGGCTTGGATTTGAAAGGAGTATTATCCTGGCAGGTCAGATTCAAAAGCTTAAGATTGGCACTGGGCATCAAGAAGCTTTGTATATTTTGAAACCCACTTCAAGATCCAGTTTGCAAGTAAATCAGGCAGCCTCTAATTCAGCCTACATAGATTTCAGCTGTTTTCTGAATTATAGTCCCAACCAAATTTTGTGTACACATCTAAAAAGGCTACAATAAAGGCTTGGAAGAACTGACCATGTTTGAGAAAGATATACTCCTTTGAAGCATTTTTGAATCTGTAGAAAACATCTTCAAAGTTGAATCTAATGTAAATGATGAAAGAAAAAAATAATAATAAGAACTGTGCTCATTTAAAGGCATTCTTCACTTTCCAGTATGAAAAATCAACCTAGTCGGGATACAGACTTTCAGTTGGCAAAAAAATAGGTGTTTGTGCAATCCTGCATATTGATGGATAAGCAATAAGTGCATTTCTTAAGCAATGAAAAGGCAATATTTTTTATTTTACTATATAAAAATATATTAAAAAGTAAAACATTACTGTCTTTGAATGAGCTTGTACAGGGTGAACTTCAACTTCATTCTAGATTTATTTTCACTGAACTTAGAAGGAATATAGGTTGTTCTATAGATGCAATTAAATCAAATTGTCTGTACTTTTGCAAAACGTGGTGTTTGTGGCAAGCATGCTAATCTCTACCTTGTTCTTATATAAAGCCACTTTTGTTATTATTTTTTCACCTAGGGAAAGTATTATGCTACCCTAACTTTTAATATTTTAACAAAAAATCGTCCACACTTCTGCTTAAATAAGAAAGTTAACTTCTACACCATGTGATTTTTTTTGGTACTTCCACAGAACTATGCAACAGCTTCCTTCCTTTCTGTTAATACATACATTTAATAATATATACATATTAAAATGTTCAGACAGTCTGTGAATCTTTGGATCTTTCTGCAGACCATAACACATGCCAATTTAAATGGCATTGTATCATTTCACATTACTTGAAAGTAGGCACCTGAGAAAGGATTACTCACCTTGAGATGTAGTAAAGATAGAAGATTGATTAGAAGTAGAACCCATGGCAATTCCAGTTATTGGCCTTTTCAAAACAAAATCATGTAATTTATTTAGTTACTTTAGATTAACTGAAAACATACACCAGTGTTTCCTGAAGTCTCTAACTAAGGATTTTACTCATTACATTTAAACCACACGGGAATTCTAAATTTGATATTCAGATGTAAATCCATCTATATTCAATGGATTTACTCCAAAGAAACTAAAGTAAGCACTTAACTCACAAAGTCTTAAAGAAAGAAATATTTACAACATTTCAAAAATTGCAGGTATCACATTGATTCGAAGTGTAGGATGATTTCTCATCCCTCTGCTTTCAAAGTGAAAATGGTCAAATAAACTTCCCAATGATAGTCAGTTAGTGCTGGTGATACCTGAATTAAAATTTCTACATTTAATTGCACAGAATTTATCTTTTCTCCCCCTTGGCTCAGTTCAAAGCACTTGTTTTAGCTGTTAAGCTCTGAACAATCTGACACTTTGATTTTTTTTTTTACAAACAACTTTTTCTTATCTAGGATTTATGTTAGTATCACACTTTCACTCCAGGGATTTTGTATTCTATAAAGTTTTTTTAAAAAACAAACAAACAAAAAACCTGGTCTTAATTTTTTTTAAATTTTTGACAAAAATTTCTATTTTTATGCTGGAAAAGCTGTTCCCACTGTGTTTTGAGGTTTATCTGTTAGTATTTTTCCTGTCTTTGGGAGTTCCTGTTGTGAAAGATTAACTACTGAGGTATTTTGGATTATATTAAACTACAGTCAAAATTTATTTATTTATTTATTATTGGGACTTATATGCCGCCCTATCTCCCGAAGGACTCAGGGTGGCTAACAATAAAATACAATAATACAAAAGTTAAAAAGAAATTAAATTAATAGCCCCAGTAGAATAAATTAAAATTAAGTTAAAAATTAAAAACATAATTAAAATCCCTGTCAGTCCAGGTCAGCCTGATGGAAAAGGAATGTTTTGAGGCTGCAGCGAAAGGACCGGAGATCCGGGGCCATCCGAAGCTCAAGGGGGAGTTGGTTCCATAGGGCTGGCGCTCCCACAGAGAAGGCCCTCCCCCTGGGGGTCACCAGCCAACATTGTCTAGCCGACGGCAAGAAATATATCAAGATAAAGTTTATTGCGAAAGCTGGGCTGAAAAAATACTTTTCAGCTTACAGGTTCAGCCTGAAAATTTAGATAAAAAGCTTGATAAAGTAACAATGGTTTTAAAGGATGGCAATCAGATGCAAGTGAAAGCATTACAAGATTTACAATTAAATGGATTGGAATATAACTTGCTGCTAGCAACCCTGAAAGATGAGGTGGACTTGAAAATTACAAGTTGGTTAGAGAATTCTGAGAAAGGATACTTTTTTGTACAACAAATGGTGTGGAGATACACACCACAGACAATTATGACTCTGGGGAATAAAATCAATTGCTAGAAAGAATCCTGATTAATATCTTAAGGAAAAGCCTTATCACTAAGAATCAGTTGAGGATATTTGATCCTGGACAGGCCAAATAACAATGATTGTGGTGACTTATTGTAGAACAGAAGCATTTCTGCAAGTCAAATACAACAAATTGATTGTTATCAGAGGGTTTTCAAATTTAATTTAGTTGTTGGTTTTATATGTTAACTATGGTTCCATACAGTAGACTGATGTCAGGCTAAGTGGGTTGGGTAAACGTTATAGAAATTTATAAATTGTGTGTTTGCTTTGCAAGGGAAAGGAGTTACTATTTTTGAAATATATCAGTATTCAACTAGGGGGGGACAATTTATGGATATGTCTATTTTAGTTTTTATGCACTTTTTGGATATAGTCTTTACTTTTGTTTTTGTATTTTTCCCTTTTTTGGAGTTTTATTTTAATGTTCTGAATAAAACTTTTAAAAATGACAAAAAAAAGAAAAGAAATTTCCTTCCCTATGCTAAGCACTTCATTTCTTGTAATAGGGTTGAAGATCACTGGGATGAGTTAAAATATTTATTGTTTCATTTTATACCATTGCCCATCTAGCTGCCACAAATTACCCTTTGTGGATCTTGTATTGCCCATCAAGTTTTAAACTGGCCATGTTATCCCAGGAAAGTAAGATGCTCTCTTCTGTCAGATCCTCAAAAGATTCTTCACCTGGAGAGACTGACAAATATAATAACGTAAACTCAGTGTAATCAAATGAAAGTCAAAAAATGAACATTTTCTATAGGATGTTATTTCAGGGAACAGACAATTCAGGCCTTTTCACATTCCCTTCTGTCCTATTTTTTCTCTCTTAAATAATCCCCTGCCCCTCACAAAGTATCAGTTATAATGTCCTTTAGGAGGCACCACATTATCAATTTCATCCTTATAGGTAATCATCAGGTGTGAGCAGCCAGAGGTTATTCGATGGGGCTCAAACCTGGTAGTGAATTCGGGGACCTTTACATTTGGATGGCTACATACAGCACATTAGCTGAAAGAGCTATCTGGGTCCTGGTGCTGAATAGTTTGCAGAAAAGGATATAAAGCAGCTATCCGAATGGAATATGCAGCCCACCTTCCTATGAAGTCTCAAAACAGAGAGATAACATGTTACATTATATCATCCCTCCAGGTATGGAGTTTTACTAAGGGTTTAAAAATAGTATCAGTGACAGTAATACAATACTGCAAGCAATCCTGTTGATCATCAAAACTATCTTTTAGTGTTTTGTTAATGACCATATGAATGGAACTCACAATTAACTATATTATTATATAGTAGGTGTAATATAAAAAGAATTCAAAAAGAAAAACCAATGTTTTTCCAACTCTTCAATAAATGCTCTCTTCCTTATGACTCTGTTGTACAAAGAGTAATTCAAATGTCATCACCTACCAACAATCAACTGCTGCAAATCAGGTCTAATTTTATCTTTCCAATGTTGTGAATTATACTTCATCCACTAACAATGATCAGTATACTTTGAGTTGCCCATGCATATCCTAAAAGATGGCATCCTATAATAACTGCCTCTCATTTTTGAGGGTTTTTTCAAAAACAATGAACGTGCCATTTTGAATGTTTGTGAACATTAATAACTATGTTCTCCTAATGAATCATATACTATTTTTCACTATATCCTGTTTCTTAATCATTTGAAAATTTTGTTTAGCAATTTTTTTAGATTTTGTTGGATAAAGCAACATTGATTAAAAAAGGGACTGAAACAGACAATGTGCTAAACAATAAGATGAATCTAAAAGTCTACAAAATTTACCTGAAGATTCAGTCATAGAAGGGCTATGGCTGGATGCTCGAGACCAACTTTTTAATTTTGGGATTATCCTTCTTGGATGTGGGATTGTGAACAATTGTTTTGGAGTCTGTCCAAATTCCAAGATTTGCGTCAACAGAGCTACTCTTTCATTTGTGTCCATAATGCTTCAGAAGAAGAAGGAAAATGATCTTGCATTGTACCAAGAAAAACATCATAGTATATTATCTGTGGAGACTCTCAATCATCCTGGTCATAGTTGTCCCAAAGGTGCTTTTTCCAAAAGGCAACTAAACTTTCTTGGGGTTTTTCTTTGAAAAATTTTCACTTCAAGCTTCTTCTTGAGAACTAACAAACTTCCCTCAGAGTGCTAATAACCAATTGACTGCAAAGAGTAGACAAAGACAAAGAACTGACAAAGCTTCTTGGATGAGAAGTGAAACATTTTCCAATAAAAAAACCCAAGGAAATCCAGTTACCTTTTGAAAAAAGCACCTTTGGATATATTTATTACATATTTATTTATTACATATTAAATCTGTATGTTTCTACCAATAATAATTTTCATAGTTTAAGCTGATAGGATTGAAGATACAGAACTTTGTCTCCCTACGTCTGTGGCAGGAACTATAAAGTTCACTAAATTATTTCCAACAAAATAGAAAAATGAGGACTTTCTTTCCACCCCAAATAAGTGGCAGGAAATGCAAAGGGATGCAGACATTGTTGTTGAAAGGACAGCTGTGAAGACTGTGACTTCGAAGAAGCTGCTTGTCTGGTGAATTTAAAAAGGCCTTCTGTTTCTTTCTTTTCCTTTAAAGTTTTCTTGTCTGTCCTTTACCCTTACTCAGTTGTATTTCTTCTTCTTCCCTCCATTTTCAACCAATAACCTATTGCTCTTAATTCTTATTTTTGTTATTTCTACTGGAAACATAGAGAAAAATCTTATCATTGAATGGATGGTATTTACACATGAGGGTCATCTTATAGGCAATACATTTTCTTGGACTGTTTAACTAAACATACATTTATAGACTTTTCTGTTCTGCTCTTGCCTTTTATATGTCCTATGTACACATTTAGTGATGCGAGGAAATCTTCAGAAAACCTGAGGTTATATATGTGGGCAGGAGGAAATTTTTCAGCAACTGGCAACCCTAAACTGAGAAAGGGCATTTTTCCTATTTTTTTTCCTTTTATGTCTGCTCTTCCTTTTTGGAGATAATCTTTTTAAATTTAGAGTCAACTTCATTTCTAGTAAACAGTATGGAATGAGAATCTGCAATGTTTTTCCAACTCCAATTTAAGTACCTTTATAACACTGCATTAGTTAGAATTGCATATTTCTTAAACTAGAAAAAAAAGATTTACATATATCAACTACCTAATTGTGAAATTAATTTATGAAAACACAACTCATATGCAGATTCCACAAACTCTTCAAAATGGCCTGAAGAGAAATTTACCTTGAAATGTATTCTGTTCTTTAATCAGCCTTTTCCAACATCACCCCTTTAAAAACTATTTTGATAGAAAGCGCTTCAATGTTCACACCAAAATTGTCCTGTTCAGAAGGCAAACTTTGATTTAAACAAACCAAGATCTCAACACCAACCTTGAAATCAGAGGGGAGTAGAAACTTATGAGCATCTTTAACTATTCTCAACATGTTTATAAAATCAGGAATGTGGCATTGAGAAAGGCCCAATCACTGACTTTATTAATTATTTAGGTGTGGATTTTGCAGCTTTCCATATTGGACATCCCATTAAATGTATAGGATTATAAGTGGGCTACGTACCAAAATGTTGCAGTATTCAGTGATCCTACCCAGGGTTTCAATCAAGTAGTCATTCCTTTTTCAAAACTATGCCATTGTTTGACCTCTTCATACCCACCTCCAGTTTTTTTGTACCTCCTCTTTGATCAGGCATTGGAGCATTCAGGATATGGGACATGCTTTGTGTTCAGCAAACTATTGCTGAACATGCATCTTGCTCCATTCTTTTTAGGGTTTTCCCTAAAGGTTACTTTGCTGCTGATGTGCTTTTGCAAACCTGAAGATTGTCTAAAGACTGTCAGTATCTCCTTTGAGTGCATACAAGATACCTCAGAATTCATGCTAAAGACTGTATTGGGGCAATACATTTTTTTCTTTTGGGTGATGAGTGGGGGTTAAGCACCATACATAGCATTCTCTCAAAGGGAGATGTATAAAATTTGTAATTAAAACCAGGGTTTGTAAAAGAAGGAAATGAATGCTATATTCTTACTATAAGCATATAGAAGTTACCTGTTCAGATCTACTCCTCCTTCATAGGTCAAGGGATGAAATACTAAAAAGAAGCAGAGAAGTATGCTGCTTACTTGAAAATACAATTGCTGCGGCATTCTGCAATCTCTCACAAGAAGATGCTGTGTCATTTGTACACAATAAATTTCAGCTCTATTCAATATCAAGACAAATAGCACAGTGTCTGAAATATAATTTTTTAAAGTTCTAACTCTCCATAACTGTTTAACATCCAAATAGTCTTCTCTTTATGATCTCTGATGATGTAAATTTCTAACACTTAGATAGCTTGTGCTATATAAATATTGGCCTAGCTATCTGAAACAGAATTTTAACCCATTTCTCCTCCTTCTGTCAATTATCTGTTATCAGACAATGCTAACAGTGCCTCTGAAGGCTTACACTACTTACTTCTCAGAGGTACAAGCTTTGATTATGTGAAGGGATGTCTAGTAAAGCCAAATCTATTAAAGGAGGGAAGGACAGCTGTATCCAAGAACCAAGAGGCAGCTTGAGCACCAGTCCAGTGCTAAAAGACAACTCCAGAAACCACAAACCCAGCAGGTTTTGACTTTAGTGAAAACCTGAACACAGAAGGGAGGCTGCCTGGTATTTGAGGATCAGAAACTAGGAATGTTTGTAGGATCACTATCCAGCCTTATGGATCTGGGAGGTAGAGAAGCTGCCAAAGACAATGAAAAGAGTGGAGGAAGCAAACAGCAGCTTAGAAGCCAAGTAGTGCCTATCTGCAACTGAGTGGAGCCAGCAGGGTTTGTTTTTTAATCCAAATCCACTAAATCAAAGTATATGATATAAAAGTTTTATGGCAGAAGTCTTAGAACCGAACTTCCAGTGCTACTTCAAGTAGCAGTCAGATATGATGGATACTTTTTGACTGGCTTCTTAACGAATACTGTACATAAGCAACCCGCTCTACTTTAGAAGGATCTCACTACCTTAATTACAATGGAAACATATTTGTGTCTATTCAGAAGCAAGCCAAACAGAATTCATATAATTTACTTCCATGTATATTTATATAAGATTACAGTTATGACCTATAACGTATCTAATGTAACTTCAACAAAAGAGAACCTTAAATTTAATGAGGATATAATCAAGCAAGACTGTTTCATACAACAAAAATCGGCAATACTTACAAACATTTACCTTGCAGCAAATATTACTTAACATAATAAAATTTATTTCTGAGAAAACGTATCTAGAATCATGTCATTAAAAGTGCTTGAATCTGTTTTCATTAGCATTATAATTTATAATAGATATGGAAGAGAATTTGGTACATTATGACATGTGTTCAATAACGGGTAGAGTGTGTCAAAGAAGTCCTAGTATAAGAGAACACCGTACAGCTGAAATGCAAAAATAACCTTTAAGAACTTTAAATATCTATATCAAAATTACCATTCTGAGCTGCAACAGCTTCATTGCCCTTCTGCTTATAGCCAAACACAAGATCAATCCATTCATGGAGATGTTCTGACACATACTGGCTTTCTAAAGCATCTTGACTCTTCTGGAGAAAATCATTGGCATCTGAAATAAATAATATCCAAATTTCTTGCATGTTGTGGACAGCACGCCTCTATTCACATTTTCCTGCCTCCCTTAAAAAACTAATTAAAAACACCACAAGAAGCTTTGGGAAATCATATTAATCAGCATTCAGAATTTTGTAGCAATCATCTTTAAAGCCCAGAATAGGAGAAAAATGGGTATTATTTCACAACTTTAAGGAATGTATGACAGCAAATCTCTGGAGCAGAATCCAGATAATAGTTACACCTAAAATTTTATTTACCTGATGCCCAGGGAGGAAGTTCTACATTGTCAACCATCTTTCCTCCTTGTGTCTTTCCCAAGTCCAGTTTCAGATTATTTAATAAAAAACTAGAATCATTTTCATAGAACTCAGGGATTAACTGGATAAAAGAAAAGTGGGGAACTGTTAGCAATGAAATAAAATTGTATTTATTTCATAACAGCATTACAGTAAAACATTTACTAGTGCGTATTCATGCTTCTAAACCAGCACAAAGAACTATCACACAACAGACCGCACTCTTTCAAAAAGAAAATCGAAACCTGACTAACTCCTAAAAGAAGACAGAGCAGTAGTCCCATTCTTGGGCTGAATGCACAGTAGGAATTGGTAGAATGCACTATTGGCCATTTATTTTTAAGTGTGGGCATTTGTCACCAATATGTCAGAACATCAAAGATGCAGCATTCACATTAACTATGAAGTTATCAGATTCAGACTACTCCAAGTAAACTATTAAGCTACAGTTGGCATCAGGAAACCTCTGTGGCAAGTATTGTGGAGTTTTAATTTCTTACTTTAAAATATCAGCCCAAATTGGATATCCTTTCTTACATGCCAGCAACAGATTGGTCAGGTGAATGTCTATTTGGCCATCTTTTAAAGTGAAATAAATTAACTCAAAGTGTGTGAATTTAGCACACTTGATTCCACAAAGAAAAACAAGAAAGTCCTGTTGCCTCTTGAAAAAGCACCTTTGATACAATCATAACCTGGATGACTGAGAATCTCCACTGACGCTTGATTCCACAGTACAAAGATTTATATTAGCCACCATCCATATATCCACAGTATATCTTAATCTACACTAAAACTACCTTTTCTTGAATGTGTTTACAGTTGTGGATCTCTATTGCACATATTAATGCAAAGGTTCCACGAATTCATTAAAACACAAACACTAAGCAGAACACAACACAAGCTTTTTAGTATGGGAAAGAGAAATGGAAAATATTTTCATTTCTCCCTATAATGGCTTTTATGCCCTCTAGCTCAACTTTATAGAGCCTCCAAGAAGAAAAAAGATCATGAAGATTCCTTTCCCAATCCCATGAGTATTATTGAAACTCCACTAAGTACTATGCTGCTCGATAAAAGCCAGCAACTGAAATGATTATATATAAAATGGCAATGATGTTGAAGACATATCCTTCAATTTTTCTCTTCAAGATGTCATGCCATTACTGATATCATAAAGCCTATGTTTTATTTTTTGGCAGAAAAAAAAACCCAACATAGATAAAAGTTGCTATATGTTACAAAAGAAAGCCCAAGTTTTATAAAGCTTATTTTAACTGTGTTTATACCACTTCAATCACGGTAGCACTTAATGTAATCTATAGTTCTACCTACCCATAGCAAGGGATATTTAATTACCAACATTCATTATACAACTTATCTTTTGGCTTCAAATGTTGATTCAAACTATTTTTATTTAAACATCTAACAGATGTTTAGATCACATTCTGGAACATCAGGCTCATGATGACTTATTGTAATATTATAAACATGAAGCATCTATCAGGCAAAATTCTCAGTGAATAATAAAAGTATATTTCAGCTTGTCACATTGAATTTATTCCATGGCTGCAGGTCTTTAGAAGAAATCCAGTATCATTTATTATCTTAGTCTTATAACTAGGGATGCTAACAACTTGGGATTTTCCGTATGATAGGCTCCAAAAGTTGGGGTAACTTCCTAGATTAGATGGAAATACATTTTTAGATGCCATATCTGCAGCATCTCAATCAGCAACATAAAAGAAAACCAATTACTACAGACTGAAGTACAAGAAGATAATTTACCTCTTTGAAGTCTGTTGCGCCGTCTAAACAGTTCTTCCAGGTTTCTGCAATACTAGATAAGAATAGTACAGAGAATATCCAGTTGTAGTTTAAAGCAACACTGTGTGACAAACATAAAAGTTAACTGAACTGGTTGAGAAATTTAGAACTAACCTATTGAACATTCTGTCAGGATGATCAAACTTTCCATTTTGTAAGCAAAGCATATGCTCTGGTGCTATAAAAACAAGAGACGTTATATACATATATATATTCACTCAATTACCATAATGATATTCTTTGAAATACTTCTGCATATATCTTACCAACTCTGACCAGGTAAAAGAGAACATAACCTGGTGATGAGTAGTGGCTGCCATACATAAATTTTGGTTCTTGCATTTCTTTATAACGTACCTATCAGTGCAAAAAAGGCAAAAAAGCGGGGGGGGGGATGGGGAGAATCAATTCAGTGATAAAATTCTTCTATAGTAATTACATGGAGTTTATATTATTTGTGCACATTGTTCCATGACTGAAATGAGTCACTGACACAACCATATATTCAATCTCAGTGGACTGCTACAGGGAACAATTCCAAAATATATTATATTTCAGACATGCTTAACTCCAGGACTACTTGGATGAATTCTTCCCCATGTCCAGTAAAAAAGAGTATAATATATAATGTATAATGTATAGTATAATCTGATCCTAAAATATTTGAAAAAATACCTATCAAATCACTGCAACCTGCATATAAAAACATTAGAAAGATATTCTAACCTAGTCTTTTCTACCCTTCTCTTGTATATACTAAAATGTTTTGGTAAAATAGGCTTGCTTTATAATAAATAGTTAGAAATATTCACATATTTAACTTTTTATTGACAGTCTAAGAAATCATAGTCCAACCTAAATATATCACTTATAAACTTCTGAGCTAAGATGCTTTTTACACCTAGATAATAGCCAATTATAACAGCCAAACTACAGACTTGAGAACAACATTCTAAATGTTGCTGAACCACAAAAAATAGCAGCTTTGCTTAATACATGTGCAATGATGGAGGTGTGAGGAGTTTTAATTTAGGAACACCTGAAGGGCCACTATACCTCCAGTCCTTTTATTGCTTTCTCGTTTTCTCTCACTACATCTCCTTGTACTCACATTTGGATACCTTTACCAAGTAATAACCTTCACATCCCACCAGAAATTAGACTCTCTCAAATATGTACAGATAAAGTAACATTCTTTAACAATTACTTCTAAAACCAGTTTTCTAGCAGTTTTGCATCTATCCTTTATAACGAATTGAAACATTTCACTAGAAAAAACTATACTTAAAATACAATAAACAAAAAAGTTGTTTTAACTAATTTACACACACACACACACACACACAAACACAAATATACAAACAAGGTGTTTTTCTACATACCAGTAATCTTTCCAATCTTTCTTTATTTAGTGCACCTATAGGTTTACTAAGGTCACGAAATGTTTCGGGCTTTGTTAGATCTATAAAAAAATGGAAATATATATTATATTATTAACAATGATATGACAACTTTATTTTCTAATGCGTATGGACAAAATTTAAGATATCAAAGCTAATTAGGAGCTATACTAAAGCTATACTTTAAAGCATAATTGTAATCCTTGGGAAGAATTTGGACTAATGTGTTTGCATATTTAGCTATAAAGCTGGAAGGGAATCAGGTTTACTGATTCCAATAATTTCAGTATAGTGAAAAAAACTTCACTGAACATTTTTGTTTTTTCAGATACCTGCGCTGTAGTTACTTTGGTGGAAAAGTAGACTTTTTTTCATCCCTCATATATATCATTTTATGGAAAAATTAGACCAATTCTCACTTCACAATCAAACCAGCAAGCATATATTTAGTGAACTGCACCCCATTTCCAGTTTTGTAATTAACTTCTTATACCCAAAAGACAAATATTTCATGAACACAGGGTTTTTTTCTCTATTTTATGTTTTAATATTTTAACATTTATTTTTATCTCATTCAGATTCTTCTTTAACTGATTTTAAAATAACCAATTTAAAAATAAAATATATGTTTTCTGGAAATATATGTTTTCTATTCACAATTATCCATTTTAGGTTATTTTAGTTTTGCACGCTATTTTGGTAAAATATATACATTTTTATGCTCTCTTCAAGTTGAAAATTCAAAGAAATTAGATTTTTGGATTTTAGATATCATGTAACTTTATTCAGCAGGGACGCGGTGGCTCAGTGGGTTAGAAGGCTTAGCTTTGTAGATCAAATGATCGGCAGTTTGGCGGGTCGAATCCCGAGTCCCGCGTAGCAGAGTGAGCGCCTGTTACTCGTCCCAGCTTCTGCCAACCTAGCAGTTTGAAAGCATGTAAAAATGCAAGTAGAAAAATAGGGACCACTATGGTGGGAAGGTAACAGCGTTCCGTGCGCCTTTGGCGTCTAGTCATGCCGGCCACATGACCACGGAGACGTCCTCGGACAAGCGCTGGCTCTTCAGCTTTGAAACGGAGATGAGCACCGGCCCCTAGAGTCGGAAACGACTAGCACGCATGTGCGGGGGAACCTTTACCTTACCTTTTTAACTTTATTCAAAACTATACTGAAAAGGTACAATCAATCTTTTTTAAAAAAAATATGCTAACAGCTCTCTTAGATAAGCAGAAAACATATATGCAAACCACCCTTCCCAAACTATTCAAGACCTTACTTTCTATGAATAACATATCAAAGTTAGTGCTTAAAGTGCAAATTGTGGAACCTTAATTGAAATGAATGGATTTTTGCAACATTGAATCTAAATTCACTAAATACTGAATCTCTTATTTTCGTGCCCCAGGTTGTTATTAATGTTTCCTGACTTGTATTTCCCCAAGGAGTCGTTTGAAAGTCTAAATGCAGCAAAGTAAGCAGCAGGCTGTGCAAGTTTTTAAAACCAACTTTAAACCAACTTTAAAAATGAAAATGAAAAACTTTAAACCAACTGAAAATGCTAACTGCTACTAAACACTATTCTATTTTGGAAACAGAAGTTTGAGAAAATGAACTGATAGCACAAGGCTCCAACTGCTCAGGGTACCTGGTCTGGATTGTCCCATTGCATTTACTTTGCTTGTCTCCAAAGAACTCTTACCTAGTTCTGAGCTAGAATAATCTGCTATGATCCATGGAAAGACAGGGTACTGGGAAAGATCATTGCAGCTCCGATCAGCCAGATTATTGAGATGAAGAAGGTACTGGTAGTTTGAGATATGCCCTCGTTGCCATTGTAACATGTAGCTCTCTGCAGTGTGCTCTGTAATATGATTTTCTAGAAAGATACAGAAAATGTGACAGAATGCAAATAACAAATAAATGTAATTTGCAATTAAGGCTCTCCATGCATCATGCATCAGGCTGAATTTCTATCCAACAAAGCTTGTAGAGCCATCGTTCATCACTGATCAGATAAGGTAGATCACTCACCTGACAACAAGTATTCACTGATTTATGAGAAATGGGTGAAGCTGTACCCCACAAAATAATTACTGTATCTTGCCATGCCTATTCTGTGCATGTCTACTTGCTAATATAAAAATGAGCAATGATTAAAAGAAATCTTCCATTATTTTTTTCTAAGTAATTGTTTTCTAAGCAGTTGTCTTCCATGGAAATTTCATGACAAAAAAGTTAACAATGAAAATCTTGGGATGGGTGATAATGGAGAAGATAATTTGCCTGTATTAAAATACACAAATTAATGTAATATGATGGGAATAAAATCAGTTATATTAACAATTTTGTTTAGCCCTTCTTTAAGGACTTTATCCTTCTTTATCCTGACCCTGCTCACATTTTGATGTGCTGCTTTTAATCCAGACTAGATTTGTCTTTTAGTATCCCACTGATTTGATTTTGATTTTGATTACATTTGATTTTGGATTACACCATACATAGCTGCCCTCCTGTCCTTCAACATCTTTTGTTGTAGTGTACTAAATATTCTGAGCTCAAGTGTTAGGTTTTTCATGTGTCTCAAGATTTATATTAAGGCCAATCCATTGTAAGGGCTATTTATACTTCTTGTTTCAAATGCTGTGTCAGGAATTAGTTTTGTGGCTTGGGTTGAATTATTAAATTTTTCCCCAGCAGTATTGATTTAAATCAGATCAAATGTTGGACAAAAGCAACAGCTCCTACAACTATGACAAAGCAATAAGAGGTGTTGTAGGCTTTGTTCAGCTTCTTCTTCTGCATAAATGAAGATTTCTCTGAACTTCATGCCTGCCTTCCTAGTAGATATGTTGCTGCCTTTTAAAAACAAATTTCCTGTGGGGGAGTTAGATTTCATGCAAATTAACTATAGGTGCTTTCATGTTCCACTTTTGTTTTTTAGGCAGATGGGCTAAAAATATAGTTATATAATATAGTTATTATATAACTATAATATAATAATAATAATAGCATAATAACTATAATATAATGTTTTC
This sequence comes from Daboia siamensis, assembly GCA_024449315.1. Lineage (NCBI taxonomy): Eukaryota > Metazoa > Chordata > Lepidosauria > Squamata > Viperidae > Daboia > Daboia siamensis. Next base: position 127,585 of record JAKJMR010017399.1, on the reverse strand, counting down.
TCGTCCCAGCTTCTGCCCACCTAGCAGTTCGAAAGCAAGCTTGTCCTCGGACAAGCGCTGACTCTTCGGCTTTGAAACGGAGATGAGCACCGGCCCCTAGAGTCGGAAACGACTAGCATGCATGTGCGGGGGAACCTTTACCTTTTTAACTATAATAGTAACTATTATGATTCATTTGCTTCAGACAGAAGTGTTGTTGGTACTGCTGAGTTATTCCAATGCTACTACATTTATGGTTTGACTTGGTTTGCTGAATTTTGTTATTAGCTTGTAAGAGATATGCAATTCAGTTCCAAGAATTGGTGAAAATGTGCCACCTGTTTCTTTTTAAATCAGCACGTTTTCCAAATATAGGTAGTTCTTGGATTATGACTATTTATTTACTAACCATTCAGTTACAAGGCACTGAATAAAGTGATTTATGATGAGTCCGTGCACTTACTACTGTCACAACATCCATGCGTTCATTTGATCGAAGTTTGGAGTTTAGGAATTAGCGTTCATTTATTAAGGTTCAGTATCCTGGGGTCATGTGATTGCCAATTGTGAATTTCCAACAAGCAAAGGCAATGGAGGAAGCTAGATTCATTAACAACCTTGTGATTCATTTAACAACCATAATGATTCACTTACTGACCACAGCAAAAAGACTTGTAAAGTCAAGCATAATTGACTTAATTACCCCTTCACTTAGCAACGTACATTTCAGTCCCAATTGTGGTCTTAAGTTGAGGACTACATATATCACATGGTAGCTCCATAAGGCAGCTGTGCAACTGCAGGAATAAACTGGCTGGTCTAGAGAGTTGCACATTCTGAACCACCTTTTCTTATTACTTCTGAAGTGTTATACAGGTCTAATGTTTGTTCTCTATCCATGCTCTTGTGCTAATGCTGGGCTTCCAAATTCACTTAAAATTCAGTTTTTACTTGTTTGTAAAGTCTTCAGCAGTAGTTTTCTAACAAAAACAAAATAAAAAATAGGCATAACATTCCAGCAAAAAAAAATCATAATAGTTACTATTATAGTTACATAATAAGAACCATGGTGGCATAGTGGTTAGGATGTAGTATTGCAGGCTAACTCTGCTAACATTGCCAGGAGTTCAATTCCTTCAATACTGACCAGCTCAGTGTTGACTCAGCCTTCCATCCTTCTCAGGTCAGTAAAAATGAAGACCCAGACTGTTGGGGGCAATATGCTGACTCTGTAAACTGCTTAGAGAGGACTGTAAAGCACTGTGAAGCAGTATATAAGTCTAAGTGATATTGGTATTGCTACTTTTTATGGGTCTATGCCTGGGATGATCACTATGACAAAGACAAGTAAATTCTGTTACTTGAAGTTTCAAGTGAGTTCGGCTGTTAATACACTGGGTTGTTAATACATTGGTTTGTTAATACATTCTGCCATAATTCTATCTGCCAATCTAAAAATTATTGGCCAAGAGTATTTTTTTTAAAAAAAAAAATATTAGGGAAAAAGCCATAGGTAACAATGGAAGCCTTAATCAAAATATCTTTGTTATTTGCCCCAAGTTTCAATATTTTTCTTGCTTATATTAAAGCTGCTCTTCTGATTATATAGACAGGGTTATTATCAAATGACAACATATGGAAGATATAGAATTCTCTTTGCCTGATTCTCACCTTTCAATGGCTTTCTTCTGCTAATCCTATACAAATTTAAAGATGGTACTAAGAATCTGCTATTAACTCCACAAAATAAAAAAGCTCTTTTTCTAGGCAATACTTCCAATCTCCTATAAAAGCTAAATCTATACAAAAAGCTGAACTTAGTCTGATTCCCAATCCCTACACACTATATTATTTATTAGAATTGTTGTTGAAACCTAAATAAGTTGACACGTAGAAATAGACATTATCTCGGTCCTCAGTGTTGTAGAATTTCAAATAGATGTCTGAACATAAATCATTTTCAGTGCAAAATACTTCCAGACCCTTGAAAATTAAAAAGAGATAAAAATAATATGTAATGAAGTTAACAAAATTACTGAATTATTCAGAATCGATATAGCAGATGTTAAGCATAGATATCTGATTCTTATTGTTTTCAAAATAGCAAAACTGATGTCTAGATTATTTTTATAGCATAAAAAGTCACCGCAATTAATTTATTTTTACTACGGAAGCACTTGGTTAAATTATTGCCTTTATCACTACCAAAATACTTCCAAGATCAAAGCAATAACCTAGCTTTCCACAATGAGATGCACATTTGTTTATATAATATATGAATATATGATTATATAATGCATGAATCTGTTAAATGGTTTTCCATAAAGTAAGTTGGTAGGAAATTCAATCAAAATGTAATTTTGTATCAGTTGTGTGAAACAGGCTCCACTAAGTCCAGAAAGATTTTGTACTGTGTAAAACTTTTTCCCTCAGGAATTGAAATAGCTAAATTTAAACCCATGAAGCACATCTATGATACCAAGGATCAAAAGCAAGTATTATCTTACCAAAGGTGATAGGCTATGTCTTCTTTTATAGATGCGTCTGACACTATGCAGTGTCACTTGTACCACAGGTTTCTGTAAGGAAAGAAGTGAAAAAATTACACATTTCTTCCAGTTTTACTCACGTGTTCCAGACAGATGAATTTTCTCCTCTAGCACTTTACCAACAGTGAATTTCGATATTGCATCCAAGAAAAGACCATTTTGGAGGGTTGCTGGGATTTTTTTTTGAACAGGATGGGTTAATTATGTTAATTTAGAGAGGCTACCTCTGTGACTGTTCAGTAATCTGTATGTGTTCTGGAAGTATTTGTTACCTGAGGAAGCTAATTAAAAATTAAGTTAACTTCTTCTCAATGTTAAGGACAGATTCACAGTATAGAAACTTTGTGTGATATTATTAAATGTACACGTGAGCCGAAGATACCATGGCTTCCCACAAGGAAATACATGAATCTACTTTCTAGTTTGTTAGCATAACAGCAAGAACCCTTTGACTTTCTTAACTGAGATAGTTTGGTACCTTGACAACAGTTAGAAGCATTTAACTTATTGTATCAGAAAACCCAGATGGATGCCAATGGAAATCTGCATGCCAACAGAAATGCCAATGGAAATCTACATATGTAGGACATAGCATCCCAATTCTTGTGTTCTAGAATCATTAATGTGTAACAGAATAGCCATTAAGGCCATTTTCCATCTATTAATTCATAGCATCTTCATGGCATCATTGAGCCTTAATGAAGTGATATAAGCCTGTCCTCTTTATTGCTACTTTGACTTTCTAAAAAGCAGACTTAAGCTGAAACTAGTTTTTCTCAGCCTGGGGAAATATAGCGTTTAGGGGAAATGACACGGTTGTTTCATTTGCATTAAAAGCAGAACTCATAGGAGACTAAAACTGTATAATTTGATCCAAGGGCCAAATAAAGAACACATTCTATAAACGTGGAGAACATTTTGCTAGCACACTTATCAAGGTTTTAATAGCAGAAGTCTAGAAAATGCAAGTTACTCACAGGATATCCATTGAGAGGCTGGAAATACAGGTTTGCATCAGTGATGCATACGTGTCCTGGATTAGTTACCAATGGAGTGACCATTTCTGCTTTACATTCCATATGTAGCGTTTCAGAAATGTTCTGAAATCTATACAAATGACAGAGAATCCGTGTAAGCTTCTACTTATTCCTTATCAAAACATCAGTTTTCTATCACACCTTTACAAGCGTTTTTAGAATATAATATTTATTACTTTACATATTTTATAACAACCAGTGTGAAATCTACTTTACGTTATATTGTAAACACGTGAAATTTTTGCTGCTTAGCATATTAGGAGGTATAATCCACCTAAAAACTCAACATATTTGTAAAAGCATTTCAAGATAGCTAAGACCAATAACCAAGCTTTGCCAAGGAGAACATGATGAAAGAAAGATTTTCCCCCCTTTCTATATGAATGCAGAACAAAACATGAACCAACAAAGGGTGTCTCCAAGCATATTTTACACTTCTTTGGTTATCATTATTTTGTCACAGAAATAAGCGATTCAAAAATTCAGAATTCATCAGAGTAAGAAAAACATATATAAATAGAGAAAATATTGTAAATCAATATTAGGCAACAAATAGATTCCTATTGCTGATCTACTCTTTGCTTTTCATATTTACCTAAGCATGTTAATTTCTTTTTAGAAACTAAGATGAGAAGTTTCCTCAATCAACATAAACATACCTGTTCTTATCAAATGATGTTCTGGCCAAACGTGACTGTAGAATAGCAGTTATCTGATTTAAAATAATAACAATAATCAGCTTTACATTTTTAATACAAATAAGATTGTCACAATTTTCCCTTCATTAATACTGCATCTCTGCTACATATTTACCATAGCAGCCTGGTCCCCTAGTTTGTCCAGGTGCGATGCTCTGTATAACTGTGAAAAAACAGAAGCAATCAAATGAAATTTAGATATTTTCCCAGATATAAGGGATTTGAAGACCATAGATACAGGCATAGATACAGGTAATTCTGTCAGAATTACCCACTTTGCATTACATCCATTTTCATCTACAGACTTGCATCACAACAGACATACATAATCATAAATCATAAATCAAGAGCCACAATTCATGGCTTTAGGGCCACATATACCCCTCAGGAACCCCTTTTTATATCATCAAGAGCCCACCCAATAATAACTGCTGAAAACTATTAGCCTATGTAATAACCACTTTGAAATGATAAAAACTTAAGAACTGTAGCAAAAGCCCCCAAAGAGTCTCATGCATTCAGTGAAAGGTCAATTCTTGATATAGATTCTTAACTAATTTAACTTTACCAAGATTTTTATATATCCATCTATATGCATGCATTCATAAGAATTCTGTCCTAATTGGTACTATTCTCAACAGTAATGTTTCCCTTGATTCAAGTTTGACTCTGGTGCTTACACAGACGCAATCATGTAGATTCCTTGGCAGAGCAAGAAATTTACCCATGTAAATACAAATCAGATCACATTCTTGCTTAGTCTTTGCAAAATCACTTAAAGTTGGCTAGGTGCTGCTACTAGTTCATGATTAGTAAGCACAGATTTTCTAAGCAGAGATAAACCCATTACTGTTACAAATGGAAAAAAACAACAACAATATAAACTTCTCCTTTGTTTGATTGCCTGGAACTGTGACTCTATAAATGTCTATTAATTTTCAACAGCATTTGCACCAGAGATTGCTCTATGGCAGGGATGTCAAACTCGCGACGTCACATGACATCACACAACATATCACATAAATCACATGCTATAGGCAGTAACAAAACCAACATCTATTCATACTTGGTGAAGTGTTTGTGTGACATCTTCGACTTTTCCAGCAACATCCAGTTCAAATACATATTTAGTTTCACCCTAACAAAAAGAGATAATTAAAATTATATTACAACCCACTGTAGTTAAACCCCACACAACCTCTTCAAACTAGGAAAGGGTCTAGTTTGGTATCTGTATTCTATCCAAACTAATTCTAGATTTAATCCCTGTTAGTTCTGATACTCTAACCTAGCTGCTATATTATATCTCTAGTTTCTTATTACTCTTTTTCTTGTTTATGACATTTGGCAAATCAAATATTGTTTATAAACTTCACCTATTTAACAGTTCATATCCTAGACTATTAAGACACTTTAATACTTTTACGTTAAAAAGAATATGTTTAAACATTAACACACACAGTTATTTTTCAAAAAATGATATATTTTTTTCCAGAGACAAAGCATTTATTTACGTAACATTTGATTTTTTTTAAATGGAAGAAAAATATATACTTACTCTTTTGGCTTTAAAGGGTGCAATGATATTTTGTTCTTTAGTGAGAAAAGCCTTTAGAAAAGGAAACTTGTTTAGTATTTATTTTTTTAATATATTGTAGCTATTAGATATTATCAGAAGTGCAGGGAAGCTTATAAAGTATGAATATATGAATAGTAACTGTTCAGAAAGTTCCTCTTCAGATCATGTTCCTAACCTTTTCTTTTCATTTTAAATGAAAATTACATTTTAATTTTAAAATATTTTTTACAAAAACCAAAACCAAATTGTAGGCTAATATTTCACTGTGAACCTAGTTTAACTTTGTCTTTATTGAAAAGTTAAACATTTCTCTATAGTTAATGTCACTGTCAGACACAAATCCTGCTGACTTTATGGACAAACATCCTCTATTTTGATGTTTCTCTAGTGAAGTGTTTCTCAAACTTGACAACTCTAAGATGTGTGGACTTCAACTCCCAGAATTCCCCAGCCAGCCATTCTCCATGCATAGTGGCAAATCACAGTTATTGTTCTGACATTCAAAGATATTCCTGATCCTTTTCTTTTATCTTCTCCATTGCCTTCCCTTTTTTTCATTTCCTCCAATCATGCCAAGCAGTTATTTTTTCTAGTCCATCATCTGCAGTTTTTGTTTATTAATCACTGCCTCACTATCTTTTTTCTTCAGGACTAAATGATTGGTTCTTCTTCTCTTAATAACCCTAATCAAAGCTGCCCATCAATGTCCAACTTTCTCATCCATACAGTATCACTAGTAAATCCACTGCTTTAACTATTCTGATCTTGATAGAAGAGAATATTTGATATTCTGACACATTCGATCTTTGTTGTCATAGAACTACTCTTTGGCTTCATGATCTTATCTGAGCTTCCTGTTGCTTCCCTTTTTAGTATTATTTTACTTCTTACATGCTAAGCATGCAGCTAATCTATTCCTGAGTGAAGAAAATAAAAATATTTTCTTCCCCGTTGCCTATGAACTTATTAAGCATGCAGACTGATGTTATCCTTTATCCATTTTATATCCATTATCCATTTGCTATCAGATCTCTTGTCTCTTTTCTTAATACCATGTTACTTTTCTCTGTATAATTCTGCTTTGAAGAACTTAAAACAAATATTTGCTTGTGCAAAGATTTATGATAAAAATATTTTGCCTCCCTGAGCTAATGAGTCTGGGGCACAGCAAAAGCTTTGCTGTTCAAAGTTGAGAAGTTTTTTCTGACATGGTTGTGTGAATCTACATTTTTGAGGCAAACCAGTTTTATTCAGTCTGGCAGTGTTCAACCAGGGGTGCTTATCTTATGATATTCATGATTTATGTCCCACTGTAGCACTATTGTTCAAATGGCAGAGCTAAAGTCAAAGTCACCTATTGTTACACTACATAACCTCACTGACCTTCCTTATGTATTATTATGCTTATTATTATATCTCTTAAGTTTATACAACAGAAATCTGATTTTATTATCTTTCCAGTGTTAACCAATATATCATCATCAAGCATTGCTTCTGGAGTAATTTTTCGGTATGAATTATGATGAAAGTTTCAAAACTTTCTTGAGCTAAATTCAAAATTTGATAACAAATGGAGTTTGGTGTGAATTAAAAGCCTTTTCAAAGATTAAGGCAAAACTCTAAAAAAAATTAACAGGAATTTGCATTTTAATTTAAAAATGACATTTACAAAGCTGTAAACAAGGACTTTTTAGATTATTCATTACTTACTTGACTAGATAAAATAGTGATCTGCCCAGAAGTACCACTAAAACACAGATTTTGGGGAAAAGAAAATAATTATCACACTATTCAGTTATATTGATATTAAACAATTAAGTGTTTAACAGATCTTTAAAAGCATTTACCCTGAGAAGGAATAATTCCCACTATCTTCTGGTGCTTCAATTTTAACACAATCTCTCAAAGGAATCTACGTGAATTTACAGGGAAAAAAATCATTTGAGTTTGATGTTAAAACCAAGTAAAATTCTTGGCATTACTTACTAATCTACTCACCTTAATAATGGGGTGGCTTATTTCATCAGGCTCAAATATCACTGATTTTGAGCAGATTTTAAATGATCCTTTAATTTTCCTAAGCATTAGAAGACATTAGAAAGTTATTGCAGAATTTTGATGCAGTACAATATTCATGTTTTCCCTTTTATCAAAAGAGTGTAATACCTTATTCCCTTGCCATCTTTCTTTAAAATATAATTAGCTGTATGTTGTTCAAAGTAGTATTCTTCCAGATTAAGCAGTAGTAAGGAAAATCTAAAAGTAAATAATAAAAAAATGTGTTAATGGAACTCAGCTGTGCTTTGCTACTAATATGCATTACAAATGGCCCTCGATTTATCACCAGACACTTAGCCACTGTTCAAAGTTATGAAGGACCTAACCTCAGATCTACTTATGGCCCAATTCAGCAGTTGTCCACTCTGCGAGTCAAATGGCTAAATTTCAGCCCTTGGTGACTGGGCCATCTTTACAGCTGTTTGCAGCATCTCACAATCACGTGAACACATTTTATAACAATTTTGCTGAAAACCGGCATTTACTCCTGATTTGTGGCAAAACGTTACCCATAGCAAACCACTAGTTCACTTAATAGCTGTGGCATTTGCTTAATTACTTCAGCAACCACTCAACTGTGACATTTGCTTAATGATCACCACCACAAAAAAGGGCAGTAATTTTACAATTGTCATGACTTACAGCCATGATGGGCAGGCTAGATGTGTTCCAAAGAAGGCAGCTTCTGGCTAAAAGGTAAAGAACGTTTCCTAAAAAGCAGGGTGGCTGTTCCCCTCACTGTTTCCAGGATGGCTTCGCGGGCCGCATGAAACCACTTCACGGGCCGGATCCGGCCCCCGGGCCTTGTGTTTGACATGTCTGACCTAGATGCTTGCATCAAGCTACTTTTGGAAGGTAATAGCCTCCATGATACCTCTTCTAGACAGGCCATACATCAACCCACTTCCCTATCTCTTCCACAGGCAGACTCCTAGGACCCACATATAAAATCACTTAAACCTTTTCACCCTATGTAGGATGAAAAAGAAGTATCCCCAGGAAGCCCTCCGATACCAGCAAATCAGTCAGGAAGCAAGATCCCTCAAAGATACAGAAATCTTCTAATCACAATATTTCTCCCCTATACCAGTTCCCAACCAAAGACCCCACATAAAATTCCACACCTAGAAAAGATCAACACATCCTGGAGGGGAAAAGATAATTTTCTCCACCAGACTTTACACATCTCCAGGGCAAAGAGATCTCAATTAACACATGTACACACTTCACAATCAAAGCCCATTATTGTTATAAATATTACTACTCTCAGTATTCTGATTTTGTAGCTACTTTGAGAGCTGAATCATTTGATTTGCTGTCAATTAGATTCTACCTCCACTTCAAGGTGGTATCCTGTGCTTATTTACCTGGCTGCAGAACAGAATTTTCTTCTAACACCACAATATCAAAAATTCTTGCAATGCATGCAGTGACATCATAATGGAAATCCAGTCCTTTTGTACTTGTGTCCCTAAGTCAGATGCTAATACATCAGTTTTGCCATTTGTACTATGATTTTGAGATATGTTTTCCTACTCGCACCCCTTACCATCTCATCTCACTCGCATGAATGTCTAAGCTGATGGTTGGCTGCGTGTCAGACAAATTAGCTTTAAGAACTATCATGGTGCTCTGTGGTCTCATGACTATATTTTGTGATTATTTTTGGTCTGTTTCTGGCAAAAAAAAATGCCCATTCAAATGAATATGGTTCAGTTAATGACCATAGCATTCATTTAAGAACCACTATGGAAAAGGCCAGAAAATTACTTCTGGTCACTAGGTGCCTCAACTTATGACTGTAATTTTGGGCTCAACTGCAATCATAAGATGAGGACGATCTATAGATAACGTTAACTGCTTAAGGATGTTGACACAACTACTTGGCACGGGAATTAACTTTAGTTTTCTTATTTTTAATCTGGGAGAATGGTGATGAATAAAATCTACTTTGTGTAATTTTAGGGATAAAATAAGGAAATTTTCACATTATCTTTCATACGGGTTAGAGAAAGTAGATCTGAACTAGTATGATTCATTTAGTTTTCTGCATAAACCTTACTATTTGGGTCTGGTATATGAGCTATGGATAGTCAAATTATTTAATTTTTAAAAAGCATTTATTTTTAAACATTTTCAAACTTGTTCAAAATTTATAGAATGTGATTATTCTTTTTTTTCTTGCCTCTGTCAAAAAATTCCTGTCTGGAAGGGTTTATTCTGAGTGTATAGAAATACACTACAATTAATAACGAGAAAAACATACTACATAAAACACTACGTAACATTCATTATTCCAAAATAATGGAATAAAACTGAGGAGATTGATGTATAGAAACTAAAGTTGCAAAGTTATCCTATTTTCTATTCATTGGTTAAGCTGCACTACCCACAAACATGAATTAAGACGTCCACCTTTAGCTTAGTAGTGCTACCGCCTTCAGAACAATCCAGCAAATTGCTTCGATAAACCGTAATTTGTTTAATTAAAGGCCCGTGTGGTACGCAATGCAATAGTAGTCTTGTTGGCTACACCAAAGCAGTGCAAAACGTGAAGCATGTTTTTACGATTTTATCCGGAGGGAAACGATATTATTGAACGAATCAACGTTTCAACCTCTCGTGAAATTCACGCACACCGTCCTACGCCCCAATTGCAGTGTTTTAGAATTGGAGCCTTTGGAGCTTTAAGAGGAGGGACAATTACGTGCATTCACTGCAGTGTCCCAAGACAACAGTTCCCCACGCCACTTCCGTAATGCAAGATTATGATTCGCAATAGGGTGCACCGGGACAGCGCTAGGAAGGTTGACGATACCGTATGCTAGTTTTAAGCAAAAGGAACAACAACAACAACAACAACACACACACACAAACATTAGGAGTCCCTTCTTTCACGCCCCCCAAATCGTTCCCGGTTCTCTCGCTTCTTTGCACACAATTAACAAGATAGCGATTTCGTGCCTTCTGGGGACGGGTTCTCCTCCCTGCTCCCCCAACCGCTTGAGAGCCGCTGGGCACTTTCAATTTTCTCCGGATCGGAGCGCATTTCACCAGCAGCGGCGCTACCGCTGGAAGAGGGGCGGCGTTTTGAGCGGCCCAGCTCCTGAGCGTTTGCTCCTTCGCTGACATTGCCGCCGCCTTCCCTTGGAGGAACTGGGTGCGCGGCACTGAACCAGGGCCCTTCACCCACCTTTCTTTGGAGTAGAACTCCGGCTCCTGCCGTCTCTTCCGAATGAAGGCCATGGAGCTGACCCGACCCTCCTTCCGCAGCGCCTCTCTTTTGCACCAGGAACTCGCCGAGAGGCAGAAACTTCATTCGCCGCTAGGGGCCCGGCAGCAGACGGCCCTCGCCGGCCATTTATACCGCCGCAGGAGCGTCGGCTCTGGTGTCTCGGGTGGTTTTCGGGCCGGCTTTCGTTTCTGCAAACTTGCCTTGTGGCAGGCATGTGCGCTTGCCTTTGGGAGATCGGGATTTCCCTGCCGATTATGGCCTTTGACGGTTTCTTCTTGCCCTTTTCCCCTCACAGTAGATTTTTCTGGGGTAAAAAATGTGCAAGATCAAGAGCCACCTCAGTTCAGTGTGCCTGCACACCCGACTGGGGTGTAATAATGATTTATGTTGTAGTTGATGTCGCCCCCCTTCCCTCCGCAAACAGGCAGCTTTCGAAAGGCTTGAATTACAACTCGTATTTGTGGAAGTTGTCATCCGGTACATCTGGAGGAAAATCGGTTTGAAAAGGGCAAACTCAAGAAAGGGCAAAAAAAAAAAGTTGCTGTGCTTTTTTTCCCCTCTACCTTTTCTTTCTCCCCCACCTGCTCTGTTCGTGAACAGATGTCAGAGCAGCTGGAATTGAGCCATGATCATCTTAGCACACATTTGAAAGGATATAGGCAAATGAAGTGTAGTGGTTAAAAATTAAACCTGGGAGTGAGGAGACCCAGGTTCGAGTTTATCATTAGCCATAAGAGATGAGTTTGTGGTTGAGCTGGAAGAAAAACAGGATATAAATCTGATGAAAAAAATGATAGTAGTTGTTCCTGTTGGCTCTATATCAGATATTTGCAGCCTAAGAAGATTTTTAATTCACCATTTGATCTGTACAGGATGCTCTAGAAGAATGAGCAAGGAGCAGTGTCAGCTTTGCTATCTGACCTCTGAAAAGTGTTTGTTTCAAGAAGGTGTGACAGTAATCTGACTCTAACATTTGTAATGCATATTTATGTTTAACTGAAAGCTTTCACTTATAAACAGAGGAAAGGTGCATTGCCCCAGCTGGATGTCAGCCTTTTAGAATTGATAAGGCTGGAAGGGATCTTGGAGGTGAGCTAGTCCAATCTTCATCCAAAACAGGGGTCCTTATTCCATCCTGGACAAATGATTGTCCAATCTTTTCTTGAAAACCTCCAATAATGAAGTATCTACAACTTCTGGAGGCAAGCAGTTCTACTGATTAATTATTCTCACTGCCCTAAAGGAAGTTTCTACTTTAGTTCCATGTTGGATTTCCCTCTGACTGGCTTCTGCCCATTACTTCTGTCCTCAGGTACTTTGGAGATAAATCAACCCATCCTCCCCATGACAGCCCTTCAAGTATTGGAAGGCAGCTATCATGTCCCATCTAAGCCTTCTCTTTGTAAGGTTCAACATACTAGTTTCTTTAGACATTTCTCATATTAGTTTAACCTGCAGACCTTTTTACTGTTCTTCTCTGCTCTCTAGAGCCCCAGCATCTTTTTTGTATCATGGCCAGAACTGAACACAATATTCCAAGTGTGCCCTCACTAGTGCAGTATAGAGCAATACTATCACTTCTTGTGATCTTGATGCTATCCCTCTGTTGATGCAGTCTAGTATTGGCTCTTGGGCAGCTGCAGTACACTGCTGGCTCATACTTAAGTGATGGTCCACCAGGACACCTAGATCTTTCTGAAACATTACTATTTAGCCAGGTACTGTCTATTCTGTACCTGTGCATTTGGTTTTCCTCCCAAGTAAGTGCAGGATCTTACTTTTCTCACCACTGAACTGCATCTTGTTTAATTGGACCTAGTGCTCAAGTTGTCAAGATCCTTCTGAATCATGAGTCTATTTTCCAAGTGTTAGCAATTCCCCCCAGCTTGGTGAGATCTGTAAATTTAAACACCCCTTCAGTCTCCCCATCTAGGTCATTTATGAAGTTGTTGAAGAGCTCTGGGCCCAAAACAGAACCCTGAGGTACTCTATTGCATGCTTTCCTTCATGTAGATGTAGTTCCACTGAGGATCACACACTGAGTGCAGTTGGTCAGCCAACTGCAAATTCATCTGGTCATGGTACTGTCTGTGCCACATCTTACCAAGAAATAGGCTGTGGTCTACTTTATCAAATGTCATATTAAAGTAAGCATACTACATCCACAGCATTTTCTTTGTCTGCTAATTTAGTCACTTTATCAAAGAAGGCAATTAAAAATCCTTTTTCCAATGCTGCTAGTTGCTATTTCTTACTGCAGCTTAGCCTACAGCAGGAATATGGGGATGGCAAACATTTCAGATGGGACCCTTCCTAATTTTTTGGGTGAAGGGTGAGAGATGTACTTTCAGACTGGAAAGATTCTGTTAATGCAACTTTACAATAAAGATGCAGTTAGTTCATCTGGGTATGCTTCCTGTCTGCACTACCTCACAAGGCTGGCACTGGTGTCACAAGTCTGAAAGTAAATTTCTTCCATATCATCAGGGAAAAGGAAACTCCCATGGGGCAGTTCTGTTTTTATTTCCTGGGGTTGGTAGAAAATTGATTCTTTCCTTGGGTGATGCTATCTTTAAGGTTTGGCTTTTGATTTTTTTTATTGGTTTTTTTTTTTTTTTGCAATCCCTTCAAGGCAATGTTGACCCCTTGCAACTTTCTAGACTGGTCCCTGCAGTTTTCTTCATGAGCTTTTGCCATCTGAAGTAGATGGAAAAGGGTGATCTCAAAATTTTGAATATAAATAAATATCACTTAATATTGTCTTTGCAGTATTATGTCTTTTTTCAGATATATTAATCTACAGTTAGGCACCCAAGTGCTCTGAGAAAGGATATATTAGATTATCACTAGACTAAACATGATTTAATAATTTCAGTTCTAATACAAGTAATATTCTGGCACACTACATACATATCTAGCATACCAAAAAACAGCCCTTTCCTGATTTATCCTAACTTCCAGAACCTAATATGTTGGAGTTGCAGTTATCAAGTTTATCGCATATATGCAGTGCACTGGAAATGAACCCTTTCCCACCATCTTCCAACTTTGTTCATATCGGCATAAATTTACAACTCAACAGTTCATCAGCAGAATATTTCTGTATATCCAGGTTGCAATCTTCATGATAACTGAATTTTGAGAATTGCTTTGAAACTTTGGGTTGATTTACTGGCACCAGTGTGTACCAATACTGAATATTACAAATCTCCAGTGCTTTTTTTGTAAAAGAAAAAGGTGCCGGAACTCACACAAGTCATACAACCTGCCTTGCCTACCCTACAAGGTTCCATCCCAAAAAGGTGCCGGAACTCCGTTCTGAGCGTTCTATGACAAAAAAAGCCTGAAATCTCTATCTGAAGTTATCCTGGAAATCAACTACTGTATGCCCCCTGGGGCTTTCCTTATTGGTGGTGGTAGGGGTAACTGCCTACATTGGAAGTATTTCTTCTTTCTATATGCTACCAGAGTAGTGTCCCATGAATACAGTTGACAGTTCTTTTGGAAATTGTAACTGTACTTTTGTAATGTCTCATAAGCAATCATTTGAATGTGTGGTAAAGTCATGGTCAGTTTACAGTTATAAACAGTGAGATGTGATCATACTTTGTGCTTCCTGCAAATGGTAGTATTGTAAATGAAGAAGGGAAGTAAAAAAGAGAAAATTCAGAATCAGGGAAAGATAACCAATGTCGTACAGTTGTCAATAAAACATTGATATGTTCATGTCATCACTACCATATGAGCTGAGCTAAAAGTGTGTTGCTAATTTTCTTGTATGAATTATAGAAGTGCTACTTTTTATTAACAAATTATATATTTGAAAGAGAAATATAACTTTAAGAATGAAAGACTAGCACTCTAGCCTGTCCTAATTCCGTCTTCAGAAATGTTGATTGCTGATATTTTAAGAAAGGAAGTGATACCGTCTTTAATTGTTCCAAATTTCAATTTCATTCAAGTAATATGAAAACTAAAGGAAATGATATTTCATCTCTAGTTCCTCAATTTATTTTTAGATTATTATCCTGGAAGTAGAAAATCTGCTATGTTAAAGACAGTGTTTTGCAAATTGCATTTTAAACAGTTTCATCAAAATTAAAATCAGTTGTTCACATACCACCAAATAAAACTCTGTAGCAAAACATACACGTACTAAAATCATATTCGGGATATGCTACTTGGGTTGATAAAGATTATAATTGGTTATTATGCTCCCCAAATTTGTTATATTTTGACTTTATATTTCCTTTGCTCTTTTTCCCTCATTGTTTGCTTTGATTAACTATAAAATACCTGGATTTGGAGCTCCTTCTTGTGGTCTTATGTGGTTACAGCACATAGCTTTCTTAAACAGGATGAAGGGGCTTCATCTTAAAGTTAGTTAATTAGAAAGTCAGTTCAGTAAAATTATTATGTATTGACTGCTGCAGAAACTAGTTCCCTTGAGCAATTTAAACTGGTTAGCTCAATAGCTAATTAAAGGCAAATAGGTTCTTGAAAACAGAGATTACTTGTTTTTCTTTGCAATCCTAATTATTGCTATGAGAAAGTACTGTATTTGAAAATGTCTTCTATATCAGTGTAAGGTTCAATCATCACAGTTTTAAACTATCTTATAAACAATACGAAGACAATTCAAGTCAGAATTAGTTATACATGTTCTCTTTAAAAAGATTGATGGATTAGCACCTTTCCCTGAAAGACCGTAATTAATATGAAGGAAGAAGGTTTATGGCTAGGGCTAAAGACAAACCATACTCTGGTGAATTCATCTAATCAGCTAACATAGTTTAACTATAGTTTATTGAATAAGTCACAGTTGAGTTCCCCTTAAGTTATAAATAATGTTTCGAAAATCATAGTGGTTAGTCTCATGTAAAATGCTATTTTTATGTATTTTTTAATTTTAATGTTTTATTGTAAGTCTGTGAGCTTCCTTAGTATATGGCAAAATGATATATTTAATAAATAAAGTAAAACCAAGTTGTGACTTAGAGTACGGTAATCTGTAATCTCATTTTCCCTGGCCTTTTAGAAACATCTGCAACCTCCCACTGTTTTATATAGTACCTAATCCCACTTCAGTTCATTCCTTATGTTAAACCACAATATTTCATTTTAGGATCTATGAACTCCATTATTATGGTTTCAAAACATAGTTATAGCTTGTTATAGATCAAGAAAATAGAGCTCATATAACCCTAATAAGTATCAAAGACATCCCTAATAATGATAATTCCTTTAAAATGGCTCAAGAATGAGAATTAAGCATTAGAGTTAAGACAGATTCTCACCTGTGGGTGTTTAATGAGGTTTATACCCATTATTGGTTTATATATTGATGTATACTCCCACACAGAATTGCATGATGTGTTTGAAAATATAAATACTATCTTATATATGTGTTATGTATGAATCTGATTCTAATGGCTTAATTACAAGGTAATTTGTTCAACAAATAATTTTAAAAAATAGCTTAGCACAGCTCAGGTTTTGGGAAATAATTCTCAGCTGATATCAATTTAATGAAATTTGCCTTGGTAGGTGCTTAGCATATATTCACAAGGCAAAAAATATGCATGTATGAATTTTTTGAAAAATTGTTGCTTTAGTTTCTCCTAGTATACCAAGATCTGCCATAGATCTTCAAGTAAAAAAAAAAAACTACCTTGTGCATAGAATTTTAAAGTTGGTATTTCCAGCCCACATTTAGCTTTGGAAAGCACATTTTCATTTTGTTAACTGAATTTGTGGATTCTTTTTCAAACCTGACACTTTATTTGCATTTTTACATATAAAAAGCCAAAATACAGAGTTTTAATTGCAATGCAGAGTCGTCATTAGACATTGTAGTATTATCACTATTGTAGCCTAGTTGATAGACCATTTATTTAGTCACAGAAAGGTCCCAGTTTAAATCTCTACTCAGCTATGTAACTCATCAATAACCTTGATACAATTACTGCCTTCTACCCTGACTTGTCAGCTGGATAGTGAAAATAAATTGAGAATGGGCAACATGCACATTGTTTTAATACAAAGGATGACAAACGTGGTCTGTATATCTTTAATAAAATGGTTGACATTAGAAATAACTTTCAGAGAATAGAATGATTTTTTAATTGTTAATTCTAAAATGTATTCTAAAAATGTTTTTCTGCATGTCATGATCAGTTATGTAAAAAGGTAAGTTGTAAAATATTATTCATTTCCTCCCAGTTGTAATCCAGTTAATTTGATATTGTGCCATCAAGATTCAAAAGGCTGCATTAGAGATTGGAAGAGGTATTAGATCAGCAAGAGGGATATTCAACTTTCCCTGTGTACCAACCATCAGCGCTCTCTAGAATCTCACAAAATTTCAGACTCTCTACTATCCTTGGTATCAGTATCTAATTTTCAGTTGAAGTAAGGAAATATTGTCATTACATTTTATAATTCAGGTCTAAGCACAATGAAAGAAGATGTTAAAAATGCAAATGGTTTGTGGGATTGGCTGTACAGAAACAACATCTTCCATATTTATCATTTATCTGGCCCCTAATCTCAGTAAATGTAAAACAGCTTTCCCCAACTTGATGCTTTTCAGAAGGGTGGGAATAACTCTTAATTCTTGCACACGTTATGTTTCAAAAAACAAAGGAAAACTTAAGTACTTCTCATTTTTGGTCGCTTGGTGGCACTAAACCAACATGATACTCATTCAGTACATTAAAAGGTTTATGCTGAAGCACAGACTGGTCATGTTTATGTTCTTTATGGCTAAATTTCAACAATAATAAAACTCCTTAAAGGTCTGTCTGAATACAAGTGACATATTCCTAAATAATAAATGAACACCATAGCTACTATTTCTTTTGAACATTTGCCTAATCCTATTTATTCAATATTGTGGTTTTGAATTTTTCTTTCATTTCAAAGATATGTTTAAAATCACCAAATCTCTTATGTAAGATTTTGTTATTTCTTTTTTAAGCTTCATATAAGCATAATCCAGACAAAGTTAAACTTTTTAGACAAGGAAAACCTATGTAATGTAGTAGTTAAAGTGCTAGGAATGAAACAATGCTATAAAAAAAATTGTTAGCACATTTCTATAAATCTGTAGTGCATCTTTATTAGTATTGTGATGCCATATTGACTCTTTTTTAATTTTATTTTATTCAAATACAAATAATACAAACATAACATAAACATCTAAATAAAAAACAGTATAAAAAAGTACAAATGCTACAGTGCGTCCACACCCCTGGAGACCATTTTTATTACCTATATTTCTTCTCATATAACAACTAACAATATACAATATATTTCAATTGTGCCCTTATCCCCTATGCCATGTTGACTCAAGAATCTACTTTGTTCTGGCAAGGACAGGAGAGGCAAGAAACCTGGAGCAATCCAGAATATCATGAGGTCCCCAAATAGTTGCAAGGGATAATGATTTAGAACACAGGTGTCAAATTCGTCACGTCACGTGACATGTCACAACGTATTGTGACTCTTTTTGCATTGCCGGCAATGGGCTGGGCACAGCTTCAGTATGTTGAAACTGGCCCGTGGGCCGGCAGTTTGACACCCTTGATTTAGAATGTAACTATTTAAACTGAATAATTAAAGTAAATGAATGATCTTATCCATCTGTTGATATAGTAAAGACAGGTGC
Organism: Daboia siamensis; assembly: GCA_024449315.1. Taxonomy (NCBI): domain Eukaryota; kingdom Metazoa; phylum Chordata; class Lepidosauria; order Squamata; family Viperidae; genus Daboia; species Daboia siamensis. Next base: position 108,781 of record JAKJMR010017399.1, on the reverse strand, counting down.
TACAATCAATAAATGCAGGTAACCTCCTACCTTTTAAGTTACCTTTAGCAATTCATGAGAGTGCCATTTGATTGCCTTGGCAAGATGGGCAGCATAAAAGTCTAATATTAAATAAATAAGAAAGTAAATAAACAAATATCTAGTTTGCAACTGTAGCAGGAAATATGGTTGGGTGTCCACCAGAAGCTTGTAAGATTACAGTCTGCTCATGCGTGTTCATCTTTTTGGTTTTCTCCAAAGTTAACAGCTATTGGAATGCTCAGTTACCTAGCTTCAACTCAAACCACAAAGAATGCCCTTTAGACCTTTTTTTCCCCCTGTTCCCCAGAGTCATACTATAGATCTCTTTGTTCTGCATGGCCCTTAGGGAGAATCAGTGAGTTGTTTCTATTCTTTCTTCTTGAATTTATGACCTTGAGTACAAGTCTTACCTATTTTTGGGGAGGTTTAGCATGGACAGGCTTGCTATTGTCCTGCTTCAAGATTGATGAGACAGAAGGAGGTCTTGGGTTCATTAATTACTTTAGTAGCTTGCATAAATATTTTCTCAGTCTTGAACGAGTTGGGCAAAATAAAAGAAAAGTTACTGAATGGCAAAATGGGAGTCGGGCAAATCAGGATTCTAAAGTAGTAGATAATTTGCTCCTTTATATTATTCCCTCTTTTTGGTTTACACTATTGATCAGGATATTTTAATACTTCAGAAGTTCTTGTATCTAATTTTAATATATTAGTGCAAAAATAACTGTATTCATTTATCATTTCATTGCAGAAGATGCAAACAGACTGTCTTGTTTCTTCCAGCAAACTGAACTGAAAAACAGATAAACTGACACTCAAAGGTACAAAAAAATTCTAATAAGTATGCTAATTGCAGAAAAGCAAAAGAAACCATTATAAAAAAGATTCCAGTGATTCTTGCATAAAATGCAAGACCTAATTATAATGAAATCAATTTTTTTCATGTCTTCTATATTTTCTGGGAAGCAGCAATGGTTTCCAACAATGTTTTGTTTTGGCAACAGTGTTTCTTGTGAGACTTATCCAGACAAACTGGGCTGTATCTGACAACATTTTAACCCAATGGTGTCATATGAGTCTATGCTGATCTCTGATAGCTTTACTTGCTCAATATATTCCAATTCACCTCAATAAATTCAATAATTTTCTGCCAACACCAAATTCTAACTCTTAAAAGAAAGGTAAAAGCAATGCTATGCATACTTTTATAACTGTACATTTATTTCCCCCCCCCCCTTAGTGGTTTTAGGAAAAGGCAGGAATTTGAGTAGTATAAATTAGAATAAAGAATGGAAAAGTGGTTTACAATTCTTCAAGAAATATAACTCAGGATAGAAAAAAGCACAATCAAATCTATTCAGTTTGGAAGTGAGTAAAATATATAAAATATTCAGTTTGCTTCTCATTGGTTCACAATTTTCAAACTGAAAAAGCAATTCAGTTGCAACCCTGTAATCATATTTGAAGGTAAACCCACTTAATTCAATGGACTTCTGAAGAAACGCATTAAAAAGTGCTCTTTGTATTTTTCTTTGAATAAAACTAATATTTCATCAAAACAATTATGGCCTCAATATTGAGCTAAAATTATTTTGTTATTTAACCTTCTGAAAGGAAAAAAATATCTCGGTAAGGAGCTCATTATAATTTATATCAAATATTATAAAACCAAAGTAAAATTAAATATTATTGTACATCTTAAAAACCAATGGAGAGAACAACCTTTAAAACAAACTTCAGTGATTAATAGCTAAAATAATTGCTCATTATATTTCCTCCTTTTAAAGAACCAGATCCTCGGTTGGGACTGGAAATACCAAGGGATATTCTCAGTATCAGGACTGAGAAAATTTCTTGCATCAGCTGGTAGAAAGATTCTGAACAATATCGTAGATGATGTGATAAGTATTTAGAAAGATACATATGAGAAAAAGATAATCCTTAAATATCTGGCTCTCAGGTCACTCACACCTTAAAATATAACTGTGTCTTAAACTGAGCCACAAATTAATAGGTGATCAATGAAAACACAATTCTGTCACAGAAATGCCTTACCTGACTAATTCTTATCAAATTATATATAGAATTTAGACTAGTTAAAATATGACATGATTAAACTTGTTAAACCAGATCATATGTGAATTCTGTTCACATTCATAACCAGCCAGCCAGCCAATCAGCCAGTCAGCTAAAATGTGTTTGAATTCTTACCATCCCCAGATACATAGCAGGATGTATGTTTAGGAAGGTTGTTCAACAACCTAAAAGTGAATTTTCTTACCTTTGCAGAACATAGCCAAAAATATTGACAACTGCCAACTAATGAAGTTCTAGGAAAAAAAATGAGTTTATTGATTTCCTCCTATGGACATGAATCATAATTAATGTCTTGTAAGTAAAATATGTTCTTTCTGATTCTTTTGACAATTTGTTGTAGTGTTTAACTCTCATGAAGTGGTGGACATTTTTCCATGGTTAGCCAAGTTTTAGCTTTACACCAAAGGGACTACTTGTGTCTTATCATAAAGGGTTATTCATAAGTCTTCAGTGGTAAAGTTTGGGAAACTAACTGAAATATGTGACCGATTTAAACTGACCCTTACTGCCTAGCTTTAGCTGAGGCAGCTTAGCAAAATTAAAATAAAAAAATAAAGAAAGCATCAGTAAGATTTCTCTCCTGAGAAGTGCTATTTTCTTGTAACTTGGACTTCTCTCAAGAAGCAGAATCTGGCAAGGGTGGTATGGAATGTTTATACATCTGCAGGGTTTCATTTTTTAAAATAAGAGAGGTTCCTGGGCACAAAAGGATCTCTGTGAAGTTGACTGTGGCTTATTTGGTGGTAAAGCGACAACATTGCAGTCCTATTCTGTATTATAATTTCAGGTAACATTCAGGGGCATGTCCTGAATCAAAATAGCTATAATTTATTGTGCTAAAGATAATCAATCATTACTTGGCAGAATCAGTACTTACTTACTTAAAAAAAAATCTGTGCTGAATCAGAACATAAAATTTAGCAATCCATCTCCACAAGATAAGCTTTTAAATATACATTGAAACAGGCATTCATGTTTTGAATGCAAGAGCACTATTTCTGATATTCTGCTTCCAATACTGGAGAATATTATACTCCATCTTTCCACAAAGAATTTCTATTCTGAACTAATAACTAATGCCAAATTTAAATATTTATGACTAGTATTTATCCCAATAATATGTCTGATCTCCTTTCTACAGCACAAATTGATATAAATTTAGTATTTAGTATTTTCATTTGGTATGCGCTTATATTTTTGTGCAGTGCAAGACCTATTTTTATATTTTTTCATTTCAAAATCCACCACCTAACTATGTGCTATGAATAAAAATAGGCTACCTGTATTTGAGTTTATGATATAATGCATGCCCCATTTTTTCTGCTTAGATTGGACGACAGCGTCCTCCTGGATGCACGACTCAATTTAGAAGATCATATAGGATTCGTGGCCAGGGGAGCATTTGCCCAGGTTCACCTGGTGCGTCAGTTGCACCCCTATTTGGACCGAGATGCCTTACGTACGGTCACTCATGCACTCGTTACCTCCCGTATAGATTACTGCAATGCTCTCTACATGGGGCTGCCCTTGAAGACCACCTGGAGGCTTCAGTTGGTGCAGAATGTTACACCCCTCCTGCGTGGGCTGCATTGGTTGCCGGTTGCCCTCCGGGTTAGGTTCAAGGTGCTGGTTCTTACTTATAAAGCCCTACATGGCTTAGGCCCAGGATATTTACAGGACCGTCTGCTGCCAGGAATGATTTCCCATCGCCCTGTGCGCTCACACAGGGAGGGTCTCCTCAGGGTGCCATCGGCCAGACAATGTTGGATGGCGACCCTCAGGGGGAGGGCCTTCTCTGTCGGGGCACCTGCCCTTTGGAATCAGCTCCCCCGAGAACTTCGGACAGCTCCAGATCTCTGGTCCTTTTGTCATGACCTAAAGACATACCTTTTCCAACTGGCCGACCTGGACTGACGACGGGGGTTTTAATTTTGTTTTAATTTTTATTGGTTTTTAGTGGGGCTTTGTAAAATTTAATCTCTTTTAATATGTGTATTCATTGTTTTTATTGTTGTTTTATTGTTGTTAGCCGCCCTGAGTCCTTCAGGAGATAGGGCGGCATACAAGTCCCATAATTAAATTAAATTAAATTAGTCACATCATAGTTTGACTATTACAATTTGTTTCTGTCTGGATAGTGGTACTTGAACTCCAGTTTCTTTAGTGGCATGACTTTTTGTATAATAAGTCCAGCTGGCTATCCTTGAGATTCCGAGAGGAAAAAAAAGCAGATTTTACAATATGATTTTCATCATTCCTATAAAGTTTTGTTTTACTGAAAAAAAAACTCAAATGAGCCCAGGTTCTAGTCTTGCCATATTCCTGACACTAATTCTTGTTTTGCTTTACCATCCCTGCCAGGGTCCATTGAGCAAAAAATATTCACTTTTCTACATGTCGGGGCTGATAGGACCATTAACTATATTAGGATTAATCAACATTGGATTATGTGATGAAGTAATTGACTATTAATTTCCCAGGGCATAGCTGATTACTCTGTACTAACTCCATTCAGAATCTTTTGTTTCCACTGCAGATTCTAGTATATTCCATGTCAAAGTGGCCAAGTAACCCTTCTTAGAAAATAATTTAATTTAATTTAATTTAATAATTTATTTGTATACCGCCCTTCTCCCAAAGGACTCAGGGCGGTGAACAGGGCAACATATAAAAATACAAGAATACAAACATTAAAAGAGATTAAACAGGGTGCCCAAAATAAACATGTGGTGGAGCTCAGCCTCCCCATAATCCTGTCCACTTCCTCTGGAGTCACAGGATCGAGCTCCTCCCAGATAACATCGACAAGACCACCCGTGTCCTGATCGTCAGACTCTGCCCAGTCGGAGTCCAAACCGGTCCGAATCCAAGCGATTTTGTCCGACAAATGTTGACTCATCGCGAAGTGATTAGACCTCGCCGCCCTTATCGCTGCGAGATAAGACCTAATACAGGTTCTTAGCCGCAATCAGTCGGATTCAGATCGGCTGGATCTCCAACAGCTCTCTAGGCCCCGTCTCTGACGCTTCATCTCCCGGAGCTCGGCGGAAAACCATGGAGCCCGCTGGGATCTGCACCGGGTCAGGGGCCGCAAGGGTACAACTCGGTCAAGTGCCTCCGTGGCTGCCCTTTCCCAGTCTTCCACTAAGGCATCCGCTGAGCTGTGAGCAAAGGAGGCAGATGGGGACCCCAGCGCTGCCTGGAACCTCTCAGGGTCCATTAAGAGCCTGGGGTGGAACCATCTAGTTGGTTCAACACACCCACAGCAGGGAGTGGCAAAATGGAAGACCAGCTGCAGGAGATGATGATCGGTCCATGACAGGGGCATAACAATTGGGGAGCCCCCACCAAGATCATCTAACCACCGTCCAGATAGAAAAACCAAATCAATGATGTGTCCTCCCACATGAGTCGGTCCATGAATTACTTGCGTCAGGTCCATGGCCGTCATGGAAGCCATGAACTCCCGAGCTAAGTCAGATGATCCTCCCAGGGATGGTAGATTGAAGTCACCCAAAACCATAAATTTGGGGAACTCAATCACCAGACCCGAGAGGATATTGAGAAGCTCAGGCAGGGCTGCTGCTGCGCGACTAGGTGAAAGGTACACCAGCAGCAAGCCCAACTGCGCCCTAGGACCACATCTCAGTAGGAGAGACTCGCACCTGACTATCTGGAGAACGGTGGCCTCCTGCGGACACAAGGTCTCCCTCATAACCACCGCCACTCCCCCGCCCCTACCCTGAGTCTGAGGCTGGTGTAGCACCCGGAAACCTGGTGGGCAGAGATCAACCAGAGGGATACCACCCTCTGGGTCCAACCAAGTCTCCGTGATGCAAGCCAGGTCCGCTTGCTCACCCTCAACCAGATCCCGGACGAGAGGAGCCTTATTAATGATGGACCTGGCATTCAAGTACACCAGCCGAAGCTCAGGTGGCTGCACATCCTTGCTCCCGGGACCTTGGGCGAAAGCAGAGGGTCGGAGCGCCTCACCGCTTGTAAATAGCGGAGATGCCCTCCCGGATGTCGATACGGCCCTCTGTTCCTACACCTGCTGCCATTCCCTAACGTCGTGGAAATAGGTAGTCCCACGACCCGCTCGCGAGCTCCGGAGACAGCCAACCCTGGCTCCTCCCCCCCACGATCAGTCACGGACCTGGCCTGAACAACAGTTGGTGGATTATCCCCCGTTTCCAACCAACCACGACCCACCCCCCTCCCTAACCCCACAAAAAATTTGACTAAAAAAGTAACCAGGGGCCTCTTATTAAATTTATGCTGGAGGCCCCTGTCCCTGCCCAGCCATCTCTCAGGGTCCCAACAATCAGGCCCTTCATCAAGAGATAGAGTGGAAAGTGAGGCGGGTCGCACCCAGGATGGGGGGGGCCCTGAGGGCGAACAAACCGTGCTAGGGTAATTAAGGTGCATAGTGGTTGTTAAGCAAATCCGGCAAAAAAAGGCAGATCCAGATCGAAACGGGAAGATCTTAAGGTAGAAGGCGAGTGTCCAGACTGCAAACCTAGTTCCACTGCCACTAGAGCTGGGTAACCCCGGGACAGATCAATCCCCGCCCTCTCACGATGGTCAGGACCGGGGAGCAGCCTGGAACATACAACTGGGGAAGGCAATACCGCCTAGAGCTCTCACCTCTAGGAAGGTATCAGATGGAAAATCTCAACCACTCTCCCACAGTGGTTTTACACCCGGGCCTTCCAAAACCATAAGGGAGAGGAAAGGGGGGGGGTTAGGGCAAAAGAGTCAGCGAGATAAATTAGGGCTAAAAGCCTGTAGAGTCACAAAATGGTAAGAGAAGCTCCGGTTACAAAGTTCATTTTCGTGTTGTGGGAAGGACCACATGATAGTCAGGCCAATGGAGGAGGAAACCAAGACCCATAGTACTTCAACAGGCCACCAAACATGGTCTAGTCGATTTCTGGCGGCACAGAAACTAATTTGTGCCTCACAAACATCCAAGGCATCAGCGTCCGCACTCCACCACCAGGCCATGGTCACCATACCAGAGAGGCCGCGGGACTCCAACCCCCCTCACCGCCAGCCATCTCAGACGCCAACCAGAGAGCATCTCCACTACTTCAGCATTTCAACGCTGACGCTGCTCCAAGCCACGATTCCATAATACCGACCATCAATCAGCCAGCACGCGGTTCCTCCAAGCAGCTGGAAGGTTCTCCCAAGCACCGCCAAGTTCCGCCAAGTTGTCCCGGGCTCCGCGAAGCTTCACCAGACCCCCGCAGCACTGTAGCAGCGCCGACGATCAGCTGATCGGCAGCGCGCGGGTCTCCGAGTTCTCCCAAGGCCTCCGCCAAGCTCCATCGGGCTTCGCTAGGCCTCGCCAGGCTCCCGAGGCTCCCTCGCCAGGCTCCCGAGGCTCCCGCGGCATCTACAATCAGCTAGTCAGCGCCGCACAGAGCAGGGCTCCACCGGGTTCTTCCAGGTTTTTCCGGGCCCTCCAGCAGACTCCATCAGAGCTGAGCTGAGCCCCCACGGCACCGACAATCAGCTGGTCGGCGCTGCACAGCACGGGGCTCTGCTAAGTTCTTCCGGGCCTCCGGACTCAGCTGAGGGTCCTCCAAAAGTCCAGAGCTCATGGAGCCGACGGCAAGCAGCACAGCCACTCCAGAGACAGCCCCCAGAAGCTTCTCCTCGTCCCCCAACCCAAACTCTTCACAGAAAGAAAAACATTCCTGTGAAACTCCCAAGAGTCGCAAAATTGCCGAAGCTCCGCACGGAGCTCAGCTGAGCACGTCCGCCATCTTGGGCATCATTACTATAATAATAATTACTATTATAATAAAATAAAATATATAAGCTCCAAAAATCTGGTACCAACCTTTGCAAAATTTGGTATGAATCAGTACCTTTTACTTTCTATCTTGCTTGCACTTGTCATTCCACCATTTTGTATTTCCTTTTTCCACATGAATACAAAATTATAATTTGTTGAATCTCAGTCCAGATACAGGCATAGTCTTTAGAATGAGTTAAATTAGGTAACCTCAGTACATTCCTAATCCATATTGTTCCTTACTAAACAATTTCTTTAATATCTGTCATGGTTAAAGAAAATGGTTGAACTAAGAATGTGGATTTTTTTTTAAAAGAGAAGGCTAAATTAATTAAGGAATATAAGGAG